>VDFB02049217.1:31717973-32279792 GCA_007258455.2 Sequoia sempervirens | reverse complement strand
GCTTTTACTGTATGATAATTTCTTTGTGTGATGCAAATGATCAATCTTCAACGAAGCCCAAATACTTCTCCTGCCACTTACTGATTGTCAAATCATTCGGCCATTTGAATTCTCGTGCAGATGCAAAATTTGTGAGATGACTTTTCCATCTACTATCAAGGAGATTCCTAACATCCACTACAAACTTTGTGTATCCATTGTTCACCGTGATAATCCCATCAAGTAAAGTTTGGAATTTTTCAGGATTTATCTCCCCATCATCCTGTACATGTGTCAAGCCTTTTGGAACTATCTAATCAAACTCTTCTTTCCACTCATCCATTCCCTTTATCTGATTATCATCTTTGAATATTGATGGGTTGAAGAGACATTTAATGGAGTCAAATGCAATCCTTTTGTTCTCCACTTTCTTCCCCATATCTATCAAATACTTATATTCCTCAATTACACTCTTTACCATTTCCTATGTTGGTTTGAGTTTTGGTGGTGCATCTGGATCCCTTTGTGTGGCCTTGCACAGAGTAGTTAGTGTGTGATAGGTTGGTTGCCACCTCTTCTAGAGCTCTTCAAGGATTGAGGAGTTAGCATTTATCTATTCCAAAGCTTTAATCAAATTTCTAAAGCTTTCATATAATCCACCTATCTTTTCCTTCAATATCTCAATTCTATGATCCAATATCTTCCTTAGAATCTCCATGATATGCTGCTTGACATCATCCATATTATGTTTCTTCAGTTTATCTATTTCATCTTTCAAATTGTTGTATTTGTGGATCTTCAACCTGAACAAGTGGTGATAAACAACTATTTCATCCCCTCTCACTATGGTAGCCTATTGAAACTATTGTTTTAGCTTCACATTCTCAATGAACAATTTGTTCACTTCATCATTTGACAATTTTGACCTTTTCTCATATTCATTTATCTTATTTTCCATATTTTCCACCACATCTTTAGTGAACATTGCAAAATGCATAGTTATAGTTGCAGCCTCTATAGGAGTTTTATCTTTCATCATTCTTACCATGGATGACCCCCTCATTTCATACACCACATCCAAGAGCCTAGGCTTCCTTGTGTTCTTTTGTTTTGTCCATAAAGCAAGATTTTGGGTAGTAGGGTTGTACCCTATTTTTGAAACACCTTCCTCTGAATCAAACACTGCTACTAACATTGGATCATCTTGGGCTCTAATCTAATCTAAAATAAATACTTTGGATAGCTCCATCCCTAGTATGATCAACATATCACTTTTCAATACTAGTTCTCTTGCCTCCTGGGGGGTAACATTGATATTATCAATATTTAATTTTGCCAATGTCTGAGCCTGTATTTCAGCCTTCTTTGATTCATCAACTCCTATAAGATTGATCTTTAATCTTTCTCCAAACTATTTCATCTTCATCTTGATCCAAAAGTCTTTAAATTCATTAGTATAAATAAAATCATCATCTTCCATAAACCTCAGAGAAGCAACTACCCTCTCATCATCCTGAATCTCATCAATTTCCTCTTCTAATAGCCTGATCTTAGGATCATGAGGCTCTTGAATTTTTTTCTGCTCTACTACTTCCTTCATTTCAATCAGAGCCAAAACTGCCTCTTCTTCTTCATCATCACTTGAGCCATAATCAACCAATGACTCACTCTTATGTTTCTTGGCCTGGGGTTCATGTGTAGGAGATGGAGGGGATGGATGTGCAGGTGATGGGGGTGGTGTATGTGATGTAGATGCTTCATGTGATGGTTTGTGGGGTGTGGGAAGTGGAATTAGCCCCTCATCTTTGGCCTTTTTTATAAAATTCATCAAATTTTCCAAGGATCATTTGCCTCCTTTTGAGAAGATTGGGTTCATCTGCAAAAACCCTTTAAAATTTTTATTCTTCTCCTTCTTCTAATCTTCCCACCTCATCATCATTATCCATCTCCTTCTAGTCTAAAATTTGTCAATAAAATATACCAAATTCCTTATTACATCCTCCTCAGGGTCAAATACATGAGATATGGCCCTCTTTGTTAGCAAGGTCCTTCTGATCATATTAACATGACCCTCTGGGTCACATACTCTCTCCTTTCCAGACTTGAGGGGATAATTGACCCTCATGAACCTTTGTAATTCTTCCAACATATCAGATCCAATAGATAATTCTCAAACACTGTCAAATTAGGTAAAAATGTCCCTTTTCTCTAATTCCTCATTAAATCATGCTCCATCCAAAGCATCTGCCACATGAACTCTAGAAATCATACCCTTGCAGGCACAAATTTAGGCAAGATGTGTGGTGCTTGATCACACCCATATACCCTGATAATAGTGTGTTGTGGCATACATAACCAATCAACATAATTATGGGTATAGCCCTAGTCTGGATTATATTACATAGGCCTTATTATACTCATTAATGATTCGGGTAACCTTGGTGTTGGGTAACCAAGGGAAGCTATCAATCTAACAACAAAGTCATCTCACAACAAAATCACATTTTGTACACCTACTGTCCCAGATATAACACCAATTTTGTACAGGGAGTCTTACTCCATTCTCTTGTGTGCATAACTTCATTCTCCTAGTCCATTTCATTTCATTTTGGTACAAGATTAAATGACACAAAAAAGAATATTTTCTAAAGGAAATGGGAGCCTTAGCCTCTCTGACCTACAACAAACCCTCATGTATTTGTTCTTCAATCACAAATGCAAAATCAAATTCTAAATTTGACTCAGGATGTTGAACAATCATAGCCATCCTCATCAATCCTACTGACATATTTTCTTCTGCATCTATCCCCAATACTTGACACAATGCATGATAGGTGTTTTTGAAATAAACCTGAAAGTCTAAAACTGGGAAAGGCTCCATTTTTTAGGAAGGGATGGGGAGTATTTTGTTATTATCACCCCTCTTCATGTGCAGGGGGAGCTCATCAATTCTATAGGTTCTTCTCAAGCTCTTGTACTCTTGTTCCAATTTTCCCAAATTTACCTCTGTAACATCTTGTTTGTTCAAGTTAAAGCATTTGATAATGGCCTCCCTTGAGACATCAACAAAACACCCACCATCTAGAAGCCTGGCAATTTTGGTTGGGGAATGGTAACTATGGCCCAGGGCTTTAATAAACTCAACATCAATGAACACATTAGGAACAATCAGTTTAGCTAAGTCCATGGTCCACGGGGTTGACGTCGGAACCTTATCATTTCTATTTCGATAGAAGTACCAATACAAATTCCACTCCGATTGAGGAACAATAGGATCTCTACATCCCTAAGCTAAATCTCTGAAAACCTTTTTGGGCCCTTTATGTGTTGAACCAAGTAATAAATAAAGCAATGGAGACTATAAAGAGGGTTTACTAGCTTTGACTTCATCCTTTTTAGCTTCTACTTCTACTTTCTTTGGTGCCATTGTTACAAAATTCAAAGAGTGATGAGCAGAGCTTACCCAGAGAGATGATTCACCTCGGAGAATTCCCTTTACTCCCGCACCTTGAGCTCTTTTGCACTTGGTTTCTATTGTTATGAATGAGAAATATCAATCTACTTTGTGTATCTTTACACCAAAATGCTTTAATTCTTGACTCATAAATTCACACAATTCAAATCTTTGTATTGAGCTCAATTTCATTTTCAATGTTGACTGATGTGATTTGGAATGCTTTAAAAGTCTCAACGGCTGCTTTAACGCATTACCTCGCGTCACTTTTCACTCCCTTGCAGTACTGTGGTGTTCTTTCATTATCCCTCTTTAGTGTACTGCTCTACCGCACATCACGTTTGGCTCTCTTGCGGTACCGCGATATATCCTTAATACATATGTTAATATACCACACTTTATAAATAACTTTTTTCTTCCTATGGTACCATGACTTGTCATCCTAATTATCTCCTCCAACAGTACCCACTTTACCACGGGCTTTGTTTTGACCCTCTGCGGTATAGCAGTGTCTCCTTTTATCACTGCTCTTTCAATATACCACTCTACTGTGGGTTGTGTCTTGACCCCCCGAGGTATAGCTATAAAGGGTAAATGTGATAGAGTATAGTGTTAGCTCCTTTTATAGTGATATTGTGAGCTACTCTTGCAAGGGGCTCACAGTGAAGGTGTAATTGAGCTCTGTATGGGAGTAGCTAATATAGTAAGCAGTATATTGATAAAAGGAAAATTTGGCTTTGTGGATGGCCAATAATGTGATTTTTATGGAAATGATAGTATGAATTTTGGATTTTCACTAAAATCCTTAAATTTTTTATGAAAATTCTAGTTCAGCAGTGGCTCTAGTTGGGGATGAGTGATTTACCAATCACTACAAGAATCCAAAATATCTCTGGGTGCAGACCGAGATTTTTGAAGATATGAAAATGGAAGTGTGTTGTGGATGGAATGAAAATAGATATGGAGGTGGAAAATGATGGAGATGGAAATGATCCTATACTATTGTACATGGAGAAAAAATTTGTTTTAATGAGGGAATTCTAGGATTGTCCATGAACTAGCAAGTCCTAGTCCCTTTCTAATTTCCTAAACTATTGTGCATGGAAAGAAGTGTTTTAAGAGGTTTGTTTAGAATTGTCCATGCACTCACAATCCTTAATCCTCTGGTACTCCTCAAGAAAAGAAATGTTTTAGAAATTTCCCATGTACTGGAAATTCTTGCTCCTCACCTAACATGTTTTACAGATAATAAGAATCTTCTTGCCGTTTGCCAATGATAACAAAGGGACCTAACCAGAATGCTTCAAACTTTCCATTCTTTCCCTTTTCCTAACATCTACCATTCCACATCAACACTAAATCATTCACCTCAAATTTTCTATTTTGGGATTTCTTGTCAAAAAGATATTTCATTTGAGATTGTAGCTTCATGTTTTGCTTTTGAGCCATTCTCCTTATTTCATCAAGTTTTGCAAGTTGCTCCATTCTGTCCTCCATTGGTTCTAGAACATCTAAATCTTCCTGAAGGATGAAATTATAAATTGGTAAAAGGTTTTACAATGGCATCTTGGCTTGTGTCCCATACACCAATTCAAATGGAGACCTTCCAATCACCTTCTTCACAGTAATCCTGTCTGCCCACACAACCATTCTTAACTTTGAGTCCCAAGCCTTCTTATTTCCATCTAACATCCTTCTTATGATTTTCAAAAGACCTTTATTATTGGATTCTACCTGATCATTTGCTTGTGGGTGGTAGGGGATAGCATAAGAAAAAATAATACCATATGTGTTGCAAAATATTTTGAATTCATTAGACCTAAAACACATCCCATTGTTTGTGATCAATCTTACTGGTGTACCAAATCTAGTTATGATATTCTCCATTAGGAAATTTATCACCACCTTACTTGTTGCTTGTTTAGATGGAATTTTCTCTACCCATTTAGTGAAATAATTAGTAGCCACTAATATCCATTTATGTCCTTCACTTGAATTTTCCTATATTTCCCCAATAAAATCAATTCCCCATTGGTGGAAATAGGCTTCTACTTGTAAAGGTCTAAGTGGTAGGGCTCCTTGATATTTCATCTTTCCTAAGAATTTCTGGCAGGCTTCACACCTCCTTACATATGAAAAAGAATCATTGAAAACCTTAGGCCAGTAATACCCTACCTTGAGAATCTTATGTGCAGTCATTTTGGAAAAATAATGACCTCCACACACTCCTTCATGCATCTCCCTCAATACATGTTCTACCTGTGAATCATCTAGATACAATAACAACACTCCATCCCTATTCTTCCAAAAAAAATCACCTTTTATGAATACGTACTTGGATGCTTGTAATTTTAGTGTTCTCCTTTGATTATCATCCAATCCTTCAGGGCACTTCATGTGTCTGAGATAATACACTATGTTTGTATACCAAGGAGTATGTTCAAAGCTTGCAACTGCACCACCCTCATTTTCCACATTACAGATTTGGTTAGCTTCAATGTTTTCTTCTGCCATTAGTTTGGCTAGACCTTGTCCCATCCCTAACTTGGTAATCTAAATTTCCACATTAAATTCTTGGATCTTATTGATCCATCTACATCTTTTCCCTATCAGCTCTGTTTGTACCAAGATATCTTTCACAGCTGCATGTGGCACATATGCAATTACTTTGGCTCCAACTAGATATGGCCTGAAATATTTTGTTGCTTTGACCAATGCATAAGCTTGTTTCTCCATAATATCATACTTTAACTTTAACCCCTGCAATGACTTGCTAAAGAAGGATACATGTTGCTCATGAACTTTATCATTCTTTTGTAACATACCAACTACTATAGTGTGAAATGAGGCAAATGAGAATATTTGGAAAGGTTTGGTAAAATTAGGAGATTTCAGAATAGGAGCTTCTTTGATAGCTTTCTTGATAGATATAAAAGCTTCTGGGGCTTCTATAGTCCAATCTATTTTTTCTCCCTTTTTCAACATTTTGGATATGTGTTTAATAATCTCAACAAAATTTGAAACAAATCTCCTAACAAAGTTAATTTTTCCAAAAAATGATTGAATGGCTTTGACAGTTTTGGGGATGGGGATTTTGTCTATGGATTCTGCTCTTTCAGGGTCTATTCTAATCCCTTCTTTTGATACAATATGCCCCAAAAGTTTACCCTCACTGAAAACAAAGTGACATTTTTTAGGATTGAGACTGATACCATATTCCAAAGCCCTGATAAATCTTTTCTCCAGGTGTTCTACATGGTCCTCTACCCTTTTGGAATAAGTAGCGAGGTTGTCTTGGTACACTACCATTATAGCATTGAACGAGTCTACAAATGCCACATCCATGGCCCTTTGGAAGGTTGCCCCTACATTTGTGAGACCAAATGACATTCTCACATAAACATAAGTTCCCCATGGCATAGTAAAAGTTGTTTTGTATTGCTTAGACTCTTTAACTTTGGCTTGATTATACCTAGAAAATCCATCCATCATTGACAACAACTCACATCCTGTTACTCTGTGTAGTATGGCTTCCATATTAGGGAGAGGGTAATTATCTTTAAGGGAAGAAACATTTAAATTTTTGTAGTCTACACATAGTCTAATATCCCCATTTTTCTTTCTTACTGGGACCAAGTTTGAGACCCATGTCGAATGTCTAATGGGCTTGATAATTCCACCATCTTTGATTTTTGCCAACTCCTCTTACATTTTAGGATCCAAAGTTGGGTTGATGGGTCTTTGCCTCTTCCTTAATGGTTTTTTATCTAGTTTTAATGGAATCTCATGTTGGAATAAGTCTTCCCTGTAGGCCTTAAGATCCTCATAAGACCAAGAAAAAACATGCCTGTACTTCCTCAATAATGCAATCATCATTTTTCTGATTGTTGGACTTATTTTCTTTCCAATATATACTTTTTTGGGTGCTAATTTAGTCCCCAGATTGACTTCTTCAACATCTTCACTCTTTACTGGTGTCTACTTCATGAGAGAATGATCATTCCCATCATATACCCTTTCTAGTGCCACAGCCCTTTAGGAGGTTTGGTTGTCTTGAGGTTGTAGAACTTCTTTTCCAAGCATAGTCGGTTTTTCCATCTATTTCTTCTACAAAAGCATTAAAGTAAATCTCTTGAGCTTCATACTAGTCTATACAATGGAGAAACTTTATGAGATTAGTATCATCATTGAAAACTTTCCAGCTATATATATTGTTAGGGATGGCAGGCCTTGTTTTAAATTCAACTTGAGATACCCCAGCCAACATTTCATAACCCTAATTGGCATAATGTTGATAACAACACTTGATTCTATCATATAATTCCTTACCAACTTCTTATTTACTAAGTAGTGGTTAAAATGGATCAATTTGTGAAGGATTCACTATAGCATCACCAAGACAAACCTCTAAAACATTCACGTTTTCTAGCTTATTCACGTCTTAGTGGTCCCCTTGTTCTTAGGTTTGTATTTTATCATTTCCCATTAGATAATAGCTGAATAGCATATCCTATACTCTTTATTTTCATCATTTCAAGTAATGGGATGAACATTTTTATAGGATGAGCTTGTGTGAAATCAAAGGGTACCTTGTGTTTTAATTATCTTCTTTTGCTCTAGTGACTCTCCTTTGCTTTCCTCCTTTTCTCTCTTGCTTGTTTGATCAAACTTTTGCTTGTCCTTATGCAACTCTTTGTTTTCCTCCTTATGAACATGCCTTTGTTGATTCTTATTAGGCTACTTATTTTTTGTTTTCTTCAGTGCTCCTTGTGTTTTTTCTTTCACAAATATCCCTGTTGGAACACCCTCACCTTCATTTACTATTATGTTCCTCAAATAATATTTGCTTTTCTCCTGTTCCACTACAACAATGGTCAATTTATTAATTTCTTCCTCAGTTGGTCTTATTACACTCCATTTACTTGACTGAGGTGGTGTGCTAATAGAACATTGTTCTTCACTACTTCCTTCATCATTAGAAAAAACTTGTTCTGCCATATGAATGTTGTATCTCTGGTTATCAACATCATACTTGTACCCTTTTTCTTCTGGAGATGAATGTACCTGCTCAATGGGATGGAGAGTGTGAGAAGTTAAATAGATTGTGTGGTCCTCTTTATCATTTTCTATTGGTACCTTTTCTCGTATTGATTGAGCTACAATACAATGGTCAGGGGAATGTGGCAGGTTGTGAATTTGAGACCAAGGATTATTATTAACCATGTATGCTCCTCTCTTCTTTAAAGGGTCAAGAGTTTCCTTATTCTTAGGCTTATCAACTATGGGCCTTCCATCCTTCCAATTTGTATTTTAAGGCATATCATGTAACCTCAACCTTTCATTTTTGTATGTACTTTCTTTCCTGTTCAGTAGGTTATTAATATTTTGGGGGACCCTAGGATTATCTCTCTTACTAGTCATCCCAACAGCCTTTCTATTATTTTCAATAGTCAATGCTATTTTTTGAGCTTCAACTAAATTTTTGGGGCCCCTATTTCTAAGCTCATATCCTATCTTTTGGATCAAATGCTTTTAGATAAATACTTAATGCTGTAGGGTTTGCCAACTTGGATCTAGGTGGTATCTTATTATGCAGTTTGGAGAATCTTTGGTTGAATTCATAGACCGACTCATTTTGATATTTCTGGATGCCAACCAATTCATGCAAGGAAAACTTTGGTGCACATTGGTTCCCATACTGTTCAAGGAATTGATCATAAAACTCTTGAATTGAAGCAATAGAAGTTGTTGGTAAACTGTTAAACCAATCTCTAGCTTCTTCAGTTAATGGCATCATAAATAGCCCCATCTGTACATCTTCATATTGCATATCCAGGCCTTGAATAAAAGCATTAAAATTCCTTAAGTGTTCCTCAACTGTGACTGCACTACTTCCTATAAATTTTGGGACAAGACCTCTCCAACTGCTATCGATAGGGTAAGGATATATTTGGAATCCTGTTAAGTCAAATAGCCTAATCATGGTTGTGTAATGTTGAGGTGGGTTCTGAGGATGTTGATATTGGTATAATGGACTATTGTATTATGCAGGAGGTGGTGGCATATATTGTTGGCCATGGGGTGGTTGAGCATTCAGATGTTTTGATGGATTTTTTGGTGGAACATTTGGCTGTTTGTATTGATTCCCTGATTGATTTTGTGGCGCTTTTGGTGGATTTGAAGTTCTTGCATTATTATTCCCTTGCCTGTGAGGTGGTATATATTTAGGGAGGTTAGCTATTTGAGCATCAAACTGGGCTCTTTGCAACTTCAAAGCCTGGAGATCTTTTATCACTTGGAGCCTTTGTTCATATTCTGCTTTTGATCTCTCCATTTCTTGTCTTTCATACTCCAATTGTGCATTTTATTCTTCCTTAGTCATAAATTCATAATTTTCTTTAGGGGTTGTATTATCAATAGGCTCATTCTGATTCCCTTCCATTCTATGATCATATTCATGTTTTCTCCTAATTCTTTTAGCCTCAAGTCCAGCCTTGAATTCTTCTTCCTTTCGAGGATTTGGATGATAGAAAGGATTCCTTTTCTCTTAAGGAGTATGTGGTTCTCCTACTAAGCTATTTTCATTTATCAATGTATCATAGTGATTATATGTCTCAAAGTGAGGTTTTAATGTTTTATCCTTATTTTTCATGCACATTTCATCAGACACCTTCTTACCTTTATCATTCTTATGTGTCCATTTGCTCATCTAGAACCTCTTTGCTCAGGGACCTTCTGCCATGCATATTGTGAACTATTGTGATGGTCTAAACTCTAGGATTTGCTCCTTTTGATGTGTACTTTATTTTATCAATCTCAATGCACTTATTCTTTTAGAGTCACCACTCACTTTTAGAGAAGTGAGAAAATTTTATAATAGCTTGTTCCCAGTGGAGTCTTAGGTAAGGTATTCACTCTATGAAGTTAGATTCAAAGTTAACTCCCCAATAGAGTTGCCAAAGTGTTGAGTATCAAAACATTGGTTTAAAACCATAAGGGTTGACAAACTCTTGATACATTTTGGCTAACATACAAGAACAATTATACAATAAATTCTTCTTCTCTTTAGGCTCTACTAGACCTGGGTGGGTATACCTATGTGAACAAAGAAGACTTGAATTGTGTGTTTCTTTCCTTTGTAATCTATCCACAATGGAAATTAGAGATAGAAAGATGAAATCTAATTTGGTATGAATTATATAAGCAATATCAAGGTAAAATTTAATGTGAGGGTTTGGAATTTTTAATGAAACTAAATAAATAAAAGGGGTGAGACTAGTGCCTTGTTGGGTATATGGTGTAAGGTGAAAGTCTAAGATGAGTGGCTTGTATTTGGCATAAATTCTAATTGTTCGACATACCAATATTAGTTTATAACTTGTATAAACATGAAAATATGTAATTACCAATTTCTTCTTAGTGATCCAAATGACACTTTCATATTATTGTGAATGACTAAAAGGATTTAATCTTTAATTGAAAGAACCAATTAATCATACCACACAAGTACAACAAATGTGCATTGATAAATTGAGTATATACTTGATATATCAATTTAAATAATAGAGAAGTATCAACCTTGAAGACAACCTAACAATATTTTTCAATTAATTCAACAAACAATTGAGATACACAGGTGTGAGCCACAAATCAAATATCTTCCATTGACTTCTTCAATTTATACACCACCTGGTATTTTGAAATGTAAGCATTATATCAATCCCTATTCACTTATTCCTTTCTCCTATATCTAATCTAATCATTGTTGATGATGATTTCATCTTACATATATATCACATTTGTAGGGTTATGACCCTTCACATGCTCGTTTGTTGCAACTCTTCATTATTTGTCTTCAACAAATTAAAATATTAATTTTAATCTTATTGTCTTCCCATGAGAATTAATTTTAACAATCTCCTTTCAATGGTAATTTCACTTTTTAATTTAATTTGTGGATTTTCACCCAGTGTAAAATACTTCTTTGAGTAAATACAGTTACCCATTCTTTAACCTCCTCCCTGAAAGTATTTTATTTCATTTTACCATCAATGAAATTTATATTTTCACCAAGATAGTATTTCATGTTTGTAACTTTAATGTATTTTCCTGAAGAAATTCATGGCATTTTATAAAACTTTATTTTTTTGGGCCTTTGTGGGAATGCTGGAAAAGCTATGCCAGTGGTAATTTTAATAAATCTCCCTTAAAAATATTACCAAATTTTATTGCAAAAAGATCTTATCCTGTTCTCCCACACACTATTTAATTTATGTCTACAGAAATGCAGGAAGCATATTAGAGTCATCACACCATGCTTCATATTATACTGGTGGTAAAATTTATATCTTCTCAAAATAACTCCAACATAGTGATTTAATAATTTTTTATGACAACATCAACTACAAAACTCGGCTCCACTGTGATACTGCATCGGCTCCATGATTCTCTTGCGGTGACATGGGGAAAGTTTTTGAATTACCACCCTCCTGCATACTCCATAGGTTATGTCTGCAGTAAAGCAGTAAATGCTCTTTCTTCTCATCAAAGTCATACATATGAGGGGTTGCAACAACTAACAGTAGGCTGAATATACAGAGCACATTCATCAATTCTTACACTAGTTGAGAAGCCTATATTTTTTTATTCTCTATTTTTTGATTAATGTAATCCAAGTGCTATCTTCAATAGGAATATGATATGGTAATCTTGTCTAGTTGAGATGCTCCCATTCAATTTTCAAGAAACTCTTTATGCTCTAAAAGAGCATTTTACTTGCATGAAGGCCCAATGAGTCTAGATGAAGAAAAAATGGCCCAGATTTATCTTCTTTTGCAGGAAATAGATATTTTGGATCATAGTATATAGTTAAAAATACATATGCCTTATCATAAATGTTGATTCCTTTGAGCCACCTTTGAAGTTTCATGAGTTAATCATCTTTTTTCCAATCACACAATGCTTCATCTGGCCTACTGCAGAAGTATGTATTAAAGAAGTGATAATTGTTCCTCTGTGAAAAACATCCAGCAGATCTGCATTCAATCCAAGTTCCTTGGATACTATTTCCTCATCATATTGCTTGTCAAACAAGGTCTATAGAGCTTGATTTTTCTTAGAGCTATGTCCAAAATCATGGTCAAATCTTCATCTAATCATGATCATAGACATCCCTCTGCTTTCTATAGTTGGTGATTGCCTAAACACTCTGATCACATTCATTAATCTTAACACTCCTCAGAAAGCCTTGAGAGTTCTTTATTTATCCTTTCAACTTATTTGGACCCTTAATCAGAGCAACTTGTGTGTCTCTTGTATGATTCCATATTTTTCATATATGTTTTATTAGGGAACTTGCAACCACAACATCTGATCAATATTCCTTATCCATTATGCTTTGATGGATGCATGTTACTAATCTTGTGTAGGCAATTCCTTCAATTTTGCTTAGCTTTCCTATGTTTGTGGTTTTATATACTTCTTGCATATAACATGGGCATAGTTTCATGGCCTTTAATACAACTACATCCAGGTATGTTTTTTATTCTTCTATCTCTCATTATTCTCCTTACCTGCACTTCGGCTTCTATCCTGCCAAGTCACAGACCTTATTCATTTTAATCTGCTCTTATTTGAATCGCCATATCACCTTTGGATTTTATTGGTTTCCTATAATTTCTTGCAAAACTTTAGCATGCTCGACATTAAATTTCTCTTGTTCATTTTCATCATTGCCCCTATAAAAGCTTGTTGAGCTAGCCCATGTGGAATTGTTTTCTTGCTTAATATATCAGCTCAATTCGTGCTACATTTTAATCAACACATAATCGATTGATCTGGTGACACAACATAAACTTGAACCCTCCATCAAGGAATCAAACTTAAGATAGAAAAAGGCTTCATAGGCTCCTCACTATATAATATCATATAGACTATCATTGCATCTGATAAGTGTGCTTCATGAAATGGTCTTTCTTTTGAGCCTGTGACATCTCTTCGAGGATTTAACACTTCACACCATACAACACACCCAAGAGTGCAATTTTTCTATTTATTTTGAATGAAGATGAACAAGGTAAGGATACCGTCAATTGTTGAACAAATTATCTCATATTCACCTATACTTGAGACAAGTTAAAGCAATGGTTTCTTGAAACCCAAAAGCTACCGGTAGCACCTATGAGCATTTTTTGATTCTGCCTCAATAGCTGCCAATCCTTTTTCATATCTCCATCATTTTCCATATTATCAAAATTAAAACTTGGATTTTCCATGAAAGTGAACTCAAAATGTCCATACTTACTGTAATCACATTCATTACAAAGAAATGTATCAAGATTCTCATAATTTATGTTATGACATTGCTTGTACTAATAAGCATTTTCATGGAAATTTCCACAAATACCATATTTATCTGTTACATAACAACTACAATGAGGACACTACAAAGACTCGAATGATGAGACCTAAAGGTTCACATAGAAAGAATCAAGTTCAATCATGAAATTATGGTCTATTATTGGTATGGAAATTTCAACTTTTAAATCTGTTTGATTAAAAGCAAGATGGAAACCCTTCCCATGTTTCCACAATGACTAGTTATTTTTAACTCTAACAAGTCAGCAAAAAGCCTGTTATTATAACACAAATTGAGAACTTTCACCAATTTTGACCTGCAAGGGTTATGAACATTCATTGTGACACTTTGAATAGTGTGGCTACCAGTAAATTTAACAATAATCTAGTTGTCAGTGAATTTTATTTTAGACTTGACACTATCCAACTTCATTCTTGAATAAGGTACTTTTGGGTAGTTTCAAGTCACACATGGTTCACTTTCAAGATAATAGCCATCAAACTCTACCAAGCTGCTAAGCATGTTGTATATTTGACAATTGGGATGATTTTCCAATAGCTCATTTTGTGATCGGAGTGTATCAAATATGTTCTTGACTACACCACCAACCAATGATTCATGTACCAACTCTACCTCTGAGAGTTGCCACTATGCTCTTGAGTGCTCGAATTAATTTTTTCACACATGGGAATGCAAAATTTAGCATGGAATTTTAGGCTCCAATAGCAAGTATGAATTATTATGTTGGTGTGGTCATTAAGGTTGTCAATGATGTCAACATAGTGTAGGTTGTTGTAGAGAAAAGAAACAAGTGATTTTAGGTTGTGCATGTATATTTGAGATAATATAGAGATGTTGTGAGTACATGGAGCTACCTTTATGGTGTTACAAGTGTTTTGATATGATGAGTTACCAAGTGATTTTGAGAAATAGTGAAGATAGAATTGTGTGTGTGTTCAAAATGTTCTTCAGTATGTGCTTTGCATTTCTTCTATGTTGATCCTATGCTTGTGTAGATTTGAAGTGTTTTTTATGGGAATCCTTGGGTGATATCCTGAATTATAGATTATGGGTTGATGAAGAGTGAAAGTTGTGTTATCCGGTTTGTGAACTAGTCTGACAAAGTTATTTGTTTGTGGACTAGGATAAATGTATCTACTTTTTAGTCCTCCACTGGTTTGGTTATGGTCCTGTGGATCTTGAGGAAGGCTTGTGGGTATGTGTAGGATCATCATGGAAAAAACAAGCCCTTAAGTGGCAAAAAATTCAGAAAAATCAGTGTTAGGCAACTTGACGTAAAAATTTGAATAAGTTATCTATATTATTTCAAAAATATGTAAGAATAGAATCTGTAGAAATTAAATAGTTTCCTAAACTACTAGGTTTATTTAAAAATAAATAAAATCTATTTGGTGAAATTTGAAATTTCAATGCAATACTTAAATTTCAAAGAAAAATAAGAAGTGGTGTCTATGACCACCTAACCATAATAAAATGATAATATATTTTCTTAAGATTTTATATATAAGTAGAGACTCATCTCGAGATGTGATGCATATTTTTGTAATTTTTTCCAAGTAAATAATTAATTATGAATTTTTATTACAACTTTTAAAAAATATAGAAATTCGTGATGTTTGACCACCTTAACTTGGTAAAAAATTGATGAAATTTATTTTTTATTTTTTTAATCCTATAGTATGTGAAGTATAGAATGTGATGCATGTTTGGATCCAAAAATGTGAGTGTTTGAAGGTTATAGATGTTTTAAATCAGATGCTTCTGGATTTGATTGTGTGGAGTCTTTTTTCATCAACGTTTTGGATCACACTCTATGTGAACCATCATCAGGATAGAGAGTTGAAAAAGATGAGAAGAGATAAGTTGCAAACCCAGCTTATATAAGAAAGAGAGAGGGGAAAGATGAAAGAAGAAGGGGGTTAGGGTGAGGTGGCAACACAAGGGAATTGCTAAAAAATATAAAACAAGAAAGATCAAATAAGAGGAAACCATTCAAATACTAAGAACCACAAAGATAGGATGTGGTTGAAGAAAGTTTATAGAATGTTGTGTAGATTTAATTCAAAGATATTATATATTCATAAGAGCAAGCTAAGACTATATAAAAACCATAACCAAATGAATTGAGACACCGAAAAGACAAGCACACCAAAAACAAACCAAATATATAAGAGTGACTATAATATATAAAATGAAACTGGATTATGTATTAACAATTCAAGTTATATATATATAAAATATTCTAAATACTATTTTATATATGATCTAGTTTTATTATATATATTATAATTACTCTAGTTTTATTTTATATATTATATTGTGGATGGATGATCTAAAATAATATATAAAATAAGAGTAATTATAAGAGAAAATATATAAACATAACCAAATAATACGAGACAACCAAAAGAAGACAAGCAAACCAAGAGACAAACTAAATAAATAAGAGTAATTAAAATATGTAAAATAGAACCAAATTAAGTATGATATATATATATAATATATACCTACAAAAAATAAATAAATATAAACCAGAAACAAATTAACCAATAAAAAGAGATGGTATTTCAATAATGTAATATTATAAGACTTGTGTCAAGCCAAAATTAGATATATAAATATAATAAAGACTACCATATCGATATGAATTGCGGATGGATTATATATATATATATTGAAAAGGACAAGGATGAAAGGAGAAAAAAACAAAGAAGAAACCCACCCACAGACTAAAAAACATCTTGATAACAAAACGACCCAATTTTTTTTTTATAAAAACGAACAATTTACATGAACCCAAAATAGAGAAAGGAATCAAGAATTAGAAACCGAAAAGAAAAGATAACAAAAAATATAAAATAAATCTATGTATCACAATGAGTAACAATATAATGAACAATATAACAATAAAATAAGAAGACAAAACTAAAAATAACAATATGAAATAGAATAAATAAATATAAAAATAAAATAATACAAAATTTTAAAAAATAACTAGCTAAAGAAAGAAAGGAATCAAGATAAAAAACAAATTGAGAAAAAGTACATTCTTTGAATATATAATATCTTTGAATTAAATCTACACAACATTCTATAAACTTTCTTCAACCACATCCTATCTTTGTGGTTCTTAGTATTTGAATGGTTTCCTCTTATTTGATCTTTCTTGTTTTATATTTTTTAGCATTTCCCTTGTGTTGCCACCTCACCCTAACCCCCTTCTTCTTTCATCTTTCCCCTCTCTCTTTCTTATATAAGCTGGGTTTGCAACTTACTCTTCTCATCTTTTTCAACTCTCTATCCTGATGATGGTTCACAGAGTGTGATCCAAAACGTTGATGAAAAAAGACTCCACACAATCAAATCCAGAAGCATTCAGACTTAAATTCATATGGATTGTGGAAATCTAATTACATTGAGTTATAGATGTTTTTCAATCAGCATATCGATCAAGAATTTAGTCATAATTCTAATAGAAAATGAATAATAATTATTTATTAAATAAAAATTAAATCATAATTTATATTGGTGGAAGCTGTGAATCTCCTCTAAAAACACTTTTCATTTCATCAATTTTGGGTAAAAAAAAGTCATCACATACTCTACAAATACACATAATATTGCCACTTTTTGGCCCATCATGATCCTGCACATACCCTTGTAATAGTGCTATCTGTGTTCTTGCAAAGTTGTTTGTGGTTTGGTGCTCCAGAAGACTAGTTCTAGAGTTACTATGTGTATCTATATAGTCTAGATGGACTGATGGAAAGTGTTCTATGTATGAAGGATATTGCATTAGCTGCAGATGCATCTAAAGGTATTTAAATGTGTTCCAGTGTATGATGAAGCATGGTATGTGGTCTGCATGTTATTTTCTTGTTGTTGAAGTGTGTACTTCAAAGTTCATTGGTGTTTTTATTAGGTTTGGCTGACCTCATGTCTACACGTCATACAAAGGATAAGTATCAATTAAGGAAGCCTGTGATTGGTCCAAGATGTCATCTTGGGTCCTAATTAAGTGTTGGTTTGGTCCACTCTCATTCTTATCCACTGCAGGAATGTTGATTTGTTGACCTTATTTGAATTTGTAAAATGAAGCATGTGCAACTGACCTTGGAGAAAGTTTGTAAGGTTGAAGATGGTATAAATATAAGATAAGATGTTAAGGATTGAATGCAATAGATGCCACAAGTGTGAGAAGCAAGAGTGTGTGAAACTGAATTAAGACAACAATACTTTAATGTGTTAGACTCCTGAAGGTAGTGAGCTGATGGTGTCTACAATTCTTTAATCAAGTATGTGGATGTGTGCAAGTTGCAGTGGTGGAATTTTTTTGATTATCTTTCAGTATCTATAGGAAGTGAGCCTCCATTTTGGATATTGAGTCCTATCTGTAGCTAGTGAGCCTTGTATCTAGATAGTGAGTCATATCTTGGGTAGTGAGACCTTTGGTAGTGAGCCTCTTATAATCAATTTTGTAGTTACTTTTATATTGTGAGTTGATCCTCACTATAGTTTTTCGGGTATGTGCAGGATCATGATGGGCCAAAAAGTGGTGATATGATGGGTATGTGTAAGGTATGTGGTTGATGACTATTTTTTTTCCAAAAATTGATGAAACATAAAGGGTTTTTAAAGGAGATTCTTAGCTTTCCACCAATATAAATTATGTTTTACTTTGAATTTAATAAATAATTATTGTTCATTTTCTATTTGAATTATGACTAAAGTCATGATTGATAGGCTTATTGAAAACATGTATATCTTTCAAATGGTATCACATTTTTTGAATTTGAAACATCGTTACATTCTATGATTCAAAGACTATAGGATTAAAAACAAAAATAAAATTCATGAATTTTGACCAAGTTAAGGTGGTCAGACATATGAGTTTTTATATTTTTTAAAAGTTGTAATAAAAAATCATAATTAATTATTTACTTGGAAAAAATTACAAAAAAATATGCATCACATCGGGACATGAGTCCTCTACTTATATCTAAAATCTTATAAAAAAATTATTCATTTTATTGTGGTTAGGGTGGTTAGACAAACACCTAATTCTTATTTTTCCCTGAAATTAAAGTACTATTGCATTGAAATTTCAAATTTTCAACAAATAGATTTTTTTTTAAATAAACCTAGTAGTTTAGAAACTACATTCAATTTTCTATAGATTCTATTCTTACATATTTTTGAAATAATATAGATAACTTATTCAAATTTTTACATCAAGTTGCCTAACTTTGATTTTTCTAGATTTTTTGCCACTTAAGGGCCTATTTTTTCCATGATGATCCTACACATACCCTTTCCCTTATTGAGTTTTCCATGTAAATCTTGTGTTTCTTGTGTTGATATTGCTTTCTATTATTTTCATTTCATGCTCATACTTAATAATATAGTAAAGTGAATGTGGAGTTTATAATTGTTTGGGATTTGTGAATGTGATTGGTGACAATTGATTCACCCACCCTCTCAGTTGTCTTGTGCATTTCAATAATATATTCCCAAATGAAACTACATCATGAAAGGGAAAGGAGGTTGCCCCCAAAAACACGTAAGTTATCTATGGATTCAAGGTCAATATATCTTTGCTACAATGTTGTTTTAGAGCTCAAAAATGTCATCATTCCCCAAATGCTCACAAAATAGGAAGAATGACACAGAGAGTGAAAATAAAGATTTTTTTTTATTCAATTTGGAAGAGACATAAATGTCTCAATTCCTTGTTTCATCCCCAAAAGGAAATCTCAAGACAAATGAAAAGGTAAATTATTACAATATAGAGAAGAATGTAGATACATATAGAGGAATGCACATGAAAATCGAATGGTACATGGGATCACATTATGCACATGCAATCACACAAAGAAACATGCAATAGAAAATAAAGAAAAATACTAGTAAGGCACATGTGAGTCAGTCTATAGCAAGTCATCTACATCCCAATCTTGTTTAGTCTATCAGGAAGGTGGACAACTAGCCAAGGGGACAATGTCAAGTGTGGAACTAGAACATGCACCAAGTTCAACACTATTATTAGGAAGATCATCTTTTAAGGTCATAGTAGAGGAAAATTTTTGATTTAATTCATTATGCACTTTCTCATCAATCTTAGCAATTTCAGTTTCATTATTGAGATTAATCACAACTAGAGGTCTAATGACAATAATCATAGAAGTTTTTGCATGTTAATGCTATGGTGAGGGTGGAGAGGCATCATGCCTTGCTATAGACAAGTTTGGCTTTTTATTTTTCATGTTTTGTTTTTCTCCTTTTTCTTGTAACAAATGAGCAATAGCACGATGTCTACACTTACACTCTCTATAAATTTGATTTCTTTTCATGCATTTTTAAATTGTGTTTATATAGGAGTGGGTTTATCAACCATAGGTTTCTTTTCTTCCCTTAAGGGAGAAACAAAAGGAACCATTGGAGGTTGTTCAACCACTTTATCTTGAGCTTTATAGACTTGTTTAACTTTAAGAGGCACAATGAGATTAGTTTGGTTATCTCATGGTCTCTTATATGAAGTGGGTGAAGGATTTGTAATAGGTTTCTATTGGATAGTTGGAAAGGATTTTGGTTTAATCATAGTTTCATCTAGGATAGGTGGTTCAATCATAGGTTGAGGCATATTGCTAAGGGATAATTCTATTATATGCTTTTCCTTAAATTTTTGATAGGATTTGAAAAAGAAGTCTTCATGAGGTTTGATAGGTTTAATCAGCCAAGGCCAAAAGAAATGCAATGAAAAGTTCCCATAGGAAGACACGAGATTAAAGCCACTATGATGCATAGTAAATATCTCATTACCAAATGGAAACTTTAAGCACTTATGCACAACTAACGAGACAACATTCATGGAGTGAAGTCATGGATAGCCTAACTTCACACAAAATTGTTCCAACAATGGGATGATGGTGAATGAGACATTTAATGTTTTCGGTCTAACCTTTAGAGGGAGATTTATCAAGCCAATCGTAGGGAAAGAAAAATAATTATGCATTTTGATCCATGCTTTTGGTTTTTCATATTTATATTGATAAAGTTCATGCACACATAGGAGTTCATCAATGATCACATTCTCTACATAGATAGGATCAATTACTATCCGATTAGTAGGCTTGTCATTGATTCTTCCATCTATGTAAAAAGGGCCATCAGGTGTATGTTTAAGTATGTCTTGTTGTTATAAAGTAATATCAAGTGGCTTCTTAGTTAGTCCCTTATGAGTTTTAGCATCAATAAATTCAATCACATTATTCGTAAGTTGGGTATTTATGTTTTCATCATCTATGTCAACATTCATCACATCATTCTTTGGTTCACTAGATTTGACAAAGGATATGTTATGATTAGGCATATGATAAGTAAATATTTGAAAATTTTGATTAGGAGGCGCTATAGACCTATTAACTTGATCATTCATACCTCCATTTAGGATATGAATAGAATCAATGAGTCTTCCACAAGATGTTTAAGAGTCTTGCAATGTTTCGTATCATGCCCATTTTTTTGATGGAAATGACAATAGGAATTTTGTATATAGTAATGAGGTAAAGGCTTACTAGGATTAGGATCTCTAATAGGAGGAGAGGAGATCCAATTCTTTTCTAAGAGCTACAAAATGGTATTATGAAGGGTATCGAGTAGAGCTATAAATTGTCTATTTCTATCTACAAAGGAATATGATTTTTTCATTTTTATAGAAGCCACTTGGGTGTTAACATTTTGATTGGATTGAGGGGGATTAAGTTGGAGGAAGCACTTATTTTTTTCTTGAAAGTTTGATAAAAAATTTTAGGTCTAGATTCACACTTTTTAGAATGGTTAGAGGCATTTTCCACTTCACAACTATTAACCAAATTTTAGTAATCATGAAGGGTTGTGCATAACTATGTGAAGGAGGGAAGTCTCAAAATCTCAAGCTTTGTTTAAATTTTGTCTTACAAATTGGAAATAAACATTCTTTGAAGGTCAGAATCAGGAATCTTAATGTTTATTTGTCAAAAAGGCATTTGATATTGTGCTATGAAATCAGTGACTTTTTCATCATCTGTTTGTTTATATGTCATCAAGTTGGCTAAAGTCATCTTGGGACACATGTGAATTTTGAAGTGGTTGTAAAAGGAGTTAATAAGTTCATTGAATGAACAAATTGAATTATTCAATAAGGAGAAAAACCACTCTAAAGTAGTATCTTTCAAGGATCTAGGAAATAGCTTAGCAAGAGTTTGTCTTAAAAAATGAAGTCACTACATAAGGCAATGTAAGTGGAAACAGGGCTAATAGGATCTCCTTTAACACCATATTTTTCAAATCAAGGAACCTCTAAACCTTGTGCCATTTTTTTTCTCAATATCTCCAAGGATAAGGATTAGTTTTTATGTATTATGAAGGTTTTCCATAGTGTTTTTTGTTTAAAGTGGTCATTTTTTGCTGAAGGGATGACATTTTTTGCAAAAGTGTGTTAAGGATGGGATCATTATTGGTATTGTGAGATGGAGAGGAATAAGGTGGAGTGGTGCATATATGTGGAGGGAAAGTCAATTGTAGGTTTTTAAGTAGGGATGGTTGAGGAGATATAAGATTTGAATGCACAAAGCTAGAGGGATTCCCTGTGGAAATACATAAGGAAATGTTGAAATTTCTAGTAGGTTGAATGGTTATGGTAAGATGAGTACTATTGTATGTAGGAATAGAGGTGATCATTATGGAAGGAGGAATTGAATTTCCACCTTGGCTTTGAGTATACCCCAAATCTTGAGCACAACTAGTCATGGTAGGAATGTTCTTATTAACAAGATGACCTAGACTTCACAAAATCTTTATTCCATGTTCCTAGTTTCAAGAATTTTCTTTAGATTTTCTAAAGTAGGAATGAGACTAGCATCAATTTTTTCAGTATTCACAAAGTCTTGCAAATTTTCTATGTCTTCATGCACATTTTTTTTTAGGTATGGAAGTCATTGGAATTGACGTATGATGTCTATGATACATAGAGGGTTGATTATCAACACTATTAGTGAAAGAGTTGGAAAACCCAAGATCCATGGCGAATGGTGTATCATGAGATGCCATGAGTCTCAAACTACATCTTACAATAATATTGCTAATCGGACACCAAGTTGTAAAGCTCATACAAGTTTCACAAACTTAGTTTACACACTAAAAATGGAAAGAGGGTAAAGTGTAATGCAATGACCTAGAATGCAATATGCATTTTTCAAATTCTACACAAGGTAATTTTTTGATTATACAATGAAAAAAATATGAAAATATTATCTTGAAAATGCAATTTTGAAATCACACAATGCACTAAATTTATCAAATTAAGCTAAATATGATCGATTTCACTTAACAAAAAATCTATAAATATAAACAAAAAATTGAAAACAACAAAATGAAATGCAGAAACCAATGTTTTAGTGCTCAAAAAATTAGGAAATGACCCTGATTAAGGACTCATTTTCCCTAGGGAAAATGAGTTCTAGGTGAGGGTATTTAAAAATTATTTTACAAATTTTTGAGATGATTTCACTAGTTTATAGATTCTAATAAAAAACAAGTTACAATTTGATTTTTTTATGAATTTAATGTTGAATGCGAGTGCAAAATGTGATAAAATGAAAAAATAGGAGACCTAATTTGAGATGCAATTTTTTTCAATTTTTAAATGCAAATGAACATGATGTAATTCTATGTAAATCATATTCAAAATTACTAATTTTTTTTAAATTTTTCAAATTTAAAGAATACAAAGATGCAGTCCTAAAAATCTCAAATGAAATTCAAAGTTAAATGCAAACTAGACACCCTAAATGAGAATCAATTCAATGTAGTGAAATGCAAATGAATGCAAGATCTAAATCTAGGGTGCAAATGGACTCCAAAATCTGAAAATTGCAATGATCAAAATTAGGTTCAACACAATGAAACGTGGGAAAATAGGTGTTGTGAAGGCTTGAAATGTGGGGTGAGCCAAATATGGTAGGAAATGCACCTATTCTCCACTATTTCATTCAAGAAAAAAGATCCACACAATGAAAGGATTGTCAACCAAAAGGTGAGTCAAATCAAGGTGTGAATCTGTAAATTCCCTTTTTATGCAAGGATGGGGGTATGCATCAAACAAAACTTTGGGAAGAAATATTAAAAATAGCAAAAAACCTCCAAAATGCAAGCTATAAAGTGCATCTAGAAGATTAAGCTCAATTCTAAAGGAACAAATAGTCAAATTGTAGATCTGAAAAAGGGGAAAGTGAAGTGTACCATTCACCAAAAGTTCCTTTTCAAAGCTAAGAACTCATTCACCCTATGGTGAGTGGGTCTTGGCTAGGCCTCATGAAAATTTGTTTCTAGGATTTTTTCTACTATTTCTGCTCTCCCAAATTCTTGAAGCTCGCGGTTGGAGAGATGGAATTAATTATGTAGGTTAATTTAAATGAAATTGCAAGAATGATGACAACAAAATGCAACCTTTGGAAATTTTCAAATTTTTCTCTTCAAGAGATCTTCCACCCAAAATATGCAAACACACATGAACAGAGAAAAATGTTGTTTTGTTAAGTGAATCAAGTTTTTCCTTGGTCAAACCTCATTTTGGTAATTAAACCTTTTAATGAAATGAAATATCATGAAGAAATGGTGAATGAAAAAATGCAATGTCACAACTCACCAAACCCTTGTTTGAACCTTGGAATATGGATCTATAACTTGCATGAAATGACTTCAATGGATGTGGATCTTGATCATAAACTTGATTTAAAACAATTCCTTTGGATAATTGAATGGATCTTGAACACTACATCAACATATAAGCTCAAATAACATGCATGATGCAAGAATACTTTGACATGATAATGGAATATTGATTGCTACAATAATATTCAATAAATCTTCCCTTGAATGCTTTGAAATGCTCTTAGAATTGATCTTGATGAAACTTTCTCATAAAATTTAAAGAATGCTTGAAATTCTTAGATTTGCTAGGATGAAACATAGTGAAATGACCTCTTATTTATACATATGTTAACATTAATTCCTAAAATTCAAATAACAGAAGCCGGCATGTGAATAAAAATTTGAAATCATTTGAAAAACTACCAAAAAAATATTTAAAATTTAGGTCCTGGGCCTAAGTGAGGACACATTCACCCTTGGGTGAATGGTTCCTAGGTCACTTACCTAGGACACACATTATCCAATGTTAAGTGTTATGTTATGGCATTGGTGAATGTCGGGTTATACCCTTCAGAAATTGCAATTAATTAAGCTTGGATTTGAATTAAAGGGGCCAATTAAGGCATAATTAACCTCAATTAATTAATAAATCCCTAGGTTAGTGTGAAAGTGTAAAGGTATACCTTACAACACCATAAATAATAATTCTATTTTAATTAATAAGTCCTTAACCTTAATGTGAATATGTAAAATACATATTACACCAGTAAATTAAGGCATCATTTAGCTCATTTTATATAATATTATTTCCCAAATTAAGTGTGAAAGGGGATACTTTTTCCTACACTATAACTTTAAAATTTGAAGATGAACTCATAGAATTGGGGCATTGGGCACCCTAGTCTAGAAGTGTTGGAATATAGGGTTTCAAAGCCTACATAGATCTACTAGTGTTTGAAGGTCTTTGATAGTCAAGATCAAGTCCCAAAGTTTGATACTATACAAATAATCAGTTTTCCCTTAATTATTGATGATAAGTTCATGAATGCATGAAATGGGGTTTTGAGGCTTTGAGATCTCAAATCCAGTTCAACCAACAACAAAATTGTAACTTGCAAAATAGATAGAGGGAGAAGGGTTGTTTTGTATAGGGTCTTGTCTTTGTCAAACCCCATTTTAGAGTTTATAGCTCCACAACAACTATACTGATATATGATAAAGAGTGTGTGTTCTCAAGGGAGTAGAGGAAAAATAATAAACATTAATGATAATGAACACAAATGGATCTTACCACTCAGATCTAAAACCCTTATTGGATTGAACTCACTTTTCTCATCATAAAGAAAGATAAAGATAAGGATTCTTGGAGATCCTGCAAGTTTTAGTAAACATAATGATAATAAAAATAAAAATTGAACATATTACAATGCATGATCATCAATTTCTTCAATGATTACATACTAAAATTGTGTCATTGATCTTCTACTTATTCTACTCTTGATATTGCATTATTTTCCTTTATCTTGTAGAATTGATCAATTAGAACTTCTAGATGTTAAAATGGAGGGAATAACTTATATTTATAGGAATCCAATCATATTTTTTACTAACCATGAAGATAAGCCAACAAATGAATTTGAATTTTTAAACATATTGAATTCAACAATTACATTTGAAATTTAAGACATGATTAGATGGGATAAGAGTGCTAGGTGTCCAAGTATGGAAATTTTTGTCTCTATCAAAGCCCAACAAATAAGGATTTAATTATGCTATGGCATCAAAAAAATTCAACCATGACAATTTCATAGTAGGTTTTCTCCCACCCATGTGCTTGGACCTATTATGTATTAAATGGCCCACTTTTATAAATATTATTGGAAAATCAAACATGGAAAAGAAAAATAGGAAATTAATATTTTTCCCCTAAAACTTTTGATCTAAAAAAGAAGGAATTAGTCTAGGGAATCCTTGTTCCCTAGACTAGCCTTTTTGGCCCCAAATTTAAGTATTTCAGTGTCAGTAATTTATTTTGATTTCCAATTTTAAATGTTGGTTATTAGTATTATAAATTACTAAATAATTATAGCTTCTTGAAAATATAATACTAATAGCCAACATTTTAATTTAGAAATAAAAATAAAATACTGACACCGACATACTTAAATTTGGGGCCAAAATAGCTAGTCTAGGGAACAAGGATTCCCTAGACTAGATTCCTTCTTTTTTAGATTAAAAGTTTTAGGGGAGAAGTATTAAATTCCTATTTTGAATGTCCATGATTAATTTTCCAATAATATTTATAAAAGTGGGTCATTGAATGCATAATAATATTATAATTATTTTGATTTCCAATTTTCAATTTAAGACATTGTGCCCTTGACCAGGTCATTATTGCCTAGACTTTTGTGGCAACAACCTCTCAAAGTATCATTTCTAGATATATTTTATGTTTTCTATTCACTATACTGTAAGAGTTTGTGTCTCATTGCATACTTGTTTAGCATAAAGTTGTCATAATGTTTGAATGATTTGGAGAAATGTTGTCAACTTTGAAATTTTTATTGATGTTTCATGCTATATTTTTTGTAATGAATATCCTTTCAATGGTGAGACTCATTATCCTTCATCTCACAATGCATATCTTCTTCTATAGGATATCTTGAGGTGAGATGAAGCCATCATAGATGAATTCTTAAATAATTTAATACGTAACACACAAGTGAACATTTACCTTTATCCTTCAATGGTATGGCCTACTCATCTTTATCAATAATTGACAACACCTACCATGCCTCGACTTGAAATTTTCTCTTCCTCACAAAAGGAAAGGTTTTTACAATTTATACCACATCCATTAGAAATGAGAACCCTTCAAAATAACACTAATGATGAGCCCATGAATGATCCTCAATAATATGGAAACAAAGTAAGTGATACACCCATTAGCTTAGAGAAGTGTTATGGTCAAGGATATAAGATTCTTGCTAAACATGGCTGTGACATAAATAATAAAAAATAAATCCACAACCTCTTGTTATCAAGGTCCTCCACCTTTTCATAAAACATTTACGCCATCCTCTAAACCACATAAACCTTATGTACCTATTAGAAGGGGTCTTCTACCCACTCCACATCCATTGTCAAAATGTGAACATACCTTAAGAAATTTTATAATTGTAATTTATTAAATTACATCCTATGCAAGAAAGATGATATGTTCATCATAAGAATAATAATTCATCCTTTTATGGATATCATAGATTATTTGTTCATGATACTGATTGTAGACATGTAAAATATACCGATTGACATTGTGCACTTGATCTCGACTTACTAACATCATTTCATCCTGAATCATCCCTCGGTCTAACCATTTAATAAAATCCCCTTATCTTATTAAATTCATCAATTTCTTTCCCTTAATTAAATAAGTCATGTTATCTAATTAAGTCACTCTCTTTTGATAATTAAATCAATCCATCTGATCTAATTATCCCTATTTAATTAAATAATTAATTTTATTTTATTAAATCTCTAAAGTCTATCCATTAAATTAAATAAATTAAAACCTTATTTGATTTAATCTAACACCATTTCTTTTAATTAAATACATAAAAATCCTTATTTAATTAATCTCTTTTCATATTCCTCTCTTATTTGATTTAAATAAATCCATAAATTTGAGTCAAATAGGTCACATCATCTAATCTCATATTAAATTAATTAGCCCTTGATTAATTTAATCATGTCACATCCTCTAGATTTTTCAAGTTGCACATGAAAATAGATTTAATTCATTTATTAAATCTCTATTTTCCTCACAAGGCATCTTTTGGAATATTCTCCAAATTTGAATTCAAAAATTCCAAGTCAACATGTACATCCAACAAGGCAATAACTTCATCTTACATGTCCTTTTCCTTGATCCAAGTGGAATTTATTGCATTTCCTCTTCCCTCTTGCAAGTCATTTGAACAAATTTGAAATTAAAAAATAAGAATTTATTGGCACAATCCCCAAATCTTGCACATTCTCCATCCACTCATAGCTTCACAAGTGGCATCATGCCATTGGATGAATGTTAGTCCCACATTGCTCAAATTTGGAGATTCATCCATCTTGGCATTCTATAAATAATAGCTCATATCCTCATTTGATCATCCACAAATTATGCAAAGTTATTCTTCTAAAATATTTAGTCATTTCCATTCATCACCATTGAGTTCTTAGATAGGTTTTTGCAGATTTTTGGCTTGAATCTCTTAACCTTCATCAACAAAGTGGATCAATCTTAATCAACATATCAATCTTGCATCTTAAGAATTGGGAAAGGGCCAATTTTCACATCAAATTGGCACCGATTCCCCCATGGGATCATGAGTTTGCACATTTAAATTAGGATCCAATCTATTTTGTTGTTTTCATTGTGTTTTCATTGTTTATCATCCTTATTTGAGTTTTGTAAATGGATTTTATGGGGAATCCTTGTTTTAGCTTGCAATATCTTATTTAACTTGTTTATTCTTGTTGTTTTGTAGGTACTAGGATTGTGGTTCACACATTTGGCACTAGAAGGAGGGCTGCATCTCATCTTCAATCACTTTTTCCTAAAATTTCTACGTTTTTGCTTATACACAAAAAATTCCAATGCTAGGAGCTTAGCATTGTTGTTTTGTCACTGCTGTCTCTTTAGCATCACTATATAGCACTGCGGGAAACTCAAAGTGTGATGTTGGACTCTTCCCTCCTAGAAAATTTGAATTATAAACTCCGCCACTTGACTATTTGACTCACATAAATTTTCAAAAATATCAAACTGCAACGCTGGGCAAAAAACTACAATGCAGTTGAGCTCACTGTGCCGACACAGAGTGATGTTGATTGGTAAGCAGTGTTGTGAGGGCACCGCTGAGAAATCAAACTTTGACGTAGTCATGGGTTGCACCGCTGATAGGGTGTAAAAAGTGGAAATTAAATTTTAGCATGTGCCTTTTGATTAAAGATCAATTTATATTCTATTTTCTACTTTTTAATTTTTGTATTTTCTAGAATCTGACTAGTTTTCTCTTTTGTAGGTTGGAATTGAAAATGAAGGAAGGAGAAACATGATGATGATATTTCATCAAATCAAAGTGTTTTTAAACACTTTAGTTTTTTTTTAATACTTTTCAAGGAATTGTTCCCTTCTTTCTTAGGACACTAATTTCATTTGGGTTTTAAAAGAATCTTTTCATTTCTTTCAAAAGGCTAAAATGAACATTAGGATCACAACATACTAGAGTTTGTTTATTTGGTTAATAAATTGAACAAAATGTCTATGATTTGTCTTTTGGTTCTCTAAAATGAATTCATTATTTCTTTGTGGGATCTAAAATAAACATGCGCTACATTATTTTGTGAGAGCTTACTTGAACTAACCCCATTGAAAAAGGACGTATGTGCTTCTCTCACGCTTTATAGCTATCTTGAGAATCAAAAGGACTTTTTCATGATTTTAGGTTGAGATAAAGAAATCACCTCCACACTTCAATTTGGGTTTAAAAATTGAACAAAATATTGCACGAGTGTGAGTGGGGGCATTATTGTGTACATTCTCTCTCTTTTTTGCCAACAAATATTGATCAACTTACAAATATTACTTTTACTCATTTTTGTTTATCCTAGAGGGCTTACCTTGGGGAAAAAGTACTCACCCAAGGGAATGACTCAACTAATGACACTCTAAAGCAAAGAGTATTTCCAACTAGGATATAAATGTGGGTATTGGAGTAAATGCCAATATCATGTGGTTGATTCTGACAAGATGGATCCAAAAGGGGACTCTTGCCATATGGGTCAATCTCCATGAATGAAAATTCCTTATTAAAACCCATGTTCTAGAATTTTCCAAAATCCTTTGATCTATTTGTTGGTGCAAGAGCAGTCATTTTGAAGCTACCCCACACTTTTACAGTCTTTTAGTAGAAATGGAAAGCATGCCATGGGAGTTTCATGGGTGTTGATGCTTGGCTACCCCATATAAGTGAGTGTCATGGAGGGGAGCCAGTGGGGTCAAGCATCTAACCATTCACTAAAGATAAGTGTAGCTAGAATTTTCCAAGTGGGAATCCAACAAATATTGTCTTTCACATCCATGGGGTTGTACTTATTCTTGGGTTACAAAATGCATTGCTTGATTGAAAACATCTTGGAAACAAACACTTAACATCATCATCCAAATTTCAAACCCTTTTGGAGACAAATACAATTTACTAAATCCATATGTTATTGCTTGCCCTTGGTATTCACATCCTTAGAGGTTTCTAAACATTGGATTACATCTTGATTTGTCTACTTAAGTAAACAATAGGTAAACCCTTGTTTTGAGTTCATCAAATTTCCACGTAACATACTTTGTGGGGTTTGAAGAAATTAAGACATTGGACATCTTAGTTTGAAAACTTAATCAAAGAAAGTGTTTTTTGGTAAAATAAAGCAATTAAGAAAAGCTAAGCAAAATGAACTTTCATATGTGTTGAAGCCTCACAATTCTAGAAAATTTCAAATCCCAAAATAAAAATCATTGGTTGGAAATCCAAAAATGTATGTCCAAATTGAATCATTCTTTGGTTATAAAGGTCTCTAGGAAGCATTTGCATGTTCTTCAATACCTAGGTCTAGACAAACAAAGAGTATTTTTTATAGATTCATCTTAAGATTAAAAAAAATCAAAAATATTTTTCATCCATCCTTCAAAGAATCAAAGAAAACATCATCTCATCATCACCTCTTGGAAAAACTTGAAATCATCCTTAATGCTAGGATTTTTGACAAAATAAAAAATCATCAAATCCTTGAGACTAAATCCTTGAAAACTTTATCAAAATCACCTTGGCTAGGTATGTGTAGATGCATCCTTTTGCACATTCTTATTCAAAGTTATCAAAATCATCTTGTTTAGCTTGGTATACGTAGATGCATCCCTCTTCATATGCTTGGCTAAACTATCATCTTCTTTGAATAGGTGTGGGTAGATGCATCCTTCTCCCTACACATATTCAAATTATCATCCTTTGAATGAATCTATCCCTTAGATAATCATCCAAACATCTTAGGGTCTATTTGTTCAAAATCAAAGCAATCAAAATTAAGGACAACCCCAAAAGGAAAATAAAAAATCCATAACATATCCAAAAGTCCTAAAATCCAAGTATTCCCATCAAGATTTCCACATCATCCATCCCTTACATCATCATTATATCACCTCTTGATCCTTAAGATATCCTAAAATTTTCTACTTTGGACATAAAGTAAAGATCAATCCAAAGAATCAAGAGATTGATCTCCATATTCTTGAAAATTGATCCTTTTTAATGGTTCAAACTAGATCTCAATACAAGAAGAGCATGGAAGCCAACAAAGAAACGCCCACTTCAAGCCATCTTAGCCAAACAAATGTTGAAATGAGTCCCGTTGAATCAAGCAATCCTTTGACCATCTCATCACAAAATCCACAAGAGGAAAACCAAGGAGAGGATCTTACTTTTGTGATGTCTCATGAGGAAATAACTGAAATGCTCCAAAATCCAAAAAACCATAAAATCATCAACATCATGATGAGGCTCAACCCTTCATTATACATGCTTGAACTAGCAAAACAAGGGGCCAAATTACCTTCGGATTATGATGTAAGTACCATAGTGGAGACATATTTTCCTCCCATCTCATCCACCATCCCCATCTCATCTACACCCCCATCCCAAAACATCACCCAAAACATTCCGCAAATCATGACATCATTTGCTCCAACCCAACCCAATGTTAATAAGGGAAATGCATTTCTCAATGCTATTCAAACACATCCCCTTGTTAATAATAAAAACTTGGATGTAAATACCATCTTGGAACAAAACATACCCAAAAACCCATTACATAAGAATGTTCCTCTCACTTTCCATCATGATCCATCATCATCATTTTTTCACGCAACACCTCAAAATTCTCTCCTCACAAATTCACAAGAGGACGGAGATATGTTCAGACCAGGGGGAATATTTGACACCACAACCTTCTTACAAGAACTCACACCCCTCACATTTCCACCTCTTCCACCATTTCCATCATCATCCACACCATTCCTCAGCTTAGGGCTTCCCCCTCTACCACGTATCAATCAAACTAACATCCCAAGCATCAATCAAAGCATTATGCCAAACGCTCAAAATTTGTCATCGATATCACAACAACATATGACAAATGCACAAACAATTGCAACATCATCAAACACACCCCTAACATCGCAAAGCATGGTCTCCCAAGGACCACCCACATCAATACCACCATCCATCACTCAAAACAACAACACGACATCATCAAACGCCATTCCAAATCCACCACCGCCAACTTCCACCACATCAAGCCAATACAACACAACATTGCAAGCTACTTTCCAAGGAGGATTCCAACAAATGAAAAAACCAAAATCCATGACTAGTCATTCAACAAGCTGCTTAAGTTGCATAAGCTTCCCAAGTAGCACAAGCTACATTACAAGTGCATTAGGCTACACAAGCCCAAGCTTTATTGCAACAACAACAACAACAAGCCACCCAAGCCACTCAAGCTGCGCAAGCATTACAAGCACAAAAGACTGCTCAAGCACAAGCTCTATTAAAACAAGTGGCACAAGCAGTGCAAGCTCAAACTCAGACAAATGCCAAATATCAAGCACAAGAAGCACAAGCACAAGCATAAATTCTTGCACAAAGACAAGTAGTGCAATTGCAAGCATATCAATAAGAAATAAAGCAATATCAAGAGCAACAAGAAGTAGCCAAATTAGCAGCCCAACAACAAGTGTTGGAATAGCAACAAGCACAATAGCAAGCATTGTTGGAACAACAACAAGCACAAATCTAAGCGCAACAACAAGAAGATCAACAACAGGCGTTGTTCATACAACAACAGGTGGAAGCCTACCTAGCTCGGTAGAACATATAGATATGATTGACCAATAGATTGACCAACCCACCCATTCAACCCATGATCAAAACACCTCAAAAAAATTTCATCCCACCCCCTGATCTACAAAATGATGTGATGACACAAATCAGGTTTCTCTCACAACAAGTGCTCAATCTTCAATTAGGGTGAACAACAAAGACACCAAGCAACTTGTGCCCATATCCATTTGATAGGAGCCTAGTGATGAAACCATTCCCCAAGCGATTTTAGATCCCCAAATTTGACAAATATCATGGGATGGGAAACCCTAAAAATCACATTAGGGAATTTCAGGTACATTGCTTGGAGGTCACATATGACGATACTTATTTGATGGGCCTATTTCCTAGGAGCTTGGCTGGCCATGATATGGAATGGTTTTCTTATCTACCAACAGGCATTAGAACATTCCAAGAAATTATAGATGCATTCATTAAAAATTATGCATGTAATATCGCAATGGATGTCAATCTAGAAGAACTATCAGCTCTAAAGCAATGTAAGGGTGAATCATTCACTTCATTCCTACAACGATGGTGATCCAAGGCCAATTGGAGCAAGTGGACCATACCAGAAGAACAACAATTTTGCACGATCATTTCCAACCTTGATGGCCTCTTGGAATTTCATCTCAAAGTTCAAGGAATCACCACATATGACCAATTGATCCCCAAGGCACTTAGTATCGAATGAGCCCTCATGACTCAACCAACAGGATCAACTCCATACCTTGAACAACAAAACAACCATTCACCCTCCAATTACAATGATAAACCTCACATGTGGGAAAGGAGAAAAAACATTACTAATGATGGTGTCATTGATGCCAAGGTGGTCATTAGTGCTCCTCACCAAAATATACCTGCACTACAAATCCAAATCCAACACCAAAATAATCATAATGCAATACAACAACCGAACAACAATCCAACAATCAACAATCTTAATGATCAAAGGGGACCACCCCAAAGGAACAAGAGTTATCCCAACTGAAAGTACACTACTTTTGGGGAGCCACTCAAAGTCATCATGAAAAATCTAATAGACAAAAAACTCATTGAGGCTCATACCTTTGAGAATTACCAAGAACCGGATGTGAAACCTCCTTGGTATAATGAAAATAAACTTTGTGAATTCAATAAAATCAAAGGCCATACCACAAACAGTTGCATGAGATTGAAAAAATTGTTCAAGATTTCATCAATAAAAGAATTATAAAAGTGGAACAACCTACAAGAAATTAGGATCTTAAGATATACACGAATTCAATGCCAAATCATGGCAACAAAGGGAATAACAATGATAAAGGGAAAGGCACCCACTCAAATGTAAATCATGTGTATGAAACGGTCTATTGGGAGTATAAATTTCTGCCTAATTTCACAAATTTTCATCCCCCTAAGTTCCCATATGAGTCCTTATTGTAGGAAAATCTTCCCTTCCAATATGACATTCAACTTACATTTTGCTTAATTTATCCCGTGTTTCCTTTGGTCTGCATTTTTCATTTTTGTTCCTATCGGCGTGACAATATCGGGGTCTCCCAAACCCATTTTTCTACTTGTCAATGTATGTTGCCTATCGGCAAGACGTTCCTATTATCATGGTGATCAAAGTTTTTCTACTGGCAAGTTCTCGGCATATCACATGTTGTTTCAGCATGAGTCTGGCTATCGGCATTGGGTCTTGGTGACCCCTCTTAGTCTTACCGACAAGCACTTTTGATTATTTTCGGCTAGACATGTACATTAGAGTATAGTCATAGCGATGTTCATTGTCTTTCCAAATGGTGACAGGAAGATCCACTTCGGTATGACTTATGTTGCTTCAATATAATGTCACAGTGAGCTCGACGGGTCTTGCCGAAATTGACTTATGAATAACTTTAGGCGAGGGGTTGGATTTTCTCTTGGCGATCATGTGTGCTCAGGGGGCTTTAGTGTGACATGGTGTATCTCTATATGGTTTCCCCAACATTGATGAGTCTCACTGACCAACATAGAACAAAGCACTTTAGTGAGACTTATGCTTCAGAGTAGTGTCTTGGTGAGCCCATTCGATCTTGTTGAAAAGGTTCAATATGTGGCTTTCGACGAGAGTTTTATATTTTCTTGGCAAACATGAACAATCTTAGGTGACTTTCAGTAAAGCACAAAGCTCTCTATGTAAGGTCTCCCCGATTGTTGGTTTTTATGGCGACATTCATGATGGGCACTCATTAGTGGGAGATACATATTGTCACAGTGACTTAGGGGTGGTTGAAGTATTTCGGTATATCAAGGTGCATTTCGGTGAGAATGCCAAGAAGTCACGGTGACATTCAAGATAGATAAGGATTTTTGGTGAAGCAATGTGAAGTCTGTGAGAGGTCTCTCTGACAAATGGAAGCTACAATGATAGTAAATGAGACAAAAGGAGCATATCGGTAAGAAACTATTTGTGTCTTGGTGATTGAAAAGTGTATTGGGGAGCCCCTCTCGGCGTAACTAATACTAGTCTCTGAGATGTCTCATCAACATCACAGGGTCATAGCGACTGTGAATAGAACAAAAATGCATCTCGGTGTAAGGATACTTCTTGACTTCGACATGGCGAAAAGTTGGTCACGGCGAATACGAGCATAGTGAACATGGGATGGCAGCAATAAGTGATATAGTTGCCTTCGGCATACCTTCTGTGTTGTCCTGATGAATGGTTCACTGGTGAGTAAAAATAGAAATACAAATCTTGTGGCTGACATGAAATTGCTAGAATAACTATTGTAGGCCGACATTGTTTGAGCCCGAATTTTGTGCTAGGCCGACATGATATTTCAATGTATTTTATTTTCTCATGATGGGTATAAATATACACCCAAATTGTAATTGAAGAAGATCATATTTCAGATTAGTAGTAGGTAGTCAGATGGCTATAGTAGAATAGTTTTCTCTTATTAGAGACTATGTGCATGTTTTCAAATGGCTATTCCAATGAAATTCAGCTGGTGTGGCAGGTTATTTCTGGTGTCAATTGTATGTTGAACTTATTGAAAAGTAATTCTAAAGTTGTATCCAATTTGATTCTTCCTAGTTGTTTAAATTGACATAACAAGTTTATGTTCAGTTTTTCAATGCACATTTGATGTATTTGTGTGATTAATCAATTGGTTCTCTCAAGTAGAGATTAAATCCTTTTCGTTGATCATAGTAATTAGGCAGATTCATTTGGATTCTTAAAGTAGAGCTTAGTAATCATAATCCTGCATTGTTTATACAAGTTATGAACAGATCATATGCTTGCAATTTGATTTTCTGCTAGAATAATTTGCTCACTTCTGTTTCATTTGACTCCGCATACCCAACAAGGCACTGGTCTCTACATTTCATCATTTTGAATTCACTTAACCTCTTTACATCTGTTAATTAAGCATTTTAGGATTTAGATCAGAAGATTGCTATCAACTTTGACTTCATTTGTTCACTGTCATCTACCATTGTGGATAAAGCATTTCAGAAGGATAATCACAAGTTAACTCTATATTATTCAGAAAGGTACACCAGCCTAGGTTTGGTAACACCTAAAGAGTAGAAGGTTGAGTTCACTTGACCTTGTCTATTACCCTAAAACGTATCAAGAGATTGGCAACCTCTTGAGGCTTTCCACCTACATTTTTGAGAGCTAACAAATTGGCGACTCTATTGGGGATTACATCAAAAAAATTGGTTGAGGACCATCATATAGGGTCAATGAAGAAAAAGTTTCAGATGGAGTGATTCTGTTGGGAAAAGATCAGAAAATATTCATTTTTCCAACTTTTGGAAAAGTAGGTGGCGACTCTAAAAATGTTTGATGAAGAATGGAATTTCTATATGGAACAAATAAATACACAAATGTATATGGAAATTTTCACAATGGAGACAATGCATATCATGCACAATAGAATATGTACTCACCACAACCACCTCATGATCAGCAGTATATGCCACAGTACCAACATTAGTATCCACCTGGCGCCCCCCCTCATCAATACACAACAATGATCAAATATTTTGATTTAGTAGGGATTCAGTTATCCCCCTACCCTATGGATGGTAGTTGGAGAGGCATGGTGCCTAAGTTTATAGGAAGTAATGTAGTTTCTGCTAAGGAGCATTTGAGAAGTTTGAATGCTTTCATCCAAGATTTGGATGTGCCATATGAAGATCTATGCATGAGATTATTCATGATATCACTTGTTGAAGACGTTAGGGATTGATTCAACAGCCTACCAGTTGTCTCTATTGATTCTCTCCAAGGTTTTTAGGATCAATTCTTTGAGCAATATGGGAATCCAAGTCCACCAAATGATGCTCTTCATGAATTAATATGGATTCAGAAGGATCAAAGTGACACTATTCATGATTTTAATCAGAGATTCAATAAATTGCAGAATAAAATACCTCCTAGATCAAAGTTGCCAGACTCTGTAGCACTGAGTGTTTATTTGAATGCTTTTGATCCTAAAACGAGGTATGAGATGAGAAATAGATTCCCAAGAGATTTGGCTGAAGCTCAGAAGATGGCATAGACAATTGAAAACAATAGGAGGGCTGCAGGGATAATTGATAAAAGAGACAATCCCAAGATTTGTCAGCAAGGTAGCAATTATCAATACCGACATGAAAATACATACAAAAATGAAAGGTTGAGGTTGCATGACATGCCTTATAATACCGACTGGAAGGATGAGAAACCTATAATAGCTAGGCTTGGAAATGAGAGGATCCTGATCCACTGAGCAAAAGGCGAACTTATATGGTGAGTGATAATTACTTTTGTAAATTTTGTGATAAGCCACATTCCCCATATCATTGTGTTGTATCCCAAAGAATGCAAGAGGAGGGAATGTTGATAAGAAACAATAGAGAATATCATACAATATACTTGACTTCAAATACCTTTCACCATGTTGAGGAAAGGTACTCACCTTTGGAGGATGAAGGTTATCAACATGTTGTTTCAAATCAGAAATACAATGTCCATATGGCTAAACAGCAGGAAGAAGATTTTACAGAGCCATATTTTGTTGAGGTCCCTGCTCAATACAGTATGAAGAGATTTATTGAAGAAGAGATAGAGAGACTAACTTTTGCTGATCAGAAGGAAGAGAACAAAGGAGACACATTGGAGTAGAAGAAAAGGATTAAGGCAGAAGGCTCCTCTTTTAACTTCATTCAAGCGTTATCCTAGGGAATAAGAGAAATTGATTAGATCATGCAACTAGTAGAAGATGAGATATGTGCAATTCAAGATGATTCCTATGACATTTTGCATGAGGAGGAGGATGATGCAAGAGATTTCTCTTGCATAATAGATTGTGACAGGGAATGCATTACGTGTTGTGAGGAATCTAGTGAATATTCAGATTCTAATGATGAATCAGAGGATTTTGATCTACAATCAAGGGATTCTTCTACCTATTATGAAGACATGGTTGATGAAGAAGAGTTTTGTACATTTGATAATAGTTTCCGAACTTTTTCAAACCCATTGTATGATGAAGTTTTAAATGAAGATCAGATGATATTCTATGGAGGTATGCCCATAAACAAACTTCAGGTATTTTCAAATCCACTTTATGAGAAAGAGGAGATAATTTCATACAAGAAAAATGATGGAATAGATGACATCACTGGTAATGTTTCTAATTTCTCATTCTTTGATGATCTTGGACTTCTTTTGATGAAGACAACAATGAAGAATGCAACTGTAGTGTTGAAAATAAAGAATTGTGCTTATTCAACAATGAACAAATTTTAGACTTGATTACTTTTAAATATCACAAATGTGTGCACAAGGATGATTTTGAAGTTTTCTATCTAGCTTACAATTGTTTTGACAGTGAAAGTTCTTTGTGTAAATATTTTTATGACTCTCAGTGTATTTCTTGGAATGATGCTGGAATCTTTAGTGTTGATCACAAATCTATGTCTATTCAAGAAGAGGTATGCGATTTTGAAGTTGTTAACTCATGGAGAAGATGTTTTTTTGCATGCCAAGGATGATATAATTCTAGAATTGATTGGTTCATATGTTCTTGATATTGATGATATGAGTCATAATCCAGTATTGTACCCAAATGGTAGTGTCAAAGAGGTGCAAAAGGTTTCTGACTTGTTTTCCTCAAACAACAATGATATGACAAAGTTTTTTTTTTCAAGAGAAGCACTTGGATTATGAGATTTTCATATAGCTGGGAGAATGCTTTATAATACATAATAGTGAGAAAGATAATGAGAAATTTTGCATTGAATATGTGTATATTTTGTATGTTAGAGATAATAGGGGTTTGTCCCATGATGATAAATAATTTGAAATACAGGATGGTATAGGGATTTTTGACCAAACTAAGCATGATGATTCTCTAGGAACTTGTGATAACAGTGATAGGAATAATTGCATGAATGTCTTCAGGAAGAATCTGATGAACTCAAGACAAAATCAGGTATTTGATAGGGGAAAGTGTGGTTGAAGTTGACACACAGAGGATTTAAGGTTGCTAGTGCATGGACAACTCTTACTCATCCTCTCTAAATTTATTTTCCATGTACAGTAGTTTAGGGTTTTGGTTCACCCCTATCTTGCATTCATTTTCCTTTCATCCCATCATGTTTTTTGTCCATGTCCAGTTTGTTCATTTTTTGTTTGGTCTACTCACCTAGAGATCCTAGATCCTTGCAGTGATCTGACTATCATTCATCCCCAGACAGAGCCACTGTTGGGACTATAAATTTCTACCTAATTTCACAAAGTTTCATCCCCATAAGTTACCATATGAGTCCTTATCATAGGCACATCTTCCCTTCCATCATGACATTCGGCTTACATTTTGCTTACTTTATCCCATGTTTCCTTCAGTCTACATTTTTCATTTTTGTTCCTATCAACGTGACAATATCGGGGTCTCCCTGACCCATTTTCCTGCTTGTCAACGTCTGTTCCCCATTAGCAAGACATTCCTATTATCATGGCAATCAATTTTTTTCTACTAGCAAGTTATTGGCATATCACATGTTTTGGCATGAGTTGGGCTATTGGCATTGGGTCTTGGTGACCCCTCTTAGTCTTACCGACAAGCGCTTTTGATTCTTTTTGGCCAGACATGTACATCGGAGTATAGTCATAGTGATGTTCATTGTCTTACCGACCGGTGATAGGAGGATCCACTTCAGTATGACTTATGTTACTTCGGTATAATGTCATAGTGAGCTCATCAGGTCTTGCTGACATTGACTTATGAATAAATTTCAACAAGGGGTTGGATTTTCTCTTGGCGATCATGTGTGCTCGGGGGGCTTCGGTGTGACATAGCGTATCTCTATATGGTTTCCCTAACATTGATGAGTCTCACCAACCAACATAGAACAGAGTACATTGGTGAGACTTATGCTTCAGAGTAGTGTCTTGGCGAGCCCATTTGGTCTTGCTAACAAGGTTCAATATGTGGCTTTCGGTGAGAGTTCTATATTGTCTTGGCGAATACGAACGATCTCAGGTGACTTTTGGTAAAGCATGAAGCTCTCTATGTAAGGTCTCCACGATTGTTGGTTGTTATGGTGAAATTCATGATGGGCACTCATCGGTGGGAGATACATATTGTCACAACGACTCGAGGGTGGTTGAAGTTTTCTAGTATATCAGGGTGCATTTTGGTGAGAATGCCGAGAAGTCACAGTGAAATTCAAGATAGATAAGGATTTTAGGTGAAGCAATGTGAAGTCTATGAGAGGTCTCCCCGACGGATGGAAGCTACGGTGATGGTAAATGAGACAAAAGGAGCATATCAGTAAGAAACTATTTGTTTCTCAGTGATTGAAAAGTGTATTGGGGAGCCCCTCTTGGTGTAACTAATACTAGTCTATGAGATGTCTCATCAACATCATAGGGTCACAGTGACTGTGAATAAAACAAAAATGCATCTTGGTGTAAGGATACTTCTTGACTTCGACATGGAAAACAGTTGGGCATGGTGAATGTGAGCATAGTGAACATGGGATGGCAGCAATAAGTGATACAGTTGCCCTCGGCATACCTTTTGTGTTGTCATGGTGAATGGTTCACTGGTGAATAAAAATAGAAATACAAATCTTGTGGCTGACATGAAATTGCTAGAATAACCGTTGCAGGCAGACATTGTTTGAGTCTAAATTTTGTGCTAGGCCAACATGATATTTCAACGTATTTTATTTTCTCATGATGGGTATAAATATACACCCGGATTGTAATTGAAGAAGATCTTTGAGATTAGAAGTAGTAGGTTGTCAGATGGCTATAGTAGAATAGTTTTCTCTTATCAAAGACTATGTGCATGTTTTCAAATGGTGATTCCAATGAAATTTAGCTGGTGTGGCAGGTTATTTCTGGTGTCAATTGTATGCTGAACTTATTGAAAACTATTGCTGAAGTTGTCTCCAATTTGATTCTTTCTGGTTGTTTAAATTGACATAACAAGTTTATGTTCAATTCGTCAATGCACATTTGATGTATTTGTGTGATTAATCAATTGGTTCTCTCGAGTAGAGATTAAATCCTTTTCGTTGATCACAATAATCAGGGAGATTCATCTGGATTCTTAAAGTAGAGCTTAGAAATCATAATCCAGCATTGTTTATACAAGTTATGAATAGATCATATGCTTGCAATTTGATTTTCTACTAGAATAAGTTGCTCACTTCTATTTCATTTGACTCTGCATACCCAACAAGGCACTGGTCTCTGCATTTCATCATTTTGAATTCACTTAACCTCTTTACATCTATTAATTAAGCATTTTAGGATTTAGATCAGAAGATTGCTATCAAGTTTGACTTCATTTGTTCACTATCATCTGCTATTGTGGACAAAACATTTCAGAAGGATAATCACAAGTTAAGTCTGCATTATTCAGAAAGGTACACTCGCCTAGGTTTGGCAGCACCTGAAGAGTAGAAGGTTGAGTTCTCTTGACCTTGTCTATTACCCTGAAATGTATCAAGAGATTGGCAGCCTCTTGAGGCTTTCCACCTACATTTTTGGGGGCTAACAAAGTCATTGCCTCCCTAGATGAAAATTGCATGGTCATCACCATCAAAGGAGCCCATGTTGATTGTGGAGTCACCACAAGAGGTGAAAAGGTTACCATCGCAAGATCATCCCAGCCAAACAAGGTTCTTGCATCCAGATCTATTCCTAATGGCTATAATGTCTTAGATCAAATCAAGAGAATGCCAACACAAATCTCCATCATGGAGTTGTTAAAAATCTCATCTTCCCATAGAAAAATCCTTGAAGAAGTGTTGGCCTCATCTACTATCCCCATAGATCTTGATACAGAGCAATTCCAAGCTATGGTTGGAAACATCATTACACCTAATCTCCTGACATTCTCTAACCAAGATTTCCTCACTCAACCATCTCACAATTGAGCACTCAACTTAGAAGCCATCATACATAAGAGCAAAGTCAAAAGGGTCTTGGTAGATGGAGGTGTGGGTTTGACCATTTGTTCTCTCAGCCTCATCAAGAAATTGAAGATATCAGAGGATTCCATTGACAAAGGAAAGGGTATCATGGTAAGAGCATATGAAGATCAAGAAACAGTGTCTCAGGTCACAATCAAAATCCCTATTCAGGTAGGACCAGCTCTCATGGAAACCACTTGTTAGGTCCTAGACCTTGACTTTCCATATAATATTCTCTTAGGACACCCACATATTCATGCAATGAAGGTAGTAGTGTCGAATTTCCACCAATGTGTGAAATTCACATATGAGGGACAAGAAGTTACCATCCACGGAGACCCTAAACCCTTCTCCTATTGTGAAAATATTGAAGCAAAGTGTTACAAAATCCCCCAAATACCAAAAAATGATGAGGCCCATCCACACCATACATTGATCCTACCATCCTCACATCCACTTTTGAGACAGAGACACCCACCATTCCCACCATTTCTGACATCAAGCTCATTATCCAAGATAATAGCTGTGGAAACTACAGGCTGCCTAATAATGCCTTTGTGGTAGGAGAGTTACACAATCTCCTAGATCATGAGGATGTCCACAAATAAATGAAGCTTCCACATCACAAATGTCTTCTGAAGACTATCCTGAATTCACAAGCTGGGGAGACCTTTGCCAAGAGGTTATTGAGGTAGATCCATCACATATGCTATATCAAGATGAAAGACTACCAACTAATTTACCAATGGATGAAAGAAGCAAGGGTCTACAAATGATGCTCGCAATGGGCTATGATAGAAATCAAATATTGGGACAAAACGACAATGGGATTATAATACCTATCATTTCAGAGACAAGACAGATAACAAATCTTGACCTTAGATGTACCCTTCCAAGTATAGCCATACATGGCAAAATTCCTCCATTTAGAGCGGTTAATAAAGTTCATCAGCCAACCACAATAGAACTACGATTACCGGTATCCACAGGTCGCGTTTTAGATAAATATACCTTTGATATAACCGATATCTGTAGTAGTAGCAATGACAAAAACCCCACATCCAACTTACCTAGGCTATTTGAAGATACCACTCTTTGCATGATTGACACCCTAACTTTTGAATTAGATCACCAAAATCATGAAATCCACCTAGTATATCCCCAACTGATCGACTATGACCAACGAGGACCACCAATTCTTGATACATTCAAAAATGATTAGGCACCCTCAAAATTCATGGGACTACGGGATAAAATTCTAGATGGGGATCATAAAGCTAGGTTCATAATAGAGCTAGATACACATGCTTATTATGGGGAAATGATTGAATCCCTCAGTCAAAAAAGTGAAAATTTAAGAATAATATTCAAGTCCTTGAGTGAAAACCACACAGTGGCACTCTCTGACAAGAAAAAAGTAAAAAGTAAGGACACATCCAATGGTGAAAACCTCTTTAAGGCACCTGATGATGGGGGATTCAATCTTCCTTTAAGAGCTCTTCATCAAGAGAAATCAAAAGTCTTGGCAGAAAAGTGTAATCCAGTCAATCTAGGAATAGAGGAAATCCCACACATAACATTCTATGCAAAATCATTGCTATCAGAAGAACAAAAGCTCCTAGCAGCCTTCCTAAGAGAAAGATAGATAAACTTTGCATGGAGTTATGCTGACATGCTAGGCCTTGATCCAAAAACCATGGTCCACCACTTAGCAGTATATCTAGAAGCAAAGCCTATTAAAAAAAAGCTTCAAAAAATGCATCCTCATATTGCCTTATTGGTCAAAATAGAGCTAAAAAAACTATTAGATGCAAGATTCATCTGATCGATAGATTATCCAGAATGGGTATCAAACTTGGTACCTATTTCAAAACTTGGTGGAGCCATTATAATCTACAAAAACTTCAGAGATTTGAACAAAGTAAGTCTGAAAGATAGACTTCCCACTTCCAAATATTGACATAATAGTAGATATGACAACAAGACATGAGATGCTATCACTAATGGATGAATTTTTAGGATACAATCAAATCATGATAGCAAAAGAGGATCACCATAAGAAAAATTTCACTTGTCCATGGGGGACTTACTACTAGAACATGATGCCATTCAACCTAAAGAATGCAGGGGAAACATACCAAATGGCCATGACATTAATATTTCATGACATGATTCACAAGATAGTTGAAGACTATGTTGATGACATCATAGCTAAATCCAAAAAAAGAAAAGATCACATAGCAACCCATAGTGCTATTTTTGAAGGACTGGAGGAGTACAAAGTGAGACTAAATCCAAAGAAGTGCATCTTTAGTGTACAATTAGGTAAACTTCTAGGATATATAGTATCAACGAGGGGTATCGAGGTGGATCCAACAAAGGTAAAAACAATCCTTGAAATGGAAGAACCAAAGACATTAAAACAATTGAGAGGCCTCCAAGGTAGACTCCAATCCATTCGAAGATTCATAGCTTAGTTGGTGGATAAAAAAAAAATATATTCTCACCTACTCCACAAGGCAGTAGCATACAAATGGGATACCAAATGTGAAGAGGCATTCAACAAAATCAAGGAATATCTATTAACACCACTAGTCTTAATTCCACCAATCCCAAGAAAACCATTGATTCTTTATGTATCAACAACATCAATAGCCCTTGGAGCTCTCCTAGCTCAACATGACAAAAACAAAATGGAAAGGGCTATCTACTACATCAGTAGAACAATGGTTGGACATGAGCTAAACTATTCATTCATTGAGAAAGCATGGCTTGCAATAGTGTTTGCATCACAAAAATTCAGACATTACATGTTGGCACACAAGATAAAGCTCATTGCCAAAATTGACCCCCTCAAATATTTACTCTCAAAGGAAATGCTCAGAGGAAGAATGGCCAAATGGGTAATGATATTGTTAGAATATGACATTGAATATGTCAAGTAATATGCAATCAAGGGTTAATTTATTGCAGATCAACTGGAAGAGGCACCAATCTATTCAGAGAACCCTCTTGTCTAAGAGTTTCTAGATGAATCTATATTTAATCTCAACATAGCTGACCATTGAAAATTGTACTTTGATGGTTCATACACATAGCATGGATCAAGGTCCAGCATTTTCTTTATCACTCCCTAGGGAGATTGCATACCAAGGTCTTATAAACTGGCATTTCCCTGCACTAATAATATTGCAAAATACGAGGCCTTAACCATAGGTCTTAGAATAGCAGTATAGTGGAATATAATAGCTCTCAAGGTATACGAAGATTCTTAATGGATCATAAATCAAGTGAACGATGAATACCAGACCAAGGATGACAAGCTCACTCCATACAATAAATTGGTGGAGACTCTAAAAGAGTCCATCAAAATAGCATTTGAGCAAATTCTGAGAACCAACAATAGAGTAGCAGATGCCATGGAAACAATTGGATCCTTGCTTGACATCCCCCACAATTTTCCAAAATATGAATTTATGATTGAGCAGCTTCTTGTGCCTACATTCGAGGTACCAAAATTGGAATTTGTATGTGAAATCATTGGTCCTGGAAATCCTTGGTATCACGACATCTATACATACCTTCACATAGGATTCAGACAAGCCGATTTACCCTCAAACCTAAAGTGAACCTTTGTAAAAAAGTCATCTAGATTTTTCATCCTAGGAGATACTCTATACTGTAGGAGCATAGAAGGAACCCTACTACGCTACCTAAATGTTGAGGAGGAAAATTAACTGCTCTAACTGAAGTACATTATGACATCTATGGTTCACACTTGAGCGGAATGACCATAGCTAAGAAACTACTGAGGATGGGGTATTATTGGCCCACTATGGAAAGAGAAGCTCATGATTATGTTAGAAAGTTTCTACAATGTCAGTAGCATGGGGACCTTATCCATGCTCTAGCTCAAGATCTTCATCCTATTGTCACACCATGGCCCTTTTTCATAGTTGGGCCTTGATCTCACTGGTAAGATAACCCTGACTTCATCTAACTACCATAAATTCATCATAACCGTAATAGAGTACTTTACTAAGTGGGTGGAAGCCATACCCATGACGTACATAACTAGGAAGCAGATCTCAAAGTTCATCCTAAACTATCTCATCTATTGTTATAGTTTCCCACAAGCCATTATCTCAGATAATGGGACACCATTCAAGAATCAGGAGGTTCATGACTTATGTGAGAAATTCAAAATCCAGCATCGCTCCTCTACCCCATATTATCCCCAAGGAAATGGCCAAGCAGAAGCTACAAACAAAACCATTTTGAAAATTCTCACAAAAATAGTCAATGACGTAGGTCATGATTGGATTTTGCAACTTAATCCTACCCTCTGGGCCTATCAAACCAACATTCGTACACCCACCAATGTCACCCCTTTCTCCTTCGTCTATGGATCAGAAGCAGTACTCCCCATTGATATTGAGCTCTCATTCCTTAGGATATCACTACAAAACCTCATCATAGATGAAGAGTACAGGGTATCAAGACTAAATGAGCTGGGGCTACTAGATGAGTGATAGATAGATGCTTCAAATCATCTACAAGTCTATCAGAATAGACTCAAAGGGAGCTACAATAATAAAATCAGAGGTAGGATGTTCCAAGTTAGAGAACTGGTATTATAGAAGAATCAAAAGAATGTCCCAAACCCAAGCAGCAAAGGAAAGTTTGAACCCAATTGGTTGGGACCTTTGGTCATCACAACAAATTACAAATCAAGGGAATATTAGCTATCAACACCCGAAGGGGAACCTCTGCAGGAGCCTATGAATAACTCCCATCTCAAAAAGTTTTATGCCTAAATCTTTCAAGGTATAGAACCAAAAAATCCAAAAAATTAGAAAATGTCCTAAAAAATGGTTACTTCAGCGAAAACCTGGCAAACAGGCATCTTCGGACAACAAAAAAATAAAAAAAAGCAAAAAATCCAAAAAAATTACAAAAAGGATTCAAAATAGTAAAGAGAAAAAAATTGTCCTCTAGTGAAAACCACTTCGGTGGCACTTTGGGAAAATACCTTGGTGAAAACCTAGCAAACAGGTGCCTTGCATAAATAATTAGTTTGCATCCACCAAGATCTTTATGGTTTGTTCTGTATCATCCATCCATTACGTTTCCATCATCGATCGCATTACATATCTCCAACCATCATTCATCTGCCCACATTTGCATCATAGCTTGGTCCTGCATTCATATCATGATCCCTCCTAGTACTACTCGATCCATCTTCAAGGTCATCTTGTCCTGCCTATATCAGAATAGTCTATTGCATCATGCTGGGGGCATGTTCTCATTGGATCAGATTCGTGTATATTCTTAAATTCCTAAATATCATAAAATCCAAAAATCCAAAAACATCAAAACATCAAAAAATCCAAAAAACATTAAAAAAAATCAAAATCCCAAAACATTAAAAAATCATCAAAAGCCAAAAAAACAAGGTAGTCTTGTCAAACTATGTCATCTCTAAGCTTGAATGTAGGCGAGGTTGATATTTGATTATGCCCTGAGACATTTAGGTCAGTCCTATAGGAGTCTATCATAATTAACTGACATTTCATCATGTATATCTTCATCTGTAAATCAGTCAAGTCATCAGTCAAACTATGTGGTCTTTGCATGGAAAGGCTAATCTGTCAATTAGCCCTTGAGGCCCCTAGGATAGGTCTTTAGGCTAGTCTCTTGGTCAAAATCTTAGAAAATCCCAAAACATTGAGAAAATAAAAAAAAATCATCAAAAAATTTGAAAAATATCAAAAATACCAAAAACAGCCTCAAAACATGGAAAAATGTCAAAAACATCCAAATATTTAAAAAATACATCCAACTCATCTCACCTGCACCCACAATAACATCACTCATAATAAACAATCATCATCCTCACTCTTTGGTAGGACAATCAGAAATAAGTCTAGCAGGTTGAAAGTGAAAAAACTCAAAACGTCAAGTCCTAGGTCTAAGTTAGTGCATAAGCAAGTTGGTCATCTCTTTGTGTCGATAACTTATCATCCAGTTGGTCCCATATCAATCATATTTTAGAATGCTTTGAATAAAATGAAATGGCATGCCACCATCCACTAACATGTCCTAGGATGAATCCTTCCTACAATGCACATTATCTTTTGGCAATAGTTTCAATTTTTATCCTTAGAAAACAATCCTCTTTTGGTTATCGATATTGAAGAGCATCAGCTTGTTTGTTTACTTTTTCTTTATCTTTTAAATTATCTTATTGTGCTCATTCCAAGGACTTCTCGATGATATCTGAACAAGAGGATTTAGAGAAATAGGACTAGAGAAACAATTATTATCTTTCTGCTACTATGTTTCTTGAACATTCTTATGATATAACCTTGGCAAATACTTGCTTTGTTAGGTATGTATGGAGGAGGTTTTGGACAGCTTGTTGACTATTTCCTAGATAGGTTTACCTTTCTATGTTTTGGTCTAAGGTTTTTTGAACTTCTAAAGTGCATCCTAGCAAGGTTTTTGTATGTCAGGTGTGAACAAGGATACTCCTATTTGCTTGTCAAGTCAAAGTCCATCACACTAGGTACAATGCCATCCTGGTTTTCTATACCTTGATGCATCGTACCACATGTGTTATCAAACATAAGAAAATTTTGCCCTTTGAAAATCCCAATTCCTTGACAAGTAATTATCATCATCATTTGCATTTGCATTATCTCATGTCTTGTTGAAGTGACTTCTTCTTTTCTTACTCATCGTGCTAACAAAGTACTATGATAGTTGTTCATCATCGTCATCATCAGCAAGCCTGCATCCAAAATCATTAGCACATTGCATAAACATATCACATAGGAAACATATGCATTTCATTTTCATCGTCATATATAAACATGTTATCATAAGCATTTTTCATAGATAGGTGTATCCATTTCATTGCACTTCATCCATTACACTACATAACTTTTCATTTACCCTTGCATGACATTCATTTGCATAAGCATTTCATAATCATTTTAACATTATCACATACTACATAATCATAAACAATAGGGACATAAGCATTACAAAATAATACATCACATACATACTTGCATAACATCATAAAGTCATCTCATGCATTAAGTCCATTTGGAAATAAAACATTATCACATCATTACATATAGTACAACACATTAAAAAATACATCACGTACATTACATCATCATTTAATATGTTTAGGATAATTAAATTTGTTATTCTAAGCATCTTAAAAAAATCATCTCATTTGCATTACATAAAACCATCCCATGTGCATCATATCATGACCATCGCATTCACATTACATCATCCATTTCATCTCAAAAACAACATCATAAATAATTCACTGCATAAATCATTCCACATAAGCATAAATACAATATCATTTCAAATAACATTTGCATATTATAGGTTAACATAATATATATTTTTTAGTTATAATCATAGTGCATACATCATCAAAAATAAATGCATCCATAAAAGCATCATTGCACAACATATAAAAGAAAAATCATCCATGCATAAATAAAGGGTACACATCGCATCATATCAAAATCATCATCGGCTCATATATATATCATCAAAATAACACAACTGTCATAGTACAAGAATCAATTAGATCACATGTATGTCAATCAGTACAAAAAGGCCCATTGGGCTATCAAAAATGAGCCCATAAGGCACAAAAAGTATCATGACATCTCGATCAAGCTTTGTCCCTATGAATTTTGCCCTCACCCCTATCACTGTGACCCTCTGCTGGTTTCTGGTTGGTCCACTCTAAGTACTCTAGGACCCGCTATGCTCTGGGTATGGCCTCATGATAATGCCTCTAATAATACTTGGCCTCTCAGATGACATCCCTGTATGATCGAACTAACACTGTACCCTGGGAGGAGGAGCTTGCCACACTCTCTAGTTGTTGCCTCTTGCCTAACTCTATGGCTGCTTGTAGTTCTGCAGCTTGTCTCTACTATACGGCCTGATTCCTCTTAGCCCTAAGCTGCTCTCTCTCGGCCCTCTCCTGATCTCTCTTAGCTATCATGGCCTGGACCTAAGCCTATAGCTGTTCAATCAGCACATCTAGAGGATCCACCTATCCTACTAGCAGCACTAGAGGCTAAATCGGAGGCTGATCCTCACCTCATGGTGTTGGAACTAGTGGCATCTACTATTGGTCTTGCATATACACATCTCCCTACTCTATCTACACTAGGGGCCCCACTAGTTGATCTTGTCGAACATCCCCCCTCTGGCCTCATCCTCCCCCTCTGACTCTAACTCTTTGTTGATCCAAAAATGCACCTGGAATTGTCAACTAAAGCAGAGGCTAAAACCAATCCCTATAGGCCTAGGTCATACCTAGATCTACAAGCCCCTGATCCTAGGACCATGGTTGAACCACCAACTGTTAGAAACTATCAACTGTCTCTGAAGCAGAAATGTACCACCCCCATGAAACCTGTGTCATGGTGCGAGTGAAGATCACTACATAATCATCATCAAGACGATCATGGTGTACTCCTGCCCTTGCATAAAATGGTCTTGGTGGCAATAGAACAATTGATCAACATTGTTAGCCAATCCAAGCCAACCAAGGTATGGTCACTAGGTAAAAACCTGCATCTCATCCAAGACCCTCCTCCAGTAGGGGATCTTGTGTTCACCAGTGTGTGTAAAGGACACACCGCCTCTATAACACCACACGAGGGGATCATCTAGCAGCATCAAAATTGAAACAACACATGGACATAGCACATCAATGTGCTCCCATGCCCAAACGTGAAGAAGAGTCACCATTGCTCCAAGTGCTCTGCCATCCATGTAGACATACTTATGGAGGTCTCTATATAATGAAGCTAGAAGAATCAACCCCCCAAGCAAAACAAACCGACCTGTCTCAGACTATCCACTCCCAGCAATATCCCTAGCTGGAACTAAAGTATCACCCTTATTTTTCAAGGGCAACAACACCCAAAATGATGGATTCAATCACCCAATGGTAGGGAGGTGCTAGGATCCTATGCCACTCGAGCTCTATCTATCCCTCACAAAAGATAATATCATCTATGGTGAGGACTCTAAAATAAGCCTCGCGCCCCTCGTCCATGTCAAAAATAGTCTAGCGATCATGAATAGGCAATCTCAAAATACACCAAATGTCCTCCAAGCTAACGATGGCCTCGCTAGTGGGAAGATGAAACAAATACATCTCGCCATGCCATCTCTCAACCAATGCTAATAGCATCCCTAGGTGGGTACGAATGGGTGCTACATATGCAATGTACCACAACCCCACAATCCGGAGTAAATCCTGGTCCATGTCACTCAGATCCCGTGACCTATGCTCCTGAGAGTAGAGCTCTCTTGCGGCATCCTGCATCAAGGAAGGTGACCATGTTAAATTTTTTGAAAAATTCTTCATCAAGCATTCAAAAACCCCTCCAGTGATGCAACTCATGATGGCGACACAGTTTTATTTCTAATCAAACTCTAATGCTAGGGCTAAAAAGAGCAAAATCACACCACTGTGGTGCACTTTCTCATCCAACAGTGCACTTTGGGAAAAATCAGGTCCACTACGTCACACTTTTCAAACCACCCCACTGGCCCCGAGCTCAGTGTCAGAGTTTTCAAACTCCAAACTACACCGTTGTGGTGCTATTTAGCACCACACGATGCAGTTTGATTTCTGAGCAGCACTATATAGCGCCACTGCAGATGGACTGACCTTTAAAAGAATTAAATGAAGCAATAAATCAAAAATGAAGCTTAGGTATGGACCACTTACTAGTGCCCCGATGCCAGGTGGCCGCTGGTATGTTTGAACTTGATTAGACATGTGCAGGGGAAGCTGTCATTGCACCATATCATCAAGATGTCAGAAGCCTAAAAATTATGGTTTTTTCACCCTGATTGGTTGTCCTACTAGGATTCTGGACCCTTGAACCTATTTCTATCCAGTTGAGGCTTTTTTTCCATTTTTTTATTGCATTTAGACACATTTTTGGCCTCCTGGAGCCTTTTCAGACCTTTAGGGCACTTTGTCCTCTTTTTTCACAAGATCAGCCAAAAATTGAAATTTTCATCCAATCTCTCGAGGGGGCATTATATTGGCATGCTTTCTCTCACCAAGCAGTAGTGGGGCAAGTTTTTAAATATTAAATTTTTTTGGCTTGGATTGAGATCGTTTATTCTTTGAACCAATGCAACAAGTGCAATGCTTCAAAGAGGGGGAAAATGTAGACACGTAAAATATACTGATTGACAATGTGCACTTGATTTTGACTTACTAACATCATTTCATCATCCCTCAGTCTAACCAATTAATCAAATCCCCTTATCTAATTAAATTCATCAATTTCCCTCCCTTGATTAAATAAGTCATGTTATCTAATTAAGTCACTCTCTTTTCTTAATTAAATCAATCCATCTAATATAATTATCCTTATTTAATTAAATAATTAATTTTCTTTGATTAAATCTCTAAAGTCTATCCATTAAATTAAATAAATTAAAACCTTATTTTATTTAATCTAACACCATTTCTTTTGATCAAATAAATCAAAATCCTTATTTAATTAATCTCTTGTCATATTCCTCTCTTATTTGATTTAAATAAATCCATAAATTTGAGTCAAATAGATCACATCATCTAATATCATATTAAATTAATTATCCCTTGATTAATTTAATCATGTCACATCCTCTAGATTTTGCAAGTTGTACATGAAAATATATTTAATTCATTTATTAAATCTCTATTTTCCTCACAAGGCATCTTTTGGAATATTCTCCAAATTTGAATTCAAAAATTCCAAGTCAACATGAACATCCAATAAGGCAATAACTTCATCTTACATGTTCTTTTTCTTGAGCCAATTGGAATTTATTGCATTTTCTCTTCCCTCTTGCAAGTCATTTAAACAAATTTGAAATTGAAAAATAAGTATTTATTGGCACAATCCCCAATTCTTGCACATCCTCCATCCACTCATAGCTTGACAAGTGGCATCATGCCATTGGATGAATGTTAGTCCCACATTGCTCAAATTTGGACATTCATCCATCTTGGCATTCTATAAATAAAGAGCTCATATCCTTATTTAATCATCCACAAATTATGCAAAGTTATTCTGCTAAAATATTTAGTCATTTCCATCCATCACCATTGAGTTCTTAGATAGGTTTTTGCAGATTTTTTGCTTGGAGCTCTCATCCTTCATCAACAAAGTGGATCAATCTTCATCAACATATAAATCTTGCATCTTGAGAATTGGGAAAGGGCCAATTTTCACATCAAATTGGCACCATTTCCCCCATGGGATCATGAGTTTGCACATTTAAATTAGGATCCAATCTATTTTGTTGTTTTCATTGTGTTTTCATTGTTTATCTTCCTAATTTGAGTTTTTTAAATGGATTTTAAGGGGAAATTCTTATTTTAGCTTGCAATCTCTTATTTAACTTGTTTATTCTTGTTGTTTTGTAGGTACTAGGATTGGGGTTCACACACTGATGAATTTCATACATTGTATAAGTTGTCAGATGACATGAATGGACATACAATATACTAAGAGGAGGGGTGAATCAGTATATCAAATGTAATTAAAACTATTTCATTCTACATGAATTACCATTAGTCACTTATCTAAACATTAATTAAAAACTGTCATCAATCAAGCAATATAGATGCATACATTCACACAATGAATACCACATATACATGGAAGCTCAAAATGGGAAAAAACATAATGAGAAGAGATGCTTGGATATACTATCCAAATCTATCCTCACAAAATAATGAATAAGTTACAATCATGAAGTAGGAACAAACCTAGAGGAGACACCAATACCCAATACATAGATATGAACACTTTCCCAACAAGTAAGACATGGTCCTACTAGATTACATAAATAAGGTTTTTGTATCTTCAATTTTTATTGCATAGCTTACACTCAATCTAATCTTCCTTTAGACACTCTCTCACACAACTTATGATCTTTTTATGATGGTGCATAATGATTGAGATGCAACTCCCATTGGATTATAGTTTGTCGCACAATTTCTCTATCACACATATATATTTCTTAAATCTAAAGTATGATGATTAGCCATCAGTAAATTCCATTGTGCATTAACATCATTACATTTTGGCTAGGAATCCCTTCACACTATCCACAACTAGACAAGTCAGCTAAGTTGGTCTTAAATTCAAATTTACATGAAACATGTAGCAGGTTAGTCCTAAATAAAATTTATTGCTAGAAATAGAACATGATGTTTTGTGCTTCCCATAGGTAACTTAACTTTGACCTACTTAACCTTTTAATTCTATCCTTGGAGAGCACACAAGAAAAGATGTTTCCACATAGATCTAGAACATCAGCATGGTTGCTTAGCTAGCCCAATGACCCTTCTATCATGTCAAACTTTATGCATGATGATTATAGATTTATGAAACTATATAATAAGATAAAACATGTCTAGACATGCTATCCTTTAAAAATATAGGGCATAACTCATAGCCAATAAAAATATAGATCAAAAACATGTTGCCTAAGAGAATTGTCTACCTCGTAATTTACTTCAAAAGATTCTAGATCAAACTTCTAGAATACTTCTATCAACATGAATAGGTGTAGTATGATAAAACAAGAATACTACAAGTAGTATTCTTCATTGTTCTCAAATAATCTAACATATCATGACAAAAATGCACCCTAATTTCAACAATTATTATTACATTTAATTCTCACTGATTTGCTGACATTACTCCTTTCATATTAGTGAGCACCTTTGACATCAGAACAATGATCTTTTAACATCATGTGAACATATGGTAAAAAATCTCCCCCTTTTTCATTGGTGGAAAACAAAAAAATGTTGCTAACACATGAAGACAAATATAATATGTGAAACTTCAAAAATGGTTTGGCTTTGTATGTTTTAGGACATAGAACAACCAATTTCCTACGGGTTTCACTCAAGGAAACCACAAAGATCTTAATCAAAGGATGGAATGAGGGAAATAGATCTACAATAAAGTGTTTGAGGGTGTGATTAAAGGTATAAAGGGGGTTCACCACCAAGATAGGGCTTGGAAAGACAAGAAATGTATATGATATGCAAGACTTAAGTAAATGACCTAGAAATGAATTCAAATTAGAATAGTAAACAAAGAAAGTACCTTAAGGTGCACCTAGAAACTGAAGAGGTTCAAATGATGGTTTTAAATCCTATAAATAGTGACTTTAAATGCACACTAGGACTCATACGTAAGCAAGAGCAATTTAGTCCTAGATTATGGTTTCTGATAGAAATTGGAATCTAGAACTAGTAACTCAGGATATGCTGGAAATATCTAAAATTAGGTATACTAGTACTCATACACCACAAGTGTGATTTAATCCTAGTATTAGTGTTAATATTAAATTTTGGTATCCTCTAATTCTTTTTTGTAGCTTCTTTCCTGCCAAATCTCTAAGCTTGAAACATTGAATTGCAACTTGTAGGTGACTTTATGTGATCTTGCAAGTAAGCTGACAACTTTGACAACTTGAAAATTTTCTTGAAACTTTCTCTTCAATGGATATTCAATCTAAATCTAAAAATCACACATCAAAGAGAGGGAAAATTTTTGTTTTATTATTGAATAGGATTTTTCCTTGTTCAATCCCTGTTTTGGAAATCAAACCTTGAAATGAATATAAATAGAATAAAGGAATGATGAATGAAAAAATATGCAATATTTCAACTCACCAAACACTTGAAAAAAAGGTTGAAATCTTGTATGTAATGGCTAGAATGAATTTGGATCTTGAATCTTTCTTGTAGGATATGGATCTTGACTTGAATGCTTGCTTGAATCATAAGAACCTACATCACAAATGTTAGCTAAAAAAAAACATGATGCTTGATTCTTGAATAGTGCTCCAAAATTCTTGATAATAACTCTTGAATTCTCTTTAATTCTCTATAATTCTTTCACTTGAATTGCTAGATGACTTAAAAACTTGCTAAGAGAAGATATGTGAAATAAACTTGTATTTATACGTGTTTATGCCAAATTTCTTGAAATTACAACACTACAAGCCGACATTAGATCTAGGAGAATAAAATCCCACCAAGAGTTTGAATTTGAATTAGGTCTAAACTAAGTGGGATTCACATGCCAGTTGGGGCATATGAGTCCCATTAGGCTAAGCTTGGGACACATTTTTCAAGAAAAGTTTAATTTAATTCCAATTTTAGATCTAGGCCTCAAAACATAGGTGGGACCCATATGCTCAAGGTGGCATATGAGTTCTAGATCACTGAAATGGGTCATACAATCCAAAATCATTAATTTGTGATTGGTTAATTGATGTATGCTAGAATTATCCTCAGAAAGATGCATTAAGTAAGGCTTGTCAATGCAAAATAGGACCAAATAAGGCATAAAGAAGCCCAATTTTAGCCCAAACAAGTGTGAAAGTGTAGAGGGATAAATTTTCCTAAACTACATTTAGATCCCACTTTAATGATAGGAGGAACTTGCTTCAAACTCACACTAAAGTAGACAAACTTGCATCAAGAGGGGTCCAAATGTACGATTGCTAGTAAGATAGGACGACAAAAATCAGGAGGGTTGTGCAAGCCTCTAGGATCAAGATCCTATGGAAAACCAACATAGGAAAAAAATAATACACATAAAAAATGATATAAGGAGAAATAACAAGGCACAAGAATACATTACCAAAGACAAAAAAAAACAAAAACAAAAACAAAAGGGAAGGATCAAGCTTCGACCATTTGTCTCACACTATGGATTAGATCTAAGTTGTTTGTCCAAAAAGGTTTGCATGTGGAACATGATGTCCACTATGCAAGCCAAACACATGCTCACAAGGGCTAGTGGAACCTTAGGTTGTCCACAGGGTGAGCCCCCAGTGAGACATATGCACATGGCTGGTATGCGCTCACATAGACAAGCAAGTGGTTATGGAAAATTCATGCCTAAGTTTGGCTCCCATACATACAACCATACCAAAGCTATACCTCACAATAACTTTGATAAGGTGCCACACAACAACAAAAATCATGCTTCATGAGGGAAGCAAAGCTTTGTATGCTTGAAACTCATGAATAAACAAGATGGCACCGTAGGCAAGAAAAGTGTGTTATGTAAGGTGGCCATATAATCAATATTGTAAATACAAAAGTAGTGTAAGGTATGTTTAAAGGAGTTTTTCTTAGTTTATGTAAGGTCTTAACTTAGGGAAAAAAATTGTGTCTAATGTCTCCAAGAGAGGACCAATTGAAAAATAGAAGATTCACAATTTAGGGGATGTAGTGTGTCACAACAAGCCACTGAGCGGAATATAATATGTTGAGAAAGATCATGTTCTTGAAGGAAATCACACCCAAGGTCACCACAAATCGAAAGACACGTCGCATGAAGTAAGAAGACTACACAATGAAAAATGAATTGCACAAGAATAATGCCAATGTATGCCCCCACTTTAAGGAAATTGCTAAACACCATGTTGTGAGAAATTACTTTAAAGTAGAAAATGATAAATGCTAACAAGAAAGAGGACTTGAGAGATTATTTGGAAAGCCCAATGCCAAGTGATATGCTTCCAAATAAATCTACGTCATGAAAAGGGGTCGCCCCCAAAATGAAGTCCCAACATCATATAAGGGATCCATAGATTCAAGGTCAGTATGTATTTGCTAACATGTTTTATAAATCTCAGAACTGACATCATTCCCCAAATACTCATTGATTAGAAAGAATGGAACAAAGAGAGTGAAAAAAAGAAAAGATTTTGGGTCAACATGGAAGAGACCTAAATTTTTTGATGCCTTGCATCAGCCCCAAAGGGAAAACACAAGATAAATGAAAAGATAAAGGAAAAGCGTTTGGGTCAACATGGAAGAGACATAAATGTCTCGATACCTTGCATCATCCCCAAAAGGAAAACACAAGACAAAGAAAAGATAAAATGTTTACGACATAAGGAAGAATTCAGGTACAAATAGAGGAATGTTACAAAGAGAGAAGTACATCAAACATAACAGTATAAGGGATTACATTACGCACATGCAATCACACACATACCATGAAAAATAAAATAATGTAGAAGACTAGTAACACACTTTTGAGTCAACCTACAATAGGTCATCCAAATCCCTATCTTGTTCATCATATACTAAAGGTGGAAAACTAGCCAAATAGACAACAATGAGTGTATTACTAAGGTCATCAACAAGTTCAACACTCTTCCAAGGAGAATTTTCATTTCAGCTCATAGAAGAGGAAAGCAATGTATTCAACTCATTATGCACTTCTTCATTAATTTTAGGAAACTCATCATCATCATCCAAGTTAATCACAATGGGAGGTTGAATAATAATGTCTACAGAAGGATTTATCTCTTGTTTTGGTTGTGATATAGGATATTTTTGTTGTGGTGAAGAGGGAGACTCATTGTGTATTGCTTCAATCAAGTTTGGATGTTGATTTTATTTGTTTTTTTCTACATTTAACCTTTGATTAAGAGCACGACATCTACACCTATGATCTCTAGCATTTTTGTTTCTTTTAGTAAGATTTTGAAGTTATGTTTGTGTAGGAGTGGGTTTATCAACCATAGGTTTCTTTTCTTCCCTAAGGGGAGGAATAGAAGGAACCATAGGAGGTTGTTCAACTACTTTCTCTTTAGCTTTATAAACTTGTTTTATCTTAGGAGGTGTGACAAGATTGTTTTCGTTATCTCTTGGTCTTTTGTAGGACATAGGGAAAGGATAAATCTTGGGTTGGTCTTGGTTATTTGGAATGTATTTAGGTATAATCATAGTTTCATCAAGGATAGGAGGCTTAGTCATAGGTTGAGGCATGTTTGTAAGGGATATTTTTTCTATTCATTTCATCTTGAACTTTTGATAGGATTTGAAAAGGATGTCTTCTTGAGGTTTAATAGGTTCCATAAGCTTGGGCCTAAATAAATCTAATGAAAATTTCCCTCAAGAAGACAAAGGATTAAAGCCACTATGATAAACATTAAATATTTCAATTTCAATGGGAAACTTTAAGCATTTATGCATGACCGATGGGATGGATTCCATGGAGTGCAACCATGAATAACCAAGCTTCACACAAAATTGCTCCACCATCAAGATGATGGAGAATGAGACATCTAATTATTTGGTTCTGACTTTTAGAGGAAGGGCGATTGATCCCATTTTAGGGAAAGTGAAACCATTATATGTTTTTATCCATGCTTTCGGTTTATCATATTTTTCTTGATAGAGTTCATGCACAAGTAAGAATTCCTCAATAATCACATTCTCTCTACAAACAAGATCAATTAATATCCCATTAGAAGGCTTTTCGTTGAATCGCTCGGCTATGTAAAGAGGACCATCAGGTGCATTTCTAATAATATATTTAGATGAGAGAGCAATGTGAAGAGGATTTTTAGCTCAATCCATATGAGGTTAAATTTTGATCAACGTAATAAAATATTTTATAGGATTTTGTTTAATAGTATCCATAGGACCTTGTTCAATAGTACCCATGTTGTCATCATCCATTTAAACATTCATCACATAATTATTCTTATTTTAACTAGCTTTAACAAATGAAATGTTATGATTCAACATAGGGTTGGTAAGGATTCACAACTTTTTATTGGGAGGGGAAAAAAAATTATTTCCTTGATCATTAACATGTCCAATTTGAAGTCGAGTGAAATCTATGAGGTCTTGCACAAGATGTTTAAGATGCTTACAATGTTCCATGTCATGTCCATTTTTTTGGTGATAATGGAAATAGGAATTGGATCTAAAATTCAGAGGTAAAGGCTTATTAGGATTAGGAGTTTTAACAGGAGACAAAGTGATCATTTTCTATTCTAAAAGTTATGACATTGTGCTATGGAGGGTATTGGGTAAGAGAGTGAATTGCCTAGTTGAGTCCCCAAATATGAAAGGAGTTGTCCTCTTTATAGCATCCACTTGGGTATCGATATGTTGAGTTGGTTGAGGGGGATTAATTTGAAGGAATCCTTTATTCTATTTTCTAAGAGGTTGATATTTTTTTTGGTTTTCAGATTCAAACTTTTCAAGTCGACTAGAGCTAGGTTTTGTGTCACGACTACTAACCAAGTTTTGATAATCATGAAGGGAAGTACACAAGTGTATGAAGGAAGGAAACTTCATCATGGTAAGCTTATCTTGTATCTTGGTTTGCAAGTTCTCAATGAGCATCCATTGAAGGTGAGGATCAAGAATCTTTACGTCAATTTGGGAATAAAGAGATTGGTAGCATGAAATGAAATCAATAACTTTTTCATCATCTTTTTGCTTACATCTCATCAAATTGGCTAAGGTCATCTTAGGAGTCATGAGCACTTGTAAATGGTTTATAAATGCCTCAAAAATTTCATTGAATGAATGAATTCAGTTGTTCTGTAATGAGGAAAACCATTTTAAGGCAGTATCCTTCAAGGATCTAGGGAAAAGCTTAGCCACGAGCTTATCCTCAAGGACAAAATCACTACATAATATAGTATAAGTGAGAAATTGGTTATAAGGATCTCATTTTTCCCATATTTCTCAAATATAAGAATCCTTAGAACTTGTGGTTTTGGCATTCTCAATATCTCTAAGGATAAGGTATTTCTTTTGACATAGTATGTAGGTTGGCCATTTTGATTTTGATTTATGGTGGAAGTTTTCTTTTGAAAGGATGTTTTTTTTTCCAAAAGTTGGTTAAGGATGGCATCATTGTTTGTGAAAGGTGGAAAAAAAAATTCTTTCCTTCTTAAGGTTTAGGACCTAGAAGGACAATTTTGACTTTCACTCAAGAACAAATCCTTGAGATCTCAATGGAAAAGAGAAAGAGATTGAGTTGTTCTAGGGGTTGAATGTAAAATAATAAGGGGTTCACCACAAAGTTTAGACTTGGAAAGATAAATGAAATGCAAGATGAAACACTAAACACTAATTCAATGTAATGCACTACAAAATGACCTAGAAAAGTAAATGAAACAACACAGAAAACTACATAAAGGAATATGTGAACCTGAAAATTTGGAAATAGTTGGAAGGAGGTCTGAAACACTAAAAATTATGCCTTTAATGTTGAAAGGGAATCATTCACCAAACTAGGTGAATCAATTCAAAAACTAGGTTTTTGGGTGGGAGCAGGAATTTTCCAAAGGGGTATCCAAATCAACAAAAATCTAAATTTTAAATAAAACTGGGACTCATTCGCCAGAAGTGGAAAATTAGTCTAGTTAGGAATTTTTTGAAGCTTCAAATTTTGATCCTTCTCTTCTATGTCTAATCTATCCTTGATTGATTTTCGGATCCAAAAACCTAATTTGCAACCTATAAGTCTTCTCCAATGTTCTCCAAGGATTGATGATAACTTTCACAACTTTGAATGATTTGATAACTTTTCTCCAATCTTTCTCCTTACAAAATCTGCAACCTAGACATGAAAATCACACACAAAAGAGAGGGGAAAATTTTGTTGGGTTAGTGAATAGAGGCTTTCCTTGGTCAAACCCCTTTTTGGTAATTAAACCTTGAAATAGAATGAAATATGAATGGAGAATGATGAATGAAAAAGATAAGATTTTGAAACTCACCAAACCATAGCAAAGAAAGGTTGAAAAGATGTATGAAGTGGCTCTAATGGATTTAGATCTTGACTCTTGCTTGAAGGTGATAGATATTGAATGAAGTGCTTGCTTGAATCATAAAATCCTACATCACAATTGTTAGCTCAAAACCAAACATGATGCAAGAAGTCTTGGACATAATGATTGATGCTTAAAGAATGCTCTAGAATGCTTGATAATCTTCCCTTGAATTCTCTTGTGAACTCAAATTTTCTCTAAGGCTGAATACTTGAATGCTTGGGGTGAAAATGAGTGAAAGAACCTTGTATTTATACTCAATTATGCAAGAATTCCAAAAATTACAACACTACAAACCGACATCAGATCTAGGAGAAAAAAATATTGCCAGAAATTTGAATTAATTTTGATTTTGGGCTACATTGGACTCATTCTCCCATAGTGATGAATGAGTCCCACCAAGCCTAATTTTTGGGACCATTTTTAAAAATGCCTTGAAATGTGTGAAATTGGGTTCAAGACAAAACAATCTAGGTGGGACTCATTCACCCAAGGTGGTGAATGAGTCCGAGATCACTAAATTTGGAAATTTCAAACCTGAAACACCTAAATTATGAATTGCTAATGATTGGTGTTTGGAGTATCCTTGAAAAGATGGAATAAGGCTTGTGGATACAAAATAGGACCAATTAAAGCATATATAAGCCCAATTATTAATGACAACCCTATAAAAGTGTGAAAGTATGTTACAACACTTTACAATACTCCAAGTAAGGTAGGATTATGTTTTATTTTGATTAAAAATAAGTTTATTAGGTTTGGTTAATTAATAAAACCTTAGAAAAATGTGAAAGTGAGTTACAACACTTCACAACACTTTAGCAAGGTACCATTTAAATCCTTTAGTTCACAAGGGCCCAAGACCTAATGTGAATCTTTCAACCACATTACAACACTAAATAAACATAAAATTAAGCTCAATTCCATAAGGAGGGCCCAAACAAGTGTGAAAATGTCCCCAGTGACAATTTTTGACACTACATTTAGCCCCCACTTTAGTGAGAGGATGAACTTGATTCAAACTCATAGTAAAGCAGAAAAAATGCATCAAGAGGGGTCCAAGTGTACCAATGGTAGTAAGATGCAATGAAAATGATCATTAGGGGTGATCAAGCCCCTAGTATGAAGATCCCATGACAAACTAACATAGGCACAAAAGAACACACATGAGAATGATATAAAGAACAACAAAACACAAGCATGCACTATCAAAAAAAATGAGAGAAAAGGTAAAGATAAAAGAGTTGGATCAATCTTAGACCATTTTTCCATCATGATGAGGATCAAATCTAGGATTTTTGTCTAAAAAATGCATACTCACTTTGAGGAAATGCAATTTTTGGTTGTCTGTTGGGTGATAAGTCCTAGAAGGTGAGACACATACACTCATGGATGGTATGCACTCACACACACATGTGGGTGGCTATGGGGAAATTCATACCTTATTCAAGCTTCCTACTTAAACCATGCCAAATTTAACTTAGGGAACATTATGAATAATGTCTCCAAGAGAGGAAAATTCAAAGAAATATCAGACTCTCAGAGGAAATCAAACCTAATGATACCACCAAGAAAAGGACACGTTGCAAGAATAAACAAAACAACATGGTGAAACATGAGTGCTGACATATTCCCCCACTTTAAGGTAGTTTCTAACACCATTATTGTGATAAATTGCTTTAAAGTAGAAGAAAACATGAGATCTTACTCACAAAGCCCTATGCTAATTCATATGTTTTTGAATCAAACTACATCATGAATAAGTATGTCAAATGCAAGTCAACTTAAGGCATGTCATCAACATCCCAAGAATTCTCTTATATGTACATTAAAGGTGATCAACTATCCAAAAGAGACAATGACAAGTGACATATGAGGACAAGGCTCCTTAACTTCTTACCCCCACTTAGTGTTGGACAAGGATGATCCAAAATGATTGACGAGAAACATGCTAGTGTAAAAATCAATATCAATTAAAGGAATTAGGTGCTTCAACACAATGAAGAGCACCACACTCCTTAAGATGTTGAATTTTATCACTTAAATCCTTACATTCATTAGTAGAATGACCATGAAATCTATGATATGCACAAAATGAACTCTTGTAGTAAAATTTATTTCATGTTCTTGGAGGGAGGGATATCAAATGATCTCAGAGGAGTCTCAACAAGATACCTCCACATTGGGTCCACCAAAATGAAAGGTAGAAAATTTCACTTTCCTTCTTAGGGTTTAGGACCTAGAAGGACAATTTTCACTAACTTTCAGTCAAGACAAACCCTTGATATCTCAATGCAAAAGAGAAAGAGATCTAGAAAGAGGGTTTTTCTAGGGGCTGAATGTAAACTAATAAGGGGTTCACCACCAAGTTTAGACTTGGAAAGATAAATGAAATGTAAGATGAAATAGTAAACCCTAATTGAATGTAATGCACTAAAAAATTAATTAGAAAAGTAAATGAAACAACACAAAAAATTATAGAAAGGAATATGTGCACTTCAAAATATGCATTTAGCTAGAAGGAGGTCTGAAACATTGGAAATTCTACCTTTAATGTTGACTAGGGCTCATTCGCCAAGCTGGGTGAATCAGTCCTATTGTGCCTTGCATAACCACCCCATTTTATTCCAAAAAAAAAGGGTCCCCTTTTTTCTTTTGTCTTCTTTGCCTTTGGTTATTTGCTTTGGTCTTGGGAGTTCTTTTGTTTTCCTCCTGGGTTTGTATTTTGTTCTGTCAAATTTTGGTTCTACCTCACTCAAGGTTGGGTTTCTTTTTGTTAAAATTGAAGGCATGATGAACAATAGTGTATTTTATATGCTTTGAGGACTAATGGAGACATTTTTTTTGCAAGATTGAATAGCTCATCTGAAGATATCTCTTAGGGAAGTAAACAGGAAAGAATGCCTCAATCCCATTTAGCATAAAAATCCTCAAGAAGAAATTTGTTGAGTCCTTTCAGATGTCTTGCCGATTGTAGATTTTATATGTCTCTCCACTTGGGAAGAAGTCTCGGTGAAAGGGATGCCATCAAGGGATCTCGTTGAGAAAGATTTGTGTTTGGCATGAGGTTTGGCCGAAGAGGAAAAGTCTTGCTGAAATGTTTTCTCCCTTCACTGTAATGTTTGGAGTTTAGCGAAAGGTCTTTTCGACCAAGCGGAGTCTCACCAAAATAGCTTCAATTTCAGGGAGAAGTCTTGCCGATAGAGGAAAGGTCTCAGTGAAAGGTTATGCCTTCGGCATAAGGTCTCGCCAGTGGTTGCTAATATTGGTGACATGAGGTTAGTTTTGGCATGAAGTCTCACTAATAAGGTGGACTCTTGACGAAATGGAATGATGTCGGGGAGAGTGATTTTTCCTTCAGTATGAGGTCTGGTCGACATGCCAAGCTCTCATTGAAATATTGTGGCCTCGCTATGAAGTCCCGTCGACCCAGCGAGAGTCTCACCGAAAGAAAGGAGTTGGCTTGAGGGAAATGGAAGAGCTTGGCATGATATCTTACCAACTAGCAGTAGTCTCATTGACATGTTTTCTCCCTTCAGTGTAATATTTGAAGCTTGTCATGATGTCTCGCTGACTGTGGGGAGTCTTACCGAAATGAAGTTTGAGCTCAGAAAGAATTGTGGCCTCGCTGAAAGGTCTGGCCGACTATGGAATGTCTCAGAAAAAGGGGCATGACTTCGGTCTAATGTCTCGGCAAGGGGACCTAGTCTCATCGACATGGAGTGATATCGGCATAACATCTCATCGACCTAATGGTGTCTCACCAAAGGAAGAGGGGCTCGATGTGATATCATTCCAAGGGAATAAAGTCTTGCCAATAGTGATGAGCCTGCCAATGGAAAAGGATGTCGGTATGACTCTTGGCGCCCGATATGACCTCCTACCAACTAAAGGAGTTGTCAAAATAAAAGGGGCGAGCACGGGGAATAAGAATGATCTCAAGCAGACTCTGAGTGAATGATTAGGGCTCGAGGAGATGTCTTCTTGAGTGTGATGGTCTCGTTGAGGTAGAGTGAGTTCAGGGTAATGTCTTGCCGACCTAGTAATGTCTCACCAACATTTGTTCACAAGATGGACATCAGGGAAACTCTTGGCTGAATGTTTTGGACTCGCTATGACTTTTGACCGATAATGACTATCTTGCCGATGGTTTTTGTAATATCGATATGACTCTAGCCACTCATTATGAATTCCTATTGACTGTTGTATGCTATTCCTATGGCTGCTATGGGGTATAATTGCATCGGTGAGACATGATTAGTGTCTCACTGACATAGGATTCTATGTGAACAACCTTTGACCACCCGAGAATCTTGCATGGCATATGTTTAACCAATTAGAAGAAGCTAAACGGGTGGCCCACTAACAGTTTGATTGATTGACTACCCCTGTCAAGGAAATCAATACAATGTAAACAATATGGACTTACTCTGAGACCTAAAATGATGGAGCAGCTTGGTGAACAATGGTGTGGAGATCTAACGGGGAGTTTGATGTTGCTTCTAGAGGAGGTAAAAGTGCAGAGAGATCTAGAATGGGGAGAAAGCCTGAAAAGAGGAAGAAACCATGAGTCTCAGAAATAGTTGTGGTGTCTACTGGTAAAGGTAGATTGGCATTAATGATAATACTACATTCAAGGTAGCCCTGCAAGGGTGTTCAAGGATGCACATGGAGGCATGAAGTTAATGCTATGGTTGTAAAATATCTGAAGGCTTTTCCTAAAGGCAATCCTTCACTGACATGGACAGTAGGGATTCACATTAAATGCAACATTAACTCTATTCAAAAAGATCTGAGGGCTGACCCTTCTGAGGACTAATATTTTTGTGAACCATAAAACAAGGGCTAGTGCATTCCTTTTGGTATATTTTGTATATATGGCATTTTTCTTCTTTGTAAAAAAAAGGAGAAAAAGAGAGAGTTCAGAGACATAGAGAGTTTTGAGGCATAGAGATATAGATTTTAAACAAGAGTGATTTTCGAAGAAGTAATAGAAACTTAAGAGTAGCCATAGAGTAGGAGTTAGATTCAGTAGAGGTAGTAATGTATTTTTTATTTATTTTTAGTGTAAATGGAAATAGTCTAAAGGTATAGGTTTTTTGTACACTAGTGATTGTGCCAGATTTGTAAATACTGCTTATTTATTTCACTAATAGTAGAAGCAACCAGATTTAAATCTACTTCGTATTGTGTTTCAGAATGGTGTTTATCTTAGGTTAACCATTTGATTTGAAAATCTTTCTAGGAATGAAATCTTATTTTATGTTTTGTTTAAATAGTGATTTGAAATATGCTGTTGAAATTAGCACCGTGAATGAATGAAATTGTGTGTTAATCACAAGTTAATTTTGTTTTGCAGTTTTAGTTAGAAATTCCTTAAAGGTAGCTAGTCTATTCAAACTGGATGAATTATCATTCTCTTTAGTTCTAAAGCTTTGATCCATCTTTTCTTGTTTTCTTTAAAACCCTAGTTAAAGTAGGTTTAAATTCATGTTTGATCTTAGAACAATCTAGAAGCTCAACACCAGCAGGCCCCTTCAACATTATAGTTCACATCAACCATTGAGTAAACTTAGCACGGTCAAGAACCAATTACCAAGACCTTGAGAGTTAGATATCCATGTGTTATTCTTTCTCTTTTAGGAGAGAAGAATAATGATATTATGTTTAAACTATTGTTGTGCTATTTTGACCATCAACAGGGATGTTGGCACTAGAAGGAGAGCCTAGAAGAGTAAGCTGGATAATACTAGGTTTTTCTCACCAGAAAGGTCTTGTAGATTTCTTTGATCAGCTGAAAATCCACCACCTTTGATAGAACTCAAGACCCCAACAAGATACATGATTCACAAGACTGGGGCAACCATCATACCACCCTTGTCAACTCCGCTCACTCTACTAGCCTTTTCACCAATACCCTAGTGGATACCTATCAAACCACCACCAAATCCATCTCAATTGTCATTATAGCTGGTTCAACCCATACAACAGCTAGCTCAACCACCACCACTACCAATGGCATTTTTTGAGAATAATCCCTCTCCATTGGGGACTATCCTTGGAGGCTTTCATGATATGCCTAAGAATCCTGAGAAATTTTGACCTAAGTACATTCATGGAGAATCAAGGAATGCTAAAGAGAACATACAAGCTTTTAAGGATGCTTGTACTAGAGCTTAGATAGCTCACCATGATGTAGTTTGTAGGTTTTTCCCTTATTCCTTAGGGGATATGGCGTACAACTGGTACCTAAATCTCCCTCAGCATTCTATTCTAAGCTGGATAGACCTGGAGAATGCTTTCATTAATCAGTTCAGAATTTATGTGGATCCAACCATTTTTCTCCACCAACTCGCTACCATTAGGAAGGAGCCAAGTGAACCTTTACCTTTGTTTAATACCAGGTTTCAACAAATGTATAGGAGACTGCAAGACCCCTATCTAGATGTTGAGAATAGCACCATTCAAGCATACTTTAGAGTTATAGATCCTTTGCTTGGTTTGTTCCTACAGAGGACTTATTAGCCGGTAGATATTGATTCTCTATCTAAAGTTTATCATTTAGCTATCAAGCCACAACAACAAATTAGCTCTCAACAAGGAAGTTTGGGAGGAGGTTTTCCTTCGATGGGGTATCAGATGCCCAACCCAACTCCTTTATTCAACATTTTTCTAGGGATGTCTCCTTCCCATTATCAACCTATGTCTGAGTTGTAAACTAAACCACCTGTTCCATTCTTCACTAATGGAACTCTTGACTTCTTTCAACAATCACAGGTTCCTCAAAGTCTGCATGGTCATCATAACCAAGCTAGAACACCCAATCATGGTGGTTAGCCACCTGTTGCTAAGAGTGTTGAAAGTGAAAAGATAGATTAACTCACAAATGAGGTAGAAACCTTAAAGAAAATTCTATCTCAAGTCATGAATGACATGGCTTAGTGTAGATTGAACCCCTCTCAAAACCAAGGTAATTATCCTAATCAGAGCAATAACAACCAGGGTAATTATCAGAGCAACTAAAATCACAACCAAAGGGGTTATCAAGGCCGAAACTCCCCTAACCAAGGGTATCAAAATCAAAATAGAGGATATAACTAGAGGCCAAATAATAGCCAACAATGGAATACAGGACCAAATAATGGTGGAGTTTCCCACAATTATCAAGCTAGTGAGGATAGGTCACATACTGCAAATGTGGTTGACCTTAATTTTATGACTAACTAGTGTAGGCTACATGATACTACAACTCATTTTGAGGTAAACTACCCTGAAATGGAGAAAGTTGTCAAGATGGCGTGGGAAAATGCCCAAACATTCCAAGGGAATTCAAACAAAGGAGGTGACTTAGTGGATACAACTATGACGTATGACCTCTTTGAAGAAGAACCTTCATTCCCAATGCAGAGTGAGAATGAACCAGAGGAAGATATGTATGACACCCAAGATTTTTAGACAAAGGGAGGACACTTCCTAAGAAATCAAAATAAGGGCCTATTCACTACATCAGCACCACCTAATCACATGGTACCTCTAAATCAAAGTGTTGATAATAGCCATCATCCACCAAAAGGTCCACCCAACTTCCATAATAAAGGTAATTCATCTGGTGTTTTCAAAGGTAATGCAAGATACAATGGAGAATTTGATATTGTTTCTGAGATGCAAAAATAAAAAACCTCTTTGTCATACATCAACATCCTAAAGTGGTGCCCTACCCAATAGGAGATAGTGCTGAAAGCTTTGGAGCAAGCTGATAAATCAAAAGCAAAAAGCAAGGTGGCACCTACTGTAGACATGAATGGAAATTTCTATAGAAGTAAGGTAGGTACCCCACCATTTCTTCTAAGTTTAAGAATCTGTGAGAAGAATCTACATAATTTTTTGCTAGATTCAGGGGCTTCAGGCAATGTTATGCCATTTTCTATATGCAAGAAATTGGGATTGAACCCTATCCAAACAAACAAGAAGGTCATCAAAATTGACAAAATAGAGGTTAATGTACTGGGAGAATTGAGAAACATACATGTACAAGTAGGGTCAGACCCTAGGATTCAAACCAATATAGATGTTCAAGTAACAGACATTCTTGAGACTTATGGTATGTTGTTGAGTAGAGATTTGATGAAAAGTATAGGGGGGTATCTCTCCCTCAACTTTTCACATATTTGGCCACCATGGAGAGGAATTCCTACATAGATTAGGATTGAAATTGAACCTTGCCTCAAGCATTTCATCACTAAATATGATTTCCCCAATGAGGTAGCCTATTTGGAAACTGACATAGGGGTTTATAAAAGAGAGGAAATTCTAAGCCTTTCAGTTCTTGATTCTAAAGACATGTCAATACAAGAGTTCCCTGATTCCATGATTAATGAAAATCAATAGGAATTAATCAAGAAGTTGCAATAGGATCAGCTAGTCTTAGGGGAAGATATCAACTTGCAAAGTCTTCTACTTCTTAATTGGTGTAGGGTACACTATTAGAATCATCTAGAATTAACCTGCGAACCCTACATCAACATTTTAAATTATGTTTCCCAAGCTGAGGAAACTAACCCAAGTCACCTTGAGACCATTGTTGATCACTTCTCATTTGAAGCCAAAAATGCAGTAATGGTGACTAGGGATAATATACATTTGAAGGAAGTCTCTCCTCAAATTGAATTTATCCCAGTTACAATACCGGGACAACCCCAAGGTTTTTTTTGTACCCTTGCACTCACGAGTATACCTAAACCCAATATATTGATTAAATATGCAAGTGACTGTCAGAAGGATAGCCACAGATTATGTAGTATGGCCATTGATTAAATTGTACTCGAGGAACCTATTGAACACATTTTACCAATATTCAATGCAAAGGATCAAGAGCCCTCACCTATGGCTCATCCTATTCAAATGCCCACAATAACCTCAAAAGGATTAACCCTAGCTCAGGATCATCTATGTACCCTCATGTTCGATGGATCCAATTCCAAAATAGGCTATGATGTTGGGATTGAATTAACTAGCCTGAAAGGAAAAACTTTTTTTTCTTCTTACAGGTTGTAGTTTGGATGCACTAACAACGTAGTAGAATATGAAGCTCTAGCTCGGGGGCTGATGTTCACACATAAGAAGAAATTCACTACCTTAATGGTTAAGGGGGATTCAAAAATAATTATCAAGCAAGTGCACATCCAATACACATGTCACAATAGAAAATTGGTAGCTTATAGAAATTGGATATGGAACCTGATTGAGGAATTTGATACTTTTGGGATTAGTTTAATCCCTAGAGAGGAGAATCAGATAGTTGATTCATTAGTTGTTGCTGCAAGTAGCTTGGAACCCATGCAAGGCTCCAAGCTTACAAGATTCTTAGTAGAATTGATATCAACCCAAGTTGTTCCTGATAATGTCAGGAAATTTCAAGTTTTTCCTGATGATCGACATATCCTCTCTTTCTTAGCGAGCTTAGATGTTTTCAAAGGGTAGATCATTGATGAGTCCAAGAGGAATCAAGGAGATTGGAACCATGAAGATTGTGATACAGAGGGAGTCCTTAATTTAAAAGGTAATAGCATTCCCAAGGGAATCATGGCCTTGGAAAGAATTTTTGATTCAGACCCTAGGGCTTGAGAGAAAATATCAGCTGAAGATAAAGGGGGTGAATATGAAATTGTTAACCTAGCTGATTCTGGCCTTGAAAGAAATGTCTACATAGGGAAAGCTTGCCCTGAAGCAATCAGAAAAGATATACTGTGGGCATTGAAGAAATATATTGTTGTGATAGCCTAGGGATATGAATATCTAAAAACATTTGATGCTTCTGTGATGACTCATACTATTCCTTTGAAGCCTAAAGTTAAAACATTTCAAAAAAAATGTCCTGTCAATGTCTTCATTGAACCACTGATCTTTAAGGAAGTTCAGAAATTGTTTTCTACAAGGATAATCTTCCCTATAAGACATTCAACATGGGTGGCTAACTTATTTCTCGTCCATAAGAAAAATGGAGAGATCAAGTTATGTTTCAATTTCAAGAATCTAAATAGAGCTTTAGAAAAAGACAACTACCCACTCCCTTCTTTGGATGAAGTCTTACAAACTGTCAATGGATCATAGATGATTTCATTCCTAGATGGTTATTCTAGATAAAATTAGGTGATTGTTAATTATGAGGATAGAATGAAGATTACTTTCACTACTAAGTGGGGAACATTCACTTACAGAAGGATGCCATTTGGTTTGATAAATGTTGGAGAAACTTTTTAGCATGCCATGGATGTAGCATTCAAAGATCTGATCGGTAAATGCATTATTGTTTACATGAATGACTTGACAGTATTCTCTAAAGATAGACTAAATCATGCTACAAACTTGGCTAAGGTTCTCAAGAGATGTATCTAGTATGGTGTCTGCCTGAATCCCAAAAAGTGTGTGTTCAGGGCTTTTGAAGTGAAACTTTTGGGAGACATAATCTCAGAAAGAGGAATATCGATCGATCCATACCAAGTCAAGTCCATTCTAAAAATAGCCATGCCAGGAAGCAAGAAGGAAATGATATCTTTCTTTGGAAAGATCAACTTTGTGAGAAATTTTATTATAGGTTTTGTAGAAATTGTTAAGCCACTAAATGTAATGATGAAGAAAAATGCCAAAGTAGAGTGGAATAATGAGGCAAAGGCCACATTTTCACAGGTCAAGTGATCCATTTTGGAAGCACTAGTCCTTACCAGCCCTGACTACTTGAAGTCATTCTATATTTATTCTTTTTCCTTTGAACATTGTTGTGCAGCTGTCCGAACTCAATGAAGAGAAGAGGGAGAGGAGAGGCCAATCGCCTTCATGAGCTCTCCATTCAAGAATGCTGAAATCAAATACCCACCTCTTGAAAAACAAGCTTTTGCATTGGTCAGAGCTATCAAGAAGTTCAAGCATTACATTCTCCAAAGTCAAATTATTGTTGTGGTTCCTGATACTGTTGTGAAATCTCTACTTATACAAAGCGAACTGGGAGAATGAAGAGGGAAATAAATGGCCATTTTGCAAGAGTTTGATTTGGAGATTCACTCCATGGAACTTTCTAGAGTTCTAGGCATGTCTAAGTCCATGGTGAGTGTTGGTGACAACATCATTTGTCAGCAATACACAACTCAATCCTTCTCCAATGACCCTTGGTATGCTGATATCATCCATTTCATGCTCAACAATCGATGCCCAGAGGGGATGAGTACAACTTAGAGGAGAGCACTGAGAATGAATAGCTCCCATTAAATGCTTAAAAGAGGATTGCTATACAGGAAGAATTTTGAAGGACTTTACCTATGGTGCCTTGATTAGCAAGAGGCTAAACATGTGATCACTAAATTTCATGGGAAACATGGCATGGGTCATGGTTTTGCATATTTGTTAGCACATCAGATCCTCAGATTTGGTTATTACTAGCCCTGTGTGTTCAAATACACCCATTAGTATGTAAGAACATGTCACATATGTTAGATTTTTGCATCGAAAGAATGCCATTCATCCATGCTGTTGGAGCCTGTTTATGAGGTAAGGCCATTTGCCCAATGGGCACTAGATTTTATTAGGGTAATTAACCCAAATTCTTCTACAGGACATAAATTTATTTTGACTGCCACTAATTACTGCACAAGATAGACAAAATCTATACCTTGTAAGAATAGCACAATGGAGGTAGTGATCAATTTCCTCACCAAATGCATCACCACTAGGTTTGGAGTACCCTTTGCATTGGTATGTGACAATGGCTCTTCTCTTCTAATAAGTTCATTTCATGGGCTTATGATCACAATATTTTCTTAAAATATTCTTCAAACTATTACCCACAAGGCAGTGGAGTTGCAAAATCAACCAATAAGAATCTCTTAGGGGTAACTAAGAAACTGTTAGAGAACAACCATAGGGACTGCCACACTTAGCTAAGATTTGCGCTATGGGCAGATAGGACTAGGATTAAGGATACTTTAAAGACCTCACCATTCAATCTAGTGTATGGCTAGGAGCCTATGCTCCCTCTTCACTTGCAAATACCTATCCTTGAGTTCATGTAGAAATTCTAATCTTGTGATGATAGGATAGAAGCAAGACTAGCTGGCTTGTTGAAATTACAAGAGCAGAGAGATGTCACCTTGCAACAATTCTTTAGACACCAGGCTATTGTCAAACATTGGATTGAAAAAAGAGCCAAAATCAAGGCTTTCAAAATATTAGACCTTGTGTTGTTGTGGGATAAAGCTAATGAAAAGAAGGGCAGTCACTAGAAATTTGATAAACTCTAGTTAGGTCCCTCTCAAATTGCTGAGATCCTAGGAGAAAATGCTTTCCTGCTGAGTAGTTTAACACAAGAACCTGTTCCATTTCCTATCAATGGACGATTTCTTAAAGATTATTTTGAGTCATAAAGCTTGATAATTTTCTATCTTGTTTGTAAATAATTTTCTGTTCTTTATGTAAATAGTTTGTTTTCCTATTTGTAAGTAGTTCATCTTGTTTGTGCATAGTTTGTTAGTTTTTTGTTTGTAAATAGTTTTACTATGTGTTTGCTTGTTCTTTATTTTTTCCTTTCATTGCCTTTGTTCTTTTGTTTCTATCTTGCTTCGTTCTGTGGGGTTTATTTGTTCTTTCCTTCTTGAAATGGTGGGTTGATTATCTGAGGTATACTTTGGTTATTAGGAGAGAAATGGTTTAGATATTTTCAGGTTTGCTGATTAGGTGATTTTGTCCTAAACTCTTTGTTTTATGCCCATTGTCAATAAGAGTTGTGGAAACTCTTGAATGCAAGGTGCAAAGTAAGTAATCTTCATTGAATACCTTTGAACCTGTCACAAATCATCGAGATCATCTCATTTGTAATGGTACATTTGTCTTTGGATGATAGTGTTGTAAGATTTGAGTGAAAATTTTGATCTCCCAAGTGTTGTTATGAGGTCCATGGTAGTTTTCAACCCAGAATAGATGTCTGACGTCTGACATATTGAGAAAAATGTAATAAAATATCTGAAACTCTGAGAAAAGAAAAAAAAAGAGAAAAATAATTATTTAAAAAAGACTCAATATGAATGGGTGATTCCAGTATCTCTACCGAGGCTATGGAAACCTAACTGGCAGTAGAGCAATGTTGTGGGAAAACTAGAGGTATCTCCATTAGGGCTATGGATGCTTGACTAGTAGCGGAGCAATGCTCAAGATATCATTGCACAACAGCTAAAGGAAATCAACTCATGTATTCCAAATCTTGCACATTATTGTTCAAAAGATGAGGAAAATTTTATAAAATAGTGATGCACCATCCAACACACAGGTAGATTCAGAGGTAGCCAATGTTGAGTTACATTTGAGATTCTATCTCAACCTTGATTGTTAGAACTAACCCAACTAAAGTTGTGAAGTTCATAAACTAGGAGTTCTGGGTAGCTTAATCCTTCAGTTTCTTGAAAATGGTTAAACCATTTTCCCAGCTGAGTCGCCATTTGTTATACCTTGCATAACCACCCCATTTTATTCTGGAACAAAATGGGTCCCCCTTTTTCTTTTTTCTTCTTTGCCTTTGGTTATTTTCTCTAGTATTGGGAGTTCTTTTGTTTTCCTCCTGCTTTTGTGTTTTGTTCTATCAAATTTTGGTTCTGCCTCACTCAGAGTTGGGTTTCTTTTTGTTAAAATTGAAGGCATGATGAACAATAGTGTATTTTATATTCTTTGAGGACTAATGGAGGCATTTGTCTTGTAGGATTGAATCACTCATCTTAAGATATCTCTCAGGGAAGTCAACTGGAAAGCATGCCTCAATCCCATTCAACATAAAACTCCTCAAGAAGAAAGTTGTTGAGACCTTTCAGGTGTCTTGCCGATTGGCATGGTGTATTATTCATTCAGGATCCACCGATCGCCATGAGGTTTTATATGTCTCTCTACTTGGGAAGAAGTCTCAGTGAAAGGGATGTCATCAGGGGATCTCGCCGAGGAATATTTATGTTCGGCATGAGGTCTGGTCAAAGAGGAAAAGTCTCACTAAAATGTTTTCTCCCTTCGCTATATTGTTTGGAGCTCGGTGAAAGGTCTTGCTGACAAAGCAGGGTCTCGCCGAAGCAACTTTGAGTTTAGGGAGAAGTCCCATTGATAGAGGAAATATCTCGGTGAAAGGTTATTCCTTTGGCATAAGGTCTTGCTGATGGTTACTGGTCTTGATGATAGGGGTATTTTCGGCATGAAGTCTCACTGATAGGGTGGACTCTTGCCAAAATAGAATGGCATTGGGGAGATTTATTTTTCCTTCAGTATGAGGTCTGGCCGACATGCCAGGCTCTCATCAAAAGATTGTGGCCTCACTATGAAGTCCCATTGACCCATCGAGAGTCTCATCAAAAGAAAGTAGTTGGCTCGAGGGGAATGAAAGAGCTTAGCATGATATCTAGCCGACTAGCGGTAGTCTCACCGACATGTTTTCTCCCTTTGGTGTAATGTTTGAAACTCTTTGTGATGTCCTGTCAACTGTTGGGATTCTTACCAAAATGAATTTTGTGCTTGGAAAGAATTGTGGCCTCGTTGAAAGGTTTGGCCTACTATGGAATGTCTTGGCGAAAGGGGTGTGACTTCGGTCTGATGCCTTGGCGAGGGGACCTAGTCTTGGTGACATGGAGTGATATCAGCATTACGTCTCACCGACCTGATGGTGTCTCATGAAGGAAGAGGGGCTCGATGTGATGTGATGCCAAGGGAATAAAGTCTTGTCGATAGTGATGAGCCTTCCAATGGAAAATGATGTCAGTATGACTCTTGGCACCCGCTATGACCTTCTACCAACTGAAGGAGTCTTGCCAAAATAAAAGGGGCTTGAGCTTAGGGAGACTCTAAGTGAATGATTAGGGCTCGGGGAGATGTCTTCCTGAGTGTGATGGTCTCGATGAGGCAGAGTGAGTTGGGGGTAACATCTTGCCGACCCAGTAATGTGTGACCAATGTTTGTTCACAAGATGGACATCGAGGAGACTCCTAGCTGAATGTTTTGGACTCACTATCACTTCTGAATGATAATGATTGTCTTGCTCATAGTTTTTGTAATATTGATATAACTCTGGCCACTCATTATGAAGTCCTATCGACCATCGTATGCTATGTTGATGGCTGATATGGGGTATAATCACATTAGGGAGACACGATTAGTGTCTCACTGACATGTGATTCTATGTGAACAACCTTTGACCACTTGGGAATCTTATGTGGCATAATTTTTACCAATTAGAAGAAGCTAAAGGGGTGGCCCACTAACAGTTTGACTGATTGACTACCCTTGTGAACAAAATAAATAGAATGTAAACAATATGGACTTACTCTGAGACCTAAAATGATGGAGAAACTCAGTGAACAATGGTGTGGAGATCTAATGGGAAGTTTGATGCTACTTCCAGAGGAGGTCAACATGTAGAGAGATCTAGAGTGAGGAGAAAGACAAAAAAGAGGAAGAAACCATGAGTCTTAGAAATAGTTGTGGTGTCTACCAATAAAGGTAGATCGACATTAATGATAATGTTGCATTCAAGTCAGCTTTGCAAGGGAGTTCAAGGATCGACACAGAGGCATGAAGTTCATGTTGTGGTTGTAAAAGATCTGAAGGCTTATCTTGAGGGTGATCCTTCACTGACATGGATAGTAGGGATTCACAATGAATGTAGCATTGACTCTATTCAAAAAGATCTGAGGGTCGACCCTCCTGAGGACTGATATTTTTGTGAACCCTAAAATAGGGGCCAATGCATTCCTTTTGGTACATTCTATATATATATGGCATTTTTCCTCTTTGTAAAAAAAAAGGGAGAAAAAAGAGAGTTTAGAGACATAGAGAGTTCCGAGGTATAGAGATATAGATTTTGAACAAGAGTGATTTTCGAAGAAGTAAGAGAAACTTAAGAGTATCCATGGAGTAGGAGTTAAGATTTAACAAAGGCAGTAATGTATTTTTCAAGTTTTTTTAGTGTAGATGGAAATAGTCTGAAAGCATAGGTTTTCTGTACACTGTTGATTGTTCCAAATTTGTAAATGTTTCTTATCTATTTCACTAACAGTAGAAGGAACCCGATTTAAATCTACTTTGTATTGTGTTTTAGAATGGTGTTTATCTTAGGTTAACCATTTGATTTGAAAAGCTTTCTAGGAATGAAATCTTATTTTATGTTTTTTTAAATAGTGATTTGCAATCTATTGTTGAAATTAGCACTGTGAATGAATGAAACTATGTGTTAATCACAAGTTCATTTTTTTCTGTAGTTTTAGTTAGAAATTCCTTAAAGGTAGCAAGTCTGGTTAGGCTGGATGAATTATCATTCTCTTCAGTTCCAAAGCTTTGAGCCATCTTTTTCTATTTTCTTTAAAACCCTAGTTAAAGTAGGTTTAAATTCATGTTTGATCTTAGAACAATCTAGAAGCTCAACACCAGTAGGCCCCTTGAGTATTACATTCAAATCAACCATTGAGTAAAGTAAACAGAGTCGAGAACCGATCATCAAGACCTTGGGAGTTAGATATCCATGTGTTATTATTTCTCTTTCAGGAGAGTAGAATAGTGATATTCTGTTTAAATTGTTGTGTTATTCTGACCATCAACAAGTCAAAAACTTGGGTTTCTATGTTGGAACATGAATCTACCAAATGGGTATTCAAATCTGCAAAAATATGAATTTTGAATGAAACTAGGACTCATTTGCTAGCAGTAGAAAATCAATCCAATTAGGCTTTTCTAACTTAGCTTCAAAGTTTTATCCTACTCTTCTTTGTTTGGTTTGTCCTTCCTAATTGATTTCTAGATTTAAAACCCTAATTTGCAACATGTAGGTCTTCTCAATGTTCTCCAAGTCTTGATGAAAATTTTGACAACTTTGAATGATTTGACAATTTTTCTCTAATCTTCCTCCTTAGGAAATCTGCAACCTAGACCTACAAATCACATACAAAGGAGAGGGAAAAAATGTTTTTTGGTTGGTGAATAGGGGTTTTCTTTTTTCAAACCCCTTGTTGGTAATTAAACCTTCAAATAGAATGGAATATGAATGGAGAATGATGAATGAACAAGATAAGATGTTGCAACTCACCAAACCTTAGTAATGAAAGGTTACAAACATGTATGAAGTGTCTCCAATGGATGTAGGTTTTGAATCTTGCTTGAAGGTGATAGATCTTGAATTAAATGCTTGCTTGAATCATGAAATCCTACATCACAATTGTTAGCACAAAACCAAGCATGATGCATGAAGTCTTTGACATGATGATTGATATTTCAAGAATTCTCTAGAATGCTTGATAATCTACCCTTGAATGCTCTTGAATGCTCCTAAATTTTCTACAAGGATGAATACTTGAATGCTTGGGGTGAAAATGAGTAAAAGAACCTAGGAGAATTAAATCCCTCAAAAATTTGAATTAATTTTGATTTTGGGCCACACGGGACTCATTCGCCCAAGGTGGAAAATGAGTCCCACCAAGCCTAATTTTTGGGACCATTTTTAAAAATGCCTAGAAATGTGTGAAATCAGGTTTAGGACCAAAAAATCTAGGTGGGACTCATTCGGCCAAGGTGGTGAATTAGTCCAGGATCACTAAATCTAGGCCATTCAAACCTAAAACATCTAAAATATGATTGGCTAATGATTGGTGTCAGGATTATCCTTTAAAATATGTAGTAAATGAGGCTTGTGGATGCAAGATAAGACCAATTAAAGTATAAAGAATCATAATTATTAATGAAGACCCTAGAAAAGTATGAAACTATGTTACAACACTTTACAACACTCAAATTGTTAGTGTAATTAATTATTTATTACACTATCATAAGTTAACTTAGGTCTTTCTTCATTTAATTAAATCCTAGGTTGCATCACTATAAAATAATTAATAATGGGGTCATTACCCTTTCCATGTTTGTAGGAGATAAGATTCCTTCTAGAAGATGAATTGTCTTTTCTAGAACTTATCTCTATCTCATCATCATTCCCTAGGTAGGTAGTTAGGGTTTACATGTTGTCACATGTAGTGTGATTATGACACTTGGAAACATCATAATGCATATTGTATATCACTCATGCCTATATAATTAGGGCATATGTAAATTTATAAGCATATTCTAGATCAATAGAAATCTCCATTTGCATGCCCTTAGTTGCAACACTTTCTGTGTGGGTGAATTTATTCTCAGAAAAGATCCTTTGAAGTGTGTGCAACTTCATTGGATGATTCAACATCCATTATTTCAACATGGTATCAAAGCCATTCCATTGAGAGTTCATCCCAGGATCAAGAAAGTTGGACAAGAGAGATTCATTGTAGGCTTGAAGGTTTCCATTGTAGGCTACTTGACTCCACCCAGGGACCAAGTTGATTTCTAGAGTAGATTGAGTCATATTCGAGCTCGCCATTGTTTGCAGAAGGCCTAAAAACCCTAGGATCGTCTATTCATTCATCAATTTAGATTCATCAACCTGGGAGGCATCAGAGGTATTTTAGGGTTTGCCAAATCAATCGTACGATCCTATAATTTGTAGTAAAAAATCACCTTGGTTAGTGAAAAGGGCAGATCTTTTCAAATCATCATATCTTCATGCCACAGTATCAAAAATTCACAAATGAGATATTGACAAAAATAGAATTCAATGTACTTTCTAGTGGTGTAGTCAATTTTGTAGAATTTTTGTTCCTATTAAAAGTTTCAGTCAATTGAAGTCAAAACCCTAGTTTGGACATAAAATATCATATCTTCTCATCAGATTGTTGGATTTTGGTGATTCCAGCGACATTAGGAAGGTACTTCAAATCTTTTTTAATCAGCCCATTCACTTTGATCAGTTTCAACTCTAATTACTCTTGCATTATATTATTTCAATTTGGTGCATTTGTTTAATAACTTGGATATCCTGAAGCTTGGAAAAAGGTTTATTGATCTGAGTGGCATCACTTCAGTTGCATATCATATTTGGAAGTCTCTATTTTCTATTAATGATCATGTATTTTTATTTTTGGATAAATATGATTGTACATTATGGGGCTTGCATATACTCCTTCTCTAGTTATGTTGCACAAGGGTAACTATAAAAAATGGAAAGATGGGATCATCAACCATATCCAATCACTTGCATTGTTGTCATATTTGTGTGGTACAGTTCCCCATCTAGGACAAGGTGTTCAAAAATTTGCTTGGAGTTGTAGCAAATATAATGTTTTAGAGGTTATTGTAATGCATATTGATGATGATGTTTTGAAATCTATTGATCATTGTGATTGTCCTCATCTCCTTTGGACTAAGCTTTGGGAGCTATTTGGAGATTATGATACTCCACCCTTCCCCAATGGTCATGATTCAGAATGCCATTTCTCATATTAGATACCCCATGATGATATTGTTATGCAAGAGGTTGTTTGTTTGGATTGCCTTGAATTTTCTAAAGAGGTTGACAAAGTTTCTTTAGATAATCATTCTTCTCCATTAGAGACAATTGGTATCCCTTCACATTTAGTGATTCCTTGACCATAGTTATTGATTGATGCTTCCATCATCTCCATTCATCAGAACACATTAAGTTTTCTAGACTTGACATCACAAGATGGCTTTGTTTTAGGGATTACTAACTTGGCTACTTCTACAGGTTTGGAGGAAATTATTGAGGGGATATCACTCCTCTATTCATACTGCACTTTGGAGAGTTTTCTTAAGTCTCCACATTCTTTTGTCTCAACCTTTTTTTGGGATCCTGAAACTACCTTGGAGGCACTTGGGTTCTCTTCAAAGATTTCATATATGAGACTTCTTCCCTCTCTTTCCATTTAGGAGGTGGAGTTTCTTCAACATCCACCATTGTATTGGATTCATACTTCTCTCAATGGTTTTGAGGACACTTCATTCAAGGGGCCAATCTAGTCTCATCTTTGGATCTTATTCAACATCAGCTTCCACATCATCTTGATTTGTCACCATCTATAATGTTTGGGAATGTACCTTAGTTGATTGTAGAATCTTCATCTTTAGTGACCAAGGAGACACATGGATAGTTTTTAGATACATCATCATAATCAAAATTCATCCTACCTTCCTTTAATTCATATCAAGAATGGGAAGCATCTTTTCACTTGCATTTGGTTTTGTTTCTTCCGAAAGGGAGACAAGTTGTTTGTCGGCATTGGATCATGTTTTGTCTTTAGACACTTACCATTTTTGTAGGTGATCTCTTGTTTTGTGGGGGCTATTTAGTCTCTCTTTTTCCTCCCTATTGGGGGCTCTTGATTGTATTGTATTCATGTGATGGATGGTGTACTGGGAGGTATTATGGAGTCCTCTATCCTTCCCATCCTTTCTCATCCCTTTTCTTCATTTCATATCCTTTTTGTAACTACTAAATTTGACTCCATTTTATGATAAATGTTTGTCAGTTGTTTGACAAACATTTGTTAAAAAATTGATGAATTGATGAAAGAATTTTTATCGCCTTTTTTCATCAAAATTTCAATGACAAATTAAATGTCAAAATAATAGCACAGATTCTTCAATTATCGGCATCATAAAATGACTCATATGTTCGTTGGAATATTGATGACAATGTCTTATATCCACTAATGAATTATAACCAAAATGCAATTGCAATGGCTCCTCCGAAGCATCAAGACAACACTAGAAGTTCATCGCCATTTTGATGAAATGGGAAAGGAGTTATGATGAAGCCTTCATAATAGCTATAGCAACTTCATCAGACCTTTTTGGTGTTTTCTCAGTGGCCTTCATCAAAATTGTGATGAAACAATGCAATTTTTTTTTTTAAATATTCTTTAAAATGTACCATTGCGGAGACTCGTGGAAATGACCATCGAATCCAACCCATTGGTGAGAGATCAATCATCGGCACAAGATAGAACACTCACTCTAATAGTCCATTTCTTTCTGATGACTTCCATCAGTAAGACATATCTAATGTCACATCGATCTAACCTCTTTTCATGTTTTAAATAGACCTACATCATTTCATCTCAGAGACTCTTGGTGATGACCATCGAAGCCAACCCACTAGTGAGAGATCAATCATCAGAATAGGATAGAAAACTCTCTCTAAAAGTGCATATCATTTTGATGACTTCTATCAGCAAGACAAATCCAATGTCAGACTGATCTAACCTCTTCAAGAGTTTTGAACACTGTTGGTTATTAGCAAGACATTTTGAGGGTCTCGGGGATTAAAAAAGTGTCTAAGAGAAAGTAAACAGATGGAACCTATTAATTTTCTTATTTTTGGGGTTCTTTAAATCATAGAATAGATACCATTTTCTTGTGTATAATGTACTTATATTCAGATTTGAATTTGAGACCAATTGTCATTGCGCATTCCATTTTACTTGCATAGAGTATTCTATAAGCAATATCTTGATAATGCCAAATGATTTATGGTGTTGTACAACTCTACCTATCATCATAGTTCTGTTGTTCCCCCCTAGAGAATCCTGCAAAGACAAGTTTACAATACCAAGTCAAATAATATGAAAAAGACTTACTTCCATACAAATTAAATGATTATTATAACAATGGAAACTGTCTTATCACAACAAAAATTCCATGAAAGGTTATCCATACTTCATAAGAGATGATTGATCATACATACAAACTACAAGATGCATAGAAAAATCATTACACTTGAGAACAACCAAGGGCTAACAAGGGAAGGAGTTAAGAAATGTCTGGATTGAAGAGAAAATGTGTAGGGAAAATGTTGATCAATGTCAAGAGAACAGAGCTTGTAGAACATATTCTTGACCTAATCAAGATTTGAACAATTTAAACAAAATTAAAATACTAACAAATACATGAGACATGTAATGAAATTCCAATAGCTACTATCTTTTTCATTAATTTAGAGGTAGGTAAAGGAGAAATAATTATAATTGTAACACTATTCATAGTTTAGTAAATTTTGTTCATAATTTATGTTCAATGGACCTTAGATTTATCATTATACTACCCATCTAATACCATATTTTAATCCAGGGTTCAACTATCTCAGATCTAAAGAAGCACCTTCAATTAACCATTTAAAGTACTATATAATAAGTTTAAGACTTTTACTTGAGAAATATTGGGTACACTTGTAGGATTAAAGTTCTCATAATCATCAGGATTTATTGGCACATAGACACAACCTACAACATATGAAGTAATGGATGAATACAAGTTAGTGAAATGGTCCTTAATATGTGACTGGTTTACAAATTGATTGGTAGAAAATAAGGTTATAAATAGATCTACATAAAAAATTATGAGGACAATCTATTGTAATCATCAAAATAGATGAAAAGTACAAAGGAAAGAGCCAAGGTACATCTCTAGAGCCTAAAAAAAACACATGAAAGAAACATAAAAAAATAACAAACCAATTTTTGGATGAATACAAAATGGTGCCTTCAACAAGTGATTCATATGTTTTCACACCTGACAAGACATTGAGAAGATTTTCGTCTTCCTCTGTGAAATTAACTACTTACATAAAAAATCTAGAGACCAATATTATATACCTCCATGTCTAGCCGAGGGTAGGTATAAGAGAAAAAAAATTCCTCAATGCAATGCTGAAAAATATTAATGTGTGTGTAGGTTTGTATTACTCAAAATATCATTTCACTGCTTAAGCGAAAATACCAAAGCAATGTTTTAAATTTCAATCTTCACATAGGCTCCCTTATTGCTACACATGCATCTAAAATCATTATTCAATCTCTAAACTATTCAAATATTAAGGATGTAATTAGCTATAAGATGGAAAGTTGTTGTTTAGACTTAATCGATCATCTTTTACATATCTTTATTCACTCCTAGTGCTTTAGATAAATTTGTGTAAATGAGATACAAAAATGAATCTTTTATGACAAAGAAAATTCTTAAAAGGAGGGGGTAGAGAGCAAAGGATAGGGGGAAAGAGAATGCTTGAATGTATAGAAAATGATAACATTTTGATCATTATAACAATGAAACGAATCTTAAGTTTGAAGCATTAATATCATTTAGAACATTTATGATCAAGAATGAATGTAAGTACATAAATTTTTACATGCCTGTAGATGGTACAAAATTTCATGGTTAAGTGGAAGCCTCCCATCAACAACAAGATCCAAATATCCATGTATCTATCTCAATCGAGCCTCTAAACTATTCAGAGTTGTCAATTTTTCCACTAACCTATTATGCACAAAAGTCAAATTTTAGAGTTACATCACCACTAAAAATAGAAGAAACAGAGCTTTGAAACCAAATCCACATGCAAAAAAAAATTGTATTCATACAAAGCCATACAAACAAACTAAACTCAGAACATTGGAATGGAAACAACTTCAAATTATGATACAAAGCATGGATTTAGGGTATAAAGAATCATTTTTCTGCCACGATAGTGAAAAGTTAGCACTTTCTTTCATCTTTGCATATTGGTTTGATGCTTCAAATGATTCATTTCTTATATTGAAAAGTGCATTACCTTATTGAGCTTCTCTTTGTTTTGAGAATAGTTTAATATTCTCTACTTAATAGGGCCAACCACATGACAGTGGAAGCTCATTTGGCCCCTACCCCCCCTCACATCACTCTCAATTCCCCATACCCAATCATATAACATAAATCATTCATTCATCCCTTAATAACATATAACATTCATTCATTAACATATAAAATTCATTAATTAACATATTCACATTCATTCATTAACATATAATATTCATTCTTTCACTTTTTACATATTATCAAAAATATAGTTTTCTTGATATGATTAAAATCACTTTTTTTTTGTTTCTTTTTTAAAACTAAAAAAATATGAAGTGGAGTATCATTTTCTAAATCATCTATCCCCCCTTTAGTTGTTTTTCCCTCTGCTCATGATCTTAATGTACGCCTAGTCATCTACTCACAATGTGGACACCACTACAAGGGGGGTTCTGTTGCAATAACAAAGAAATGTTAAATTGATATGTTTTATTATTATTGTTACAAGTATTTCATTAATTAAAAAAAAATTAGAGTGGTTCTCTTTACCTGATGGGTCCACATCATGTTCTTGAACTTTTGTTATAGACTCATGCCCAACATGTTGAACACCCTCTAAATCCTGATCTATAGTTGAAACACAAAAGGTTACATTAAGTAATACACCAATTGAAATTAAATATGTTTAAAAGAACTTTAGAGTGGTCCTCTTTACCTGATGGGGCCACATCATGTTCTTAATCTTCTCTAGCCTGATCATGCTCAACATGTTGATCACGCTCTACATGCTCTAAAGTACTGGGATGAACACCATGACCTTTATTTGTAAGTTGTGCTCCACCCTCACCATGCTGCATTCTAATGTCATGTGCAGTATTATCATTGCTTGAATGTTTAAAAAAAATAGGCATGTAATTACTTTATTGTGGAAATTAATATTGAATAGATTGCACAACTATTCAATTTTAAAATAAACTTTATTGAGTTTATTTATCTGTGTGTCAAATGCAGTGGAAGATTGTGTTTTCCCAATCAAGACTCTTAGGCATTCAACCATCACTCCATAGCCTTGCTGGAAGGAAATCTTCAAGTCCTCTTCTGTGGGAACTCTATTGAATTCAAAGCCCTACATTTTTTCATAATATCATGAATTTTTCTTCTATGGTGTGATAAAACCAAAATTGTTTTCAATTTATTATTTGGATGCAATATTTCATTTATTGATATTGATAATTTGTGAGGCTAACCTCATATAACCACCATAGCCAAGTTTGTGCTGCTCATTTTTTTCTAGTCTTTCCTTTGTTTCCTTCGATGTGTCAGGTAGCCTATGAAAAGTTTGAAATATGTTAGAATATGTAAAAAGAAAGAGTAATCAGTATATAATTACATTGTTGATAGTATCACATACCTTCCTTGGCCCGGTGGTGTCTTTCCTTTTTTAATTTTTAGCCTTCTCCTTTCCATCTGACACTAGGTCCTTCCACTCCCTCTCTAGAATCATGGGGGATGCTCGTACTTTTTGTTCTTGTCTAAATGTGACCTATATTGGTCCCTTGCATACTTTAGATAGGTACCAGCTTTCTTAAGGACCTTGGTTCAGTTGAATGTTTTATCAGTAAACAACACAACTAAATAATTAATGATATCATCTTTTAAATCTTCATTTTGGGAATTCCATCATGTATGTATGGTGGGATTGAAGAGCTCCAATGTAATATCACTTAGATGTTTATAAAAAACATCATTTCCTGCAAAATTATCATGGGATCAATAATCTAAAAAGAGTGATCAATAAGTAAATTTCAATTGGATTATATATAATAATAATCAAAACATTTTAAAGTACTCAGGATCTTCTCTATCCTTATGGGAACGAAATTCTTAGTCACCACAAATGTGACTGGCAATGTTCCCGTACTAGTAATATGGGAAGATCCAAGAAATGATGCTAAAACATCACTAGTACTAGTGGCCTCTGCACCCAGAGGTACATGTCCCGATGCATGTTCTGGCATGTGTTTGTTGCCAGAGGGTGCATTAATAGATGCCTGCATGGTATGTTTTGCTAACATTTCAGATGACAATATAGGTACGAATGATGGGGTCAGATGATGTAATGTATGTGTAGGAAGATTAGGATGGATACTTGTACTAACCCTTACTCCTCAGGTAGCACTTGCAGTACCCTGATCATGGCCAAGAGCATCATGAGGACGCAAATAATCCTGTAAAAACAACACATATTTTAGTTCATGACATAAAAGAGTACAAAATATAAAACCATGAATGAAATTATGTTATAATTAAAGACCTCCTGACAACTTGCATGTTTCGTGATCTCTTAGTCAATATTTTAACCCTCTCTCTTATTTCATCTATTTGAGGCACTATGAATAACAAGTTAAGGATTTCTTCATTGCATTTTTTTTGGGTCTTCCTTATTAGATTGAAAGGGTTTGCTGAATAAGTGATGTTCACATAATATTGGTTGCACCTCCCTATGGATTCTCTCATCTACTATTGGTGCCTTTCCCTGATCAGTCAACTGCAATAAGAATATTAAAAACATTATTGAAATTAACCCAATAAAATTATGAAAAAAACATAATAATAAAACATTTTTCTCATATCTAATTTGTACAATTACAATGAGGTAAACCTGTCGGGTAGAAGTTCCTAAAGATACATCGTGATCTATGCTATGGGATAGAGCCTTCTCCATACGATCAATGTCCCACTATGGAAAAAATTAAATATAAAAAGCCATTACCAAAATGAAACCAATAGACTTACAAAACAAAAGAATAATAAAATGGTATACTAGAGTCATTAATTGGAGGTTGGGTAAAATGGTACACAGTACGTACCACCCCCATACTAACTTTGTTTGTAACTAAGCGATTCAATTTGTAATTGATTAGCAACTCTTCCCTTGCAGTTATTGATTTTATCGCACATACAAATACACAATTTCCCATGTGTGCCTCAAATATGCAATTGGGTTGCTTGTTTGTTGACCCAAGTCGTGTAATATTTATAAACATTGCAATATTCCCTAATGCTTTTGGCCTTCCATCAATGTACATAGCCACTCCTCTATTTTGATCCTTATCTTTTAGTTGTATATAATTTGCTGACAATGCATACCTACACATATTTCATGTATATCAAACTAGTTGCATCCAATCTTTGTAACTATAATAGGGGCTGACATACTACATCAGTTTAGTAACTTTGTTGTAATAGACCTTTATGTCGTCCATGCAAAATAGGCCCAAACCATGTAATGATGATGGTTCTATGCGATATGTCCTCTCATTGACACAAAAATTAGTGTTTATTGGAGGAAGTGCATTGGGTACCCATTGTGTCTATAGATGTTTGTACCTCAAGGGTACCTTGATGTCGCCTATACATGACCCCCCTTCAGCAAGAAAAAATTCCATGCATTTACAAAATTTTCTTCTAATCTTTTGACCTCTAGTTGATCTCCCTCTTTTAGACATACTACATGTCTCGCTTTCCTCTTCTCTTCTTGAATTCCCCTCGCTTGAGAAGATAGATCTAACAAATACCTATTTGGTGGTACCTGCACTCATAAGGATGCTGGATGAAGTTCTTTCATGGTGATGTCATATCATTTAATCACTAGAATTTCACAGGTTATAAGGTAATCAAATCTTGACAGATTGCAAGTTATTGTTACTACCATCCAAATGTGTCCATCACAAATCAAATCTACTTAACGTTTTAACTTCCAAACCTTGTAACAAGTGTTAAATGTAACTATGGTCTACCAGTTACACAACCAAGGCCTCAAATGTATTCTCTAATTGTAATCAAAGGACTTATGCTCTTTATTCAAGTAAATAAACTTGAAGGGAAATACCACCAAGTGGTTTATTGGACACCTACATGACTAAAAATAGTAGAAAATTTTGTTGAAACCCAGGCTTGAACCTCTCATTTCACATGCTTTTCTTCAAGAAACTCTTGAGGATAATAGCTATACCTTCTTTATTTCTCATCCTAGTCCCTATTCATCATCCTACAATTAAAACAGTATCCATGGGGCCTCTTACACAAGCTATAGTAATAACAAAAAGTGTAAGAGCCTCTTTATATCATGTTTGGACTAAAAACCCTCAAAAATAGGGTAACTCAAATTATGATTTGTTGGTGAGCTGTATGGAAAAAATCATTAGCACCAGCTCATTCTTGGAGCCTTTTGAAAGAGAAGTGAATTAGGTGGTAGTTAAGTAAAAACCTTATAGTGTCAAGGTGAATGAGGTGATCAATTTTGATTGGCCAACTAATGAAGCGTACCAGAAATGGGTAAATGTATATTTAACTGAGGAAGAGTGAAAAGGAGTAGGATGCTAATGGTTGACAAATCAGTTGTTGCAGTTACAAAAGATTCTAGTTTTGTTTTTTGGTGACAGTCTAAGTACAAAATTCTTGATGTTTTTTGTTGTTGCATCAACCATTCTTAGTAGGCATGATGAACAAGAAGATTCTCTAGGGAGATTGTTATTGTAACGATTTTTTGGAAAATCACAAGGCAATCCAATTGGCTGGTGACATGTGTGCTTTCTGGCCCGATGCTTGTTTGCTCCTTTTTCTATAAGAAATATTTCAAGGCTAGAAGTATGGGTTAGAAAGTTAGATATTTTTGGTTGAGTCTAGATGACGTTGAAAAGAAAATTGTAAAGTTTGATGGTTTTAGGAAAAATGTAATTTAGGTTTTTACTCATTCTGTAGTAGGTTTTGAATTCATGGGGATTTGATGTTTTATGATAGTACTGACATTTGAATTGATATGATTAATTTGAACTCATGTCTCTCCATTGTACAAGCGTATCTAAATTTTGAATAAAATGATCAAGAGTTGTTTCATTCATCTCACTATTGTGGTGTATAATTCTCGTTTTAGCTTTAATTTAAGGAATTAATTAAAATGCTTGAATCGGATTGTAGGTGGATATGTTCTGTATAAGGATTTGATAAGTAGTATTGGGTTAGAATACATATTGATGAGATTGTAAAGCACTGTTATCAAGGATATTATATGTTATGTGCTAAATCTATCATAAACCCTTAGATACTTATAAATTTGACTCCTTCGATGGATATATGGCACTGATCTAAGTTGTACTTATTCGTATGGTTCAATATTTGTTTTCCTTTACCTAGAGCTTGCTACAAATTGAAAATCTATGAATATATTATACTATGAAATTTTGTTGTAGTTATCTCATGCTCCAAATAGTTGATATTATTGATAAACAACCAATTATATTTAGTATTATCCTATTATGTTGAGCTATTAAATGATATTATATGTTGTTAATGTTTTTTATGATGATGGTGTAGAGGTTGTAAATGCATTAAGGGATCATCCTCCTACGTCTTACAGAGCCCAAAGTGTAGGAGGTCATTAAAATCCTCGTCAGTTGGTCCAATTCCTTCGAGATTCTGTTTATTGGAATTGGCAATTCCATAGGTAGATTAGAAGATCAACCTACTTACCTTAAAAAAAACAACACTTTGCATATGTTTGTGGTGGAGGTATTAAAGAAGAATTGTATGCCTTTGTTTCCATTCATTAGGTCTATCTTAGCCTATCATATACTTGGGCTAAGTCTACAATTTCTTTAGACTCATGCGATGAAGGCTATGTGTGATGAAATCCTAGACCTCGCCCAAGATGTGGGTATATTATGGGAGTTTTTCCAAGACCTGGGGTTGGTTGATAAAAATGTGAAATACTAAGATATTTTATTTTTTCTATCTTATCTTATACCATTTTACTAGAATGGGGGTGCCAAACTTATAGTACTCATTGCCCCTCGGTCATCAATTTTCCCTAAGTTCCCTCAACCTCATCCTCAACATTGGTATTGACCTTGTTTTCACTCCAAACTCTTCCACGGCACTGATATTGATATTTTTTTCACTCCTCCAAACTCTTTGTCGGCATTGGTATTGACTTTCTTTTAACTCCAAATCTTCTTTAGTTCTAGAATTGACCTTGTTTTCACTACTCCAAACTCTTCCTCGGTACTGGTATTGACCTTTCAGTTCTCCAATTTGATGAGCTACAACCTAGTTTCGTTAGGTTTTATAGTATGTTAATTAAATTGAAAATTTTGGCACCATTTAGCTAGGTTTTAATATTCTACAATATAGTTAAGTATATATTAGCTATATTTTACATAATAAATAATATAATTATTCAACTTATTATAATTATATATTATATTCTCTAACAAAATTAATAAATACGTATAAAATTATTATAATTAATAATTAATAATAAGTATATTTTTATATAATACAAAATATATTTAATATAATAGTACTATATATTAATATGAGAGAGAGAAACTAAATTTTGATTGGTTGTTTCATGTCAACAATCCAAGGATGGCATGTGTCCTTGGGGAGTTATGCTCAAGGTAGCATTCCATTTGATTAAAGATATGATAATTCTCCTTTAAGACCTCTTCAATGTACCCATTGCATACTTAAGGAGACAAAGATAAATATAGGGAAGAAAATAGAGAGAGAGATAATGAGAAACATACAAATAGAAAGGGAGACAAAGAGATAGAGAGAGGTAGAGAGATAAGGATGAATAGATAGAGATATAGGGAGGGTGATTGATATATCTCTCCATGTCACTCTCTATATCTCTATATCTCCCACTATCTATGTCACTCCCTCTTCCCCCCTCTATCTATTGAGCTATCTATCCCTCTCCCCCCTTTCTCTCTCATTCACTCTCTCCCTCCATCTCTCCTACTCTATATCTCTATCTCTATTTATCTTTTTATCTCCCTCTTACTCCTCTCTCTATCTCTTTCTATCTATATCCCTTTCTCCCCCTCCCCCTCTCTATCTCCCCCTCTCTATCTCTCACAATCTCTCCCTCCCTATCCCACCTATCCATCAACTCTATATCTCCACCTCTCTTCCTTTCTCTTCCCATATATCTCCATCTCTCTTTCTCTTCCCATATCTCTCTATCTCTCCCTCTTCCTCTCCCCATATATTAACTAGGAATCCATAGAAGCATACAATAGTATATGTTGGTAAAACTATAATAGTGTTTTATTAAGCTATAAGCAACACTTATCTTTCTAATGTCAAGTCTTCTTATAAAAAATAGTGTTTTATTAAACTATAATTAGATTATTGTCACCACTCTTCATTCAACATGAAATGCCAAATTTAGTAATTTCTTTGTTGCATTTGTCAAGTTTCATTAACCAAGCTATTTACTGGGTTGAATAAATTTGTGCTATGACCCTTCATCTCTTTAAAATAATTAGACAATATTAGCAAGATGAGGAAGGGAAGAAAACCAAACTCCTTCAAAATAGGGGTAATTTTGGGTTTGTTGGTTTTATTTGTATACTATATACTTAGTTCCTCTAAGATAAATAAGTCACTTTAGATCATTTTCTTAGTTGTGTATCCTAACTAATATAGAGTAAGCTTTTTCATTTTAATTGACTACTACATAATAGTTTGTGTTGAAAGAATTATTTCCATTCTTTGTAGTTTTTACATTGGAATACAAATCATATTTAATTTCATTCTAAAATACTTCTTTCATAAAGAAATTTGTTTGAAATAAGTACTTCATAAACCATCTAATCAAATCATAATTAACCTCTCAAAAAGGTGATAGGAATTTTCTAAAGAAAAGAATAGTTGACCCAATCATAAGTGTATTTCCTTTGTAGAAAGGAGTGATCCACCTTAGCAATAACAACTACCTGATTTATACTTGGGTATTTGCAGGATCATGATGGGCCACAAAGTGGCAACATAAAAAAAGTAATGTTTTCAACTCGCCAAAAAACATGAAAATCCTGAGTTGACATTTTCTTTGGGTTGGGTGTTAGTACATTGCACCATAGCAATGCCCAAGCCAAATTACTACAAATAGGATATCCAATTCAAATTAGATATCTTATTTGTTTTGGATATCCAATTCGTGTCTAATATCTAATTTGAAAAACATTTTAAAATGTAATATTTTGAATCGAATATCCAATTTTTGCACACATATACCCAAGAGTAATTAGGAGTTGGAGGGTGGGAAAGAGAGAGAGAGGGATAGAAAGGGAAAGGGAGAGAGAGAGAGAGGGAAAGGGAGAGAGAGAGAGAGAGAATTAGGAGGGGGGAGGGGAGAGGGAAAATGAGAGAGAGAGTGGGGGGAAAGGGAGAGAGAGAGATATATAGAGAAATAATTAGGAGGGGGAAGGGAGAGGGGAAGAAGGGGAGAGGTAGAGAGAGAAAGAATTAGGAGGTGGAAGGGAGATGGGAAGAGTGTTAAGGGTAGAGGATAGAAGGTTTAAGGGTTTATGGTTGAGGGTTTAGGGATGAGGGGTTATGAGGGAGAGACTTGAGAGAGAGAGAGAGACATAGAGGAAGGGAGGGTTAAGGGTAGAGGGTAGAGGGTTGAAGGGTTAAGGGTTAAGGGTTTAAGGTTTAGGGTTAAGGGGAGATAGATAGAGGGAGCGAGTGAGAGAGAGACCTAAGAGAGTGAGGGAGGGTTAAGGGTAGAGGGTATATGGTTTAAGGGTTTAGGGTTAAGGGTGGAGGGGAGAGATATAGAGGGAGTGAGTGAGTGAGAGAAAGACCTAAGAGAGGGAGAAGGGGTAGGAGGGAGAGACTTGAGATAGAGTGAGTGAGATAGAGAGAGAGAGACCTAAGAGAGGGAGTGGTGCTAGGAGGGAGAGGCTTGAGAGAGAGAGAGATAAAGGAAGGGATGGTTAAGGGTTGAGGGTAGAGGGTTTAAGGGATAAGGGTTTAGGGTTTAGGGTTAGGGTTAAGGGGAGAGAGATAGAGGGAGTGAGTGAGTGAGAGAGAGACCTAAGAGAGGGAGAGGGCGTAGAATATTGAAGATACTTGAGAGAGAGAGAGAGAGGGAGGGAGTGGGAGAGAGATAGAGGGAGGGAGGTGTTAGCTATCAAAACTACAGGCGAAATGCCTCAAGAGGTTGCTAATCTCTTGGTACATTTTAGGGTAACAGACAAGGCCAAAATGGTTTAGACCTTCTTCTCTTCAAGTGTTGCTAGAACGAGGTGGGTATACCTATATGAATGAGGTAGACTTGGTTTGTGTTTATTTCCTAAAATAATTCATCCACAATGGAAAATGGGAGTGGATAAATGAATTTTGTTTTGGTATAGATTGTATAGCAATATCAAGGCTAAAACTTAATATGTCCAATTTAACAGATGTCAAAATGAGTGAAACCTAAATGGTGAAAATGTATAGACTAGTTCCTTATTGGGTATGCAGAGTCAAATGAGAAATCTAAAATGAGTAACTTATTTCTAGCAGATACTCTAATTGTTTGGAAAATAAATTTGAGTTTATAACTTGTATAAACATGCAAGAATATGATTACCAAGTTCTTCTTAATGATCTACATGAGATCTCCTAATTACTATGATCAACTAAAAGGATTTAATCTTTTTTTGAAAAAACCAATTAATCAACCATACAAATACAACAAGTGTGTACCAATAAACTAAATATAAGCTTGTTATATCAATTTAAATAAATATAAAACATCAACCTTGGAACTTCAGTAATACTTACAATTAAGACAAAAAACAACTAATACCAGAAATATACCACCACATTAAACAATTTTCATTGATATCTCCATAGCTTCAAATATGCATCATAGTCTCATAATTGCAAAACATTATAATCTATTGTATCTTTCTCCTATTCAATATTCACTATTTGCTACCAAAAATAGATATTTATGCATCAACTGCTCTAAAGGACACGTCCTTTCAGAAATGTCATATGTTAAAAAAACAAATAATTAAAAAGAAATAATTAGGCTCTGTTAAGCCACAAATGAATCTTTGACAAGTGGTCCAAGTAGTCCCAACGCTCATGTGTATCTACATCTCCCAATGCATTCCAGATTGTGATCTCCATTTTCACCATATTTTAATTTTGTTCACATGCTTCATCCAGTGTTGTATCTTTCATGGTAGTTTCCTTAAGAATTTCTTGCAATATTGATTCACTTTCACTTTTCCACCTATTCATTTCTTTTAATTTTCCTCTATCATCAAAGAATGTAATCAATCCCTTTTTGGTGGCATCAATTAATCCTTCTGCATCCCCTCACAATTCTTCAAATAAGTCTTTGTCCTTGTTTACAAAATGATTTGCAGCCTCAATTGTTACATTATTAGAAACATCCCTCTGGTTTATTTCTTGAAGCTTCTCCAGAATCCTACCATCCATTCTTTCATGTTCTCACAATGCAACAAAGTTATGTGAGTGTGTTCCCCAAAGCTTATTCAACCAAGTTGTTAGACTGGCTTGTCTTTTCTTAATTACTCCTACAAGTGCATCATATTTCCCTTGAGAATATGCACTTGATCCCTCCCAATGATCTTTTGCTTGTGAACTTTCACCATGAGTGAGCAGCTTGGTTTACTTCATTGTAACTCCTAACAAATCTTTTAGGCAGTCATTTTCTCTCAACATCCTCTCATTATTCATTTTGTACATTTCTCTTTCCTTGATTAACATATGTATTTGAGCTTTGTTTAGTTTTGCTACACTGATTCCAATCTCTGCAATTTCCATAGGATCAACCTCCCCAACCTTTAGAGTCATAACATGCCTGAATGCTTTCTCAATATCAATGAAAATTGGTTTCTTGTGAGGTGGATACAAGGCCCAAATCATCAATGACCCTTCATCTAGATTATATTTTTACCCTGCATATACTTCTATCACCTTTTCTAGGTTGAGCTTATGTGTAGCATTGTTGTCCTTCAGAAAACTATCAAAGACTAATGCAGAATTGAGATCCAACCCTGGAAAGATCATAACACCAAAATTTTCTAACATTCTCCTTCCCTTCTCAGGGGTCATGCCTACCATCTCTCTATCCACACTCATCTTTAGGTCCTTCAATATTTGTTCCTCATTACTTGGCATAACATTATCAACCATTTCTCTTATCTCTTTTCCTTTTTTTTATACAAGAATGCTTTAAATTTTGGATAATTTATAAATTCATTATCTGATACAAATGACTTATACTCCACGTGCCTTGCATCTATATCTATACTCTCTTCCACATTTAATTCCCTGGCAGGGTGGGTGTAGTCCTGAGTTCTCAATCTTGACATCTTATTGGATTGACCCTATGGCACATTACCCTTAGATGCCTCTTCCCTAGAAGATAACATCTCTATATCTTGGAACCCTTGATTATATTTTTCTACCACCATTTTTGCTTCTTCAGCTTCTATTTTCTTAATCATATCATCAAATTGATAGGGTACATATTGATATCCTACAAAGTTTATCTTTTCTCTAGCATAATTGATATACCCTTCTGGATCAAAATTCTTTCTAGGTGGTCCTCTTTTCATGTTGTATTGCAATAGCTTATCAAGAATCAAAATTGTACCCTTCCTTCACCAATATAGTAAAATCACCAAAGCATAATGTACTGGGCATGAAAGCCTATTTTCCAAAGGAGCTCAAATTCATAACACTGAAAAAGTCCATCTGCCTAACAATTTCCAAGTATGCAATCTTGTTTGGGACTGTTTTAGGCAAAATGAATGGGGTATCTTCAAATCCGTAAACCCTAATCATGGTAGCATCATCAAAACAATACCAATCTCCCTAGTTGTGATTAATTGGCCCATTGAAGTCCTTAGGCCTAAGAAACCTCTTTATCTCATTAGATAGAGAATAAGCACATGGATGATTATAAAATGTGTACAATGGTTTTACAAAATACTCCTCAAAGTGTATGAAATAAGAATTAACAAACCTGCTATCCCAAACAACAATCCATAATTGAATAGGTAATGACATACCTTCCTTATCAAATTGGGAAATTCTCATCTCCTGAGGCCACAACCCTAACTCCTGTCCAAAATACAACACTATGTGCATCAACAATGAATAATGCCTAAGATGTAAGATAGAGGCTCCACTTTTCACTACCATCAACCCAGAATCAAGCCACTTAAAAATGTATGAGGCATAATCAAAAGGTCTATAGTTATGATATTGAATATCTATTGAAATTATCATAGGCATGATTGATATATATTCTAGGACTTCCATTCCCAATACTTGGCCTATCGAGAAATAAGTATATTTCATATAGGGTTCAAAAAGATCAACATGGAAGGGGGCTCCATCACTATTCTCTAGTGGAACCGGTTTGCCACCTTGTCTAATTCTCTACAGTGGCAACGTCCAACCTTTATAAATTATGTCCATCCTCCCAAATTCCCTTTCTAATTCTTCGCATATGGTTTTCTCATTGCAAACCCCTTCCAATTTGAAAACATTACCTATTGCATCTTTTGATATATGTATCAATGGTTTCTCGGATGGGTCACAAATGGCTTTAAGTTTTGAATTATAATGAGCGGCCAACAATATCACCAATTCAACATTAAAAAATACATTAGGGTAGACCAAATTTCCTAGATTGAGCTTCCATGTATTACATACTGGTTCAAAATGATTTCTCCAATAGTAATGAAAACTAAAAATTTCATAGCCTCTTATTGGTGTCCAAATATCTCCTATGAGCTTACATTTGTCACCTAGTTTATCCACTTCTACGCGAAGTTGTGCAGATCGCCTGGCTTTAGGTCCAAAGCTAGGTAATTGGTCGATAAGACCTTGGCTTAGCTTCCGCTCAGTTCCCTCTAGCTCAATTTCGGTTTTTTTTTTTTTCCCTCTAGACTCACTACTTTCCCCATGTTTTCTCCCCTTCAATTTTCCTAAACTAGTGGCTTCCATTCTTCAAAAATTGTAGAAGTAAAAACTATAGAAGTCAAGGTGCAAAGAGCTTACTATATTTTGCTTGAAACTTTTGAGTCAAAAAATGCCCTGGTTCTTCATTTGTCCTGCTTTCTCTGCTATCAATTCTGCAACAGTGTTTTCAATTGAATTTTCCTTAATTCATGAAGTTACTTATGCTTCATGGTGCCATTAATGTTTTAGCTAAAACACGAGTGTAGCAGGTCTTTTTTTGAAACTCTCACTATCACATAATGTCATATTTTCAGTGAGACATTTTCAAATCTTGGGTGATCCTTCTATTAGGGCTTCTACCAACATTATTTAAAACATTCACTAAGACACCTTGTAGTTTCCTCAACAATTCGAGTCTCCCTCAGAGTTATTTTGATTCACTTGTATCTTTTCTATCGATAGATCATATATTGCTAAGATTTCTCATAGTTTCACTAGCGTTATGAGTCTCCCCGAGATTTATCCCTTCAATCTCAAGTATATCGCTATAACTCCCACCGATGCAAACATGTCGTTTTGACTTTGTAAGTCGAGTAGATTTTCCTTCGCTTAATTCATATCTTATCGAGATATTTCCTTTGGTCTATTTTCTGATCACCAAGACATAATTATTTTCTTGCTGATGGAGCAACACTTTCCATGACTCTCATATCTCTCTCTAATGAAACTAGTATCGCTGATGATCAAAAAATATTTCCAATGCTTTACAAATGCAATCTTGTTGGTCTGACATAGGGGGTCGGTAGGACTCCATGAACTCATATTGATAAAACCCTCCTTTGCTTTATTGGCAAGAATGGATGGATGCTAAGGGACTTCACTCTGATGGCCCAAGTCTAGATGATATAGTTCTTTGTTCTTTGGTTGGTAAGACACATATGTGCTCAATATGACTCACCCCGATGACTGTTGTCCTGCTGATAGGATCCTTTTGTCATTGATACTACGAACTACATCATGTTGATATGAATCCTTAGATAAAATTATACCGATAATACATTCACGACCTCTTGCCGATGCACTAAAAAATGTGTTAGTATAAAATAACTTATGGGTTGGGAAGACCTATATCATGTCATGCCAATATGTGTTTTAAATCAATGGAGATGTTATAATCTTGTAGAAAGGTGCTCGATGGTTAATATCAAGGTTGGAGACTATGTTGAACGAACAAGATTGTTGATGGTTTACATCCACGGTTTCCCACCATCACATGATAAAAATTTGTGAGGTCTTTATTGATTGTGATATCACAGGAGAATGCCACGTGTATCTCCTTGGTAATGAGTAGTATGGTGGGCCCCTTATTTCCACAATGGAGACTATGTTAGTTTTCTTTGAAGGTAACTGTCCGATGATTTGACCAAGGTGAAGGATCAACGACTAATATTTGAATCTATATCAAATGCAATTAGAGTCATCCATGCAATGCACAAATAAGCTTGAATGGTGGACATGACATCTACTACCATGGTTTGATCAAAATAAAGCAAATATTCTTCTACTTTTGGTATCACAAAGCATTCAAAACATCTTAAATGGGGATTGTAGGTCAATATGTTATGTATGAGGATTTGATATGTAGTATTGGGTTAAGATACATGTTGAGGAGATTGTAAAGCAATGTTCTCAAGGATCTTATATGTTATGTGTTAAATTTGTCATAAACCCATAAATTCTTATGAATTTGACTTCCCTAATAGATATATGACACTAATCTAAGTTGTACTAATTCTTATGGTTCATTATTTTTTTTCTTTACCTAGAGCTTGCTACAAATTGCAAATCAATGACTATCTTATATTGTGAAAATGTGTTCTAGTTATCTCATGCTCCAAATAGTTGATATTATTGATGAATAGTGAATTATATTTAGTATTATCCTAATATGTTGAGCTATTTAAATGATATTATCTATTGTTGTTAATTTCATTTATGATAATGATGCAAAGGTTGTAAACGGATTAAGGGATCACCCTCTCGGTTCTTGCAAAGCCCAAAGTGTAGGAGGTCTTTAAAATCCTCGTTAGTTGGTCCATGTCCTTCGAGCTATTTTGATTGGAATTGGAAATTCCATAGGTAAATTAGAAGACCAACCTAGTTATAGTAAAGCCAACCAATAGGTAGAGGGGAGAGAGATAGAGGGATTTAGTGAGAGAGAGAGAGGGAGGGAGTGGGAGAGAGATAGAGGGTAGAGGGTTAAGGGTAGAGGGGAGGGAGATAAGAGTGAGTGAGAGAGAGAGAGAGACTCGAGAGAGGGAGAGGGGGTAGGAGGGTGAGACTTGAGAGAGAGAGGGAGTGAGGGAGCGAGTGGGAGAGAGATAGAGGGTAGAGGGTTTATGGTTAATAGTTTTAGGGTTTAGGAAAAGAGGGGAGAGATAGAGGGAGTGAGTGGAGAGAGAGAGAGACCCAAGAGGGAGAGGGGTGGAGAGTATTGGAGAGAGAGGGGTTTATGGAAGCCAGCAGTGGTTTATGGAAGAAGGGTGGAGGAGATAGAGAGACATAAAGAGGACGGAGAGAGGGAAGGGAAGGGGAGAAATAGAGGGATCCTCAGCCGAGAGGAGGAGTGGAGGAGATAGAGGGTCATATGGCTGGCAGAGGGATAAAGATAGAGTGGAGAGGTAGAGGGGAGAGAGATAGAGAGTGAGAGAGAGAGAGAGCTAAGAGAGGGAGAGGGGGTAGGAGGTAGAGTCTTGAGAGAGAGAGAGAGAGGGTAGAGGGTTTAAGGGTTTGGGGTTTAAGGGTTAAGAGTTTAGGGGAATGGGTAATGGGTAGAGGAGAGAGAGATAGAGGGATTTAGTGAGAGAGGGAGGGAGTGGGAGAGAGATAGAGGGTTAAGGGTAGTGTTGGTTATTTTTACCAAAACTAGGTTGGTCTTCTAATCTACCTATGAAATTGCCAATTCCAATCAAGGGCAACTTGAAGGACCTACACCAACTAACGAGGGTTTTAAAGACCTCCTACACTTTGGGCTCTGCAAGACCTGGGAGTGTGATCCCTTAATGCATTTACAAACTCTACACCATTATTGTAAACAACATTAACAACAACAAATAATCTCATTTAATAGCTCAACATAATAGGATAATACTGAATAGAATTGGTTGTTCATGAATAATATCAACTATTTGGAGCATGAGATAACTACAACACATTCCATAGTGTAAAATAGCCATTTATTTGCAATTTGTAGCAAGTGCTAGGTAAATAAAAACAAAATACTGAAGCATACAAATTAGTACAACTTAGATCAATGCCATATATCCATTGAGGGAGTCAAATTCATAAACATATAAGGGTTTATGATAGATTTAACACATAACATATAAGATCCTTGAGAACATTGCTTTACAATTTCATCAACATGCATTCTAACCCAATACTACTTATCAAATCCTTATACAGAACATATCCACGTACAATCTAATTCAAGCATTTTAATTAATTCCTTGAATTAAAGCCAAAACAGAAATCATACACACCACAATAGTGAGATGAATGAGACAACCCTTGATTATCTTATTCAAAATTTAGATATGCCTGTACAATGGAGAGACATGAGTTTGAATTAATCATTTCAGTTCAATTACCAATACTATCATAAAACATCAAATCCCCATGAATTCAAAACCTACTACAAAATGACTCAAAACCTAAATTGCATTTTCCTTAAAACAATCAAACTTTACAATTTTATCTGCAACTCTACCTAGACTCGACCAAAAATTATCTAACTTGCTAACCCATACTTCTAACCTTGAAATCCTTCTTATAGAATATGAAAGAGAAAACAAACATCGGGTCAAAAAGTACCTCTCATTTCACATGCTTTTCTTCACAAAACTCTTGAGGATAGTAGATATAGCTTCTTTGATTCTCATCCTATGCCTTATTCATGCATCCTACAATTACAACAGTATCCATGGGGCCTCTTACACAAGCTACAGTAATCACAAAAATTTTAAGAGCCCTTTTATATCATGTTTGGACTACAAAACCCTCAAAAATAGGGTAACCAGGTTGTATGCAAAGAAATGAAGCTTTCTAACTCAACTCAACACCTTAAACCCTCAAATTAGATTTAAATCGAAGCTAACACATATCTTCATGACCTAGAATTTATTTCACATCAAAATATGGCTTCATGTGAGCATACAGTGCTGCATAATAGGAAAAATATAGAAATTTTGAAGAAAAACACATATTTTTGAATGTCAAGAGCTTGTATTTTAAATCATCAACCATCAACAACCATTACAATGATCACTTTATGCCTTTTAAAGGCCTTTACATGTCAACCACTGAACAACCACCTCTACAACTGAATTTTTAATCACTTATGATCACATGAAACATAAAACACATTAATTTCAAGGTTGCTAACATCACTATTGAAATGTTTTATTTTTTGACCTTTCAAACATTAAAAAGTACATCATTAAATTAATTATGTAATGGCATAAAAATTAAAAACATCATGAATTAATTATGTAACCACATAAGTCAAATATAATTCTATCAAAAAATTAATATCAGATAGATAATATAACCGCATAACTCATACAGTTCAATGTCATTGATCTTCTTCTTCATGTAACTCTTTGTCTATATCATCTTATCCAGATTCGACATTGTAAGGATTGGTCATATCATCATCATCATCATTGATATCAGTTTTGATAATTTCATCATCCACATAGATATCATATTCATGAACATTAACTCCTACATCATCATGATCTAGTTCCTCCTCTTCGACATCTTCATCAGGGACATCATCAACTAACTGTTGATCCTAATCATTCTTCTTCTTCCACCACATTATACTTTACCTACCTTCCTCTTGGATCATGTCTAACAACAAATGACAAACCCGGTTTACCTGGAACCTTTGAGTAAAATATCTACTGACATTGGCTTGGAAGAATATAGGGCTCATTTCTAGCTCACTTGATCAACCTTGTATTAACCATGGTAAATCCATTATTATATTCAATAATAGTTCTCTCGAGATCATTTTCATTCAATCATAGCCTATACCATAGGACGATGAACAAAATTAATTTGAAGGACTTCAAGTCACACTCACATATATCATCCAAAATCTCATAGTATCAATTTTCTAAGACTTTTGGATGTATGTCACTTCTAGATGAAACATTAGTCACCTGAAAGACTGTAGTTATACTAGAATCACAATTTTTCGTCATGTCATCCAACATTTTGATTTGAAATTTATGACCATTGCACCACATAGCCTTGTGGTGTTTCACCTACAATATGTCAAACATATAAAAACTATTGCAATATCATTAGTTGATAAACATATTTATTCTTGGTTGAATGTATGCAAAGAAAACAATCTCAACATATATATACATCAATATAATTGAAAATAATTAAATAATATGGGTGATTAATATATTTATACATACCTATTTATCTCTTAAACCATATGCTAAATCAATTTCCCTTTGTGTAACATTGGAATCTCTATTACGATGAGCTTCTTTAACCAATGAAGCCACACCTTCCCATGTTAATGCGCGACCAAATTGTTGACATCATTAAATCCATACTATCACCCAATCAAGATTGTTTGCAATGTACAAATGTAGTGCATCCCACTCTCAACCAACTGTATCAAAAAAAATTGAAATTCACAAGTGACATATAATTAGATAAATACCACAGTATATGACCTTAATTTAGAATTGATGTATATTGAAGATTAAAAATTAAATAAGTACAATATATATAAAAACCACATGTAAAATGTATTCCAATTAATCTCCATGACCATCTTATAATTACCTCTCACTTTTTTCAATCTACCTTTCCCCATTAGGTACTCCCCTTTGAATTTTTTAATGGATTTGGGATCCCAAATGCAATCTACATGGATCTTTGTTGGAAACTTAGGAAGATATTCACTAATGTACACCATGGTCTAGTACACCATATTCCCTCCACCATAGAACCCTCAGGATGTACTCTTTGTCTAACCAAATCCTTCAAAAATTTCAAGTGTCTCTCAACCATCCACATTGACCTTGTGTGTATAGGTCCACACAATTCAATCTCCTCAACTTGGTGTATGAGGTAGTGTTCTTGTGCATTACAAAATGTCGAAGGTAGACACTTTTTCATTTCACACACTAGATAAGGAATTTTTCTCTTCCAATAATTTATATCTTCTTTATGGATTTCTTTAGATGACAGCCATCTACAAGTGATTCAAGGCACAAATATATTAATGAGATTTAACAAAAATATATAGTATATTACATAACAAGTAAAACAAATGGTAATTATAGGATGTATACAATGAATTGAAAAAATATTGCTACTTACCTCATGTATTTTCCAAGAGCATATGTAACTTGCTTGACATTGTTATCGAAGTTGTCTCGGAGAGAGAGGTAGAACATACTGCAATAATTATAAAATGATCTTTTCATTATTTTCCAAAGGTAGTAAACATAATACACTAAAAAGTACATGCATTATACAAGTTTATATAATATACCTGAATAATTACCTTAATGAAGGTATGCCAATCATGTGTTTTCATCCCTTACCCAAATTCACCTTTCTTTGTTATTATATTGTTTATGTTCGTAGCAAATCTTGTGGGAAATCAAATTTTTAGTATGACTTCTTTTATAGAATTATTTTGTTGCTTCGTTAATAACCGAAGAAGGGAACTTATATTAATTTGGTCTCCATCTCTAGTTAATTGAATGGCATTTTTCATTGCATGATTAGCTTCTTGATTGTCACTACAAATTTTGACAATCTTTTCTTTGTCATGTCTTCCATCCAATATTTTCCATAACATTTTTGTTATATTCTTTCTTATATGTGTTATATCAAACAAATACACAATTTGTAGTTGCTCATAGTAGGGAAACCTACTAAATTGTCTGGGATAAATTTTCAGTCCCTATGGAAGCCGACCATTAATGCCTTGATGACCTTTATGAAGCATATAAGTTAAACAAATTAACAATGACAATCATTGTCAATTATAGCATGAGTAAACACAACATGATATAAAAATATAAATTCAAAACATATCATATATGATAGATAAACAATTTGATCTGATGTATAACCTTGATGATTAATTCTATTATATTCCAACTTCCATAGGTGAGGTGTCATTCTTTGTGGTTTTGATGTAGTCTCTTCTTTCCATTGAAAATATGTTTTTCAGTAGTTCAATACTTATGATTTCTATGGAGGAAGTGCCTATACTCATCAAACACCTGCTTTGCTAAATTTGTTGAATGAAGAGATTTCATCTTTGGACCACATATTGGACATGCAAATTTTCTCTTAGTTTGAAGACTTGCAAGATCATATTTAATTGGATTAAATATGTCAATTTTTGTAATTATATATAATGAATAGATTATTTTAAAAACATGCATGATATCTACTTCATAAAATTAAATATTGTTAAAGTGCAGTCGAATGTTATAACATACCACAAAAATGTGTTAGCCCTAGGGCATCATGAATTGTCCATACAAGCATTGCATGTAATTGAAATTGTCTTTGTCCTATTGATCTAGAGACGTCATACATAGTGATGCCATTCCATAACTTTAGTAACTTGTCAATAAGAGGCTCGATATATACATTCATATATTTAACTTGGTACTTACCTAGTTGAATGAACATAAAAATTACATAATTATTATAACCATTTTACTGCAATATATATAAATTAATGTACATGACTATTGAATGAAAAAAATATAAGTCATTATGCAACAAATAAGACAAATTAGATGCTACTAGATTAAAGAAAATTGATGTAAACAAATACCTAAAATAATCATTGACATCATTATGTGCTCCCTCTTTATTGACATCTATGGAGGAATGTTATTGTTGATAAAAAAAATAGGCCACACCAAATAAATAGATCTCAGCTCTCCAAATGGACTGACACCTTCCGCTGCTAATGAAAGCCTAAGATTACGAGGTTCTTCTTTAAAGTGTAGTCATTTTTCCTCCATGTCCCTAAATGCAGAACCATCCACAGGCATTTGAAGAATGTCATCTCCACTTCTATTCCATGCATGGTAATCCATAAATTGTGCTAAGCTTTTGCACCTAAATAATCGTTGCATACGTGGAATAATGGGAATATAACAAAGAACCTTGCAAGGCACCTTTTTTGTTAGTTTATTTGTTTGATATCTACTGATATGACATTTCGGGCATTCTATTGCAAATTCATGTTATTTATGATATATAATATGATCATTAGGACATGCATCTATTGCTTGATACTACATTCCGATATCTTTAATAATGCCAAATAAATCTCGATATGAGCGAGGTAAAATATTTGATGGTGGTAACAGAATTTTATCAATCAATCCACAACAAAAAAATATTTTTTTAATATAAAGAATATTAATGGTACATTTCATCCTTTATTTACTAGTGATGAACTAACAACAATTAAAATAGATGAAAAAAGATGGCATATATGACATACCTTAACATCTGTGAGATTGCTATGTTTGATAAACCATTCATAACCTTCAAGTTCAACAACAACAATACAACAGGGAAAATAGTTTGGGAGCCTTCATAAAGGGGCTTGTATGTCTTCTCAAGTATAGGTACCATCATCTTCAACTATGTTTTCTAGTATTTTCTTCCATAGGATCATTAACTTCATCTTTGATATTCAGAGCTCCATGTTCATCCACTTGCAAAACCACATTCTCTGGGCTGTGATAATCCATATCATGTTCCCTAGGGCCTTTATAATAATGATAGACACAAATAAAATATGATCATGATCAAGTGATTATATATATATAATGTTAAAATGATATAAACATTTACAAATTCAATCAATATAAACACATATAATGAACAACTTACCAGTGGATAATAATCATGCCCCCTTCAACATGACCATGCTACCTACAATGTTTCTTAGTTGTTGTGATTAAAAATTGTCTCGTCTTTAAGTCCTTTGAATTATTGGAAGCACAATAACATTTCCCATCACCCTTTCTTTTCAATCTAGCCCACAATCTAGCAAATGTCTCTTCATTTTGTTCTTGATTAATATTATCTGACATGATTTTTCTTTACCAAGCTTGACTATTTAGATCTTCAAAAAAATATCAAACTCACACTCCAATAATTTTTATTCATAGATAGGTAACAAAATCTAATAATTTTGATATTTTACACTAGAAAAATTTGGCATGCAACCACCCCTGCAAAAGAGAAGATAGTCTAAAGTTAATGACCAAAAAACACTTTAAAATGCTAATTCTAAAACTTATTAATTTCTGATTTTACTATGATTTCCAACTATTAGACTCCTAAAATTAGAATATTGAACTTGATCGCAAACATCCTACAACGATGGAGGTAGCGAGGTAGTAAGAGAAAGTGACCCATTCCTAAAGAGCAACAAGTCAGAATCATCATTGTTAATGTCAATACAGATTTATCCTTTTAGTTAATGATGCAATGTGTCACTTCTTATGATGAGCTTATCCCTAGGGCCCTCAACATTGAGAGAGCCCTAATCGTACAAGGAAGCACACACTAGTAGAATTTAGCAAATAAATGACTAGGTGACTAAAACTTTTAGTCACAACAACTAAAAATGACTAAATTTTGCTCATTTTATGTAGCTCAACTATAAATGAGTAAATAAATTACTAGTTTGATCATTTATTAAAAATTATTTAGTCACACAAATAAAAATGACCAAATAGTCATTTATTTAGTCAGAATCCATTTGAATAAATCATTTAAGGAATCAAGAATATAGCCTGAAAAAATAATCTAAAACTTTAATAAACATACCTTAAAACTTTTTGTCAAAATCTTATTTTCAGGCATAGCCTACTAGAATGGAGTTTTCATTTTAATAAACATACTCTAAAACCTTCGTAAAAACATTATTTTCAAGCATAGACTGCCAGAATGGAGTTTTCATTTTAATCTTGTTCCTGCTACTATTTGTAATCTAGGTATTTACTTGACATATATTTTCATAATCTCAAATTCCTTTAGAGGCTTTTGAAGTATCAATGTATCCTATATAGGTTTTAGAATGATTTCTTTTAGTTAAAAAAATAAATAAATGATGTATTTCCCTATAATTAGATAATGTGGAGATCTCCTAAATCTACCCCAACACTATCATTTTTGGCACTGTATTCATTACTCCAGCTACTACAGTTTTGCATGTAACATCTTTAATATCTTCATGATCGTGGCTTTTAAATAGATCTTAGTCTTTGTTTTAATCCTTTTCATGGTAACCCTTGAGTTCCATAATCCACCTTCAATATCTTCTAAGAACATTTTCTTAAGCTAGACTGCATAGTATGCATATAAAGCAAGTCCTTCATACCTACCATTGTTCCAAACCACCACTCACTGCCTTGTTTAAAATGTTACCTCCATAAGCACAATAGCATGTTTTAAAATCATGGTTGCCAGTGATTGACCATTAAGGTCACCACTTTCATCAAGATACAATGAGATTTTTGTCTTCAAACTCAAGGTATTATGCAAGATAACATTGTGAATTGTTTGTTGTGTATGATTTTATTTTCTTGCACATTTACTTCTTTTCTAACTTCCTTTAAGACTGGGTATTGCACCCTCAGCTGCAATCTCAAATAGCTCACTCACTATCACTTGAAGATTCATTTCATGAACATCCTTCTATAAAATCAAACTATTCCCTATAGACTGCCTACTTACTACAAGGGACTCATTGTTTCATGGTATTGTAGATCTTAAGATCCTTCAACCTTATTGACACTACTTCACAGTCCACAAAGTATTATTCACTATTCTCCCATCTTTGATTAGTCTCAAAACACTGCTCAAACATGCAATCCACTACCTCCATTATACATTAATGGCTAAAAAGAAACATTGAACCTGTGATTACCACTATTACTTCATTTGGACAATCATTCCTTGATTGCATTTTCCTTGTCTAACACTACCAAAAGCATTTGAAAAACCTTTAAGGTCAACAAGGGGGTAAGAAAACTCACTGTTAAAATCTCCACTTTACTATGCAAGGTTTGAGCTTTATTATCTTGTCACTGCTCAACCTCTTTTTGACTATCACATCTCAAGTGACTGTCATTCTTCTTACCATATATTGTATTTACAAATGTCACTAAGCTACATAGTGTGCTTGTTATTGGCTACAATATTTAGATTGCAATATTTTGTTATTAGCTACAATGTCTCAATCTTTTTGGTATTGCAACCTCACTAATCCACTAGAGTTATTGGTTATGTTTCTACGGAGGCCTAGGGTTTGTACCCTAATCATGCTCTTACCAATGCTTTTGTTGGTATTAAAAAAAACCTTAAATCTTGGATCAAAAAATTAGTTGTCTTGACAAAGTTGTACAATCTTGGATTGTATCCTAGAGTGTGTGGGAAGCTTGTGTTTGATCATTAAGGTATGTAAACCTGATCAAGAAAATGTATCCTATATAGCATGCATCTTGCTTTAATACTTTCCATAATGGTTATTAGCAGATCACATTATTATAGTTTGTGGTAACCCAAGATTGCATTCAAGTATGTAACAAATTTGGTCTGTAGTTTAAGCTATACACTTTTAAGTAACATTCATAAGGTTTATAAAATCTTGATCACTCTCTAGAATAGCCCATTAAACATGGGTTGTGCTTGAATGCACTACATAATTGATATAACACAACTACTCTACATATCAACCAGAGTTATAGGCTCATTATTGCAATAAGAGTTAATCACTCTTGGATCATGCTATAATTACATCGTAACCTATTAAACTTGAGACAACCTGAATGCACCCAATGATGATTGACACCTACATTATACAACCTAAATTAACTACATTATATGAGTGCCTCCATTTCTATCACAACATAACCACATTAAACTTGGGTCACGCATGAATGCATCTTGTATTTGTTATAGCACAACTATACCACATGACCAATAGAGTTACGGATCACATAATTACAATCACAAGAATCTATTCCTTGGTTGTGATCTTATGGTGATTCCACACAACAAAATATAGACATGAAATTCTCAAAACCCTAAACCTCTAAAAATTAAATCTGATGACATGTTGCTTTAAAATATGATTTTCAAACTTGGAACTACAAATCTAACTTCACAATTGAATTCTGCAAAAAGACAATGACTACCTTGAACCTGGTGATATCTTCTTGAATTTTTTTATATTTTTCCCAAGAAAATCATCCTTAGTTCTCCACAAACTATCTCAAGTAGAGAAAATTCACAAGTATAGCAAAAAATTGTTGCAATAAATTAGCAAACTCACTTTTCTTTATCTCAGCCACAATTTGATTTTTTCTTTTTTTTCATGTTTGTCAAAATTTTGACAAAACTACTAGTCAAAATTTTGACGAAACCCAAGTTCATCAAAATTTTGACAAACGTTGAGGATAAACTTTCAAAAATTTGAAAACTCCACATCAAATTTTTCAAGCACCTGACAATACATCAAATTATACATATTTTGTCATATTTTTTCATTGGATTTTGCAGTCAAATGAGTTAGTGTGGAGAGGGGTTTTCTTCCCAATGGGTTTTCCCCTTTACTCCGTTTGTGGGAGATTTGTTGCATTTTCATTATCATTTGTAAATGGGTGCCTAAAATGGCCATCATGTGGCTGGGACCCATCATCCTTTGCATAATCATTGCATTTTTCATTTCCTCCCTAAGTTGCACTTATGGGGGATGTTAGTGCATTTAATTATTTATTACACTAGCATAAGTTAACTTAGGTATTTATTTATTTAATTAAGTCCAAGGTTGCATCATTAGAAAATCATTAATAATGGGGTCATTACCCTTTCCATGTTTGTAGGAGATAATATTCCTTCTAGAATATGAGTTGTCTTTTATAGAACTTATCTCTATCTCATCATCATTCCCTAGGTAGGTAGTTAGGGTTTACATGTTGTCACATGTAGTGTGATTATGACACTTGGAAACATCATAATGCATCTTTTATATCACTCATGCCTATATAATCATGGAATATGTACATTTGTAATCATATTCTAGATCAATAACACTCTCCATTTGCATCCCCTTAGTTGCAACACTTTCTATGTAAGTGAATTTCTTCTTGGAAAAGATCCTTTGAAGTGTGTGCAGCTTCATTGGATGATTCAACATCCATTATTTCAACACAAATAAGGTAGGATTAAGGTTTATTTGATTAAAAATAATTTTATTAGGTTTAGTTAATTAATAAAACCTTAGAAAACTGTGTGTTGGTGTTTTCATAGTACACCTTAGGAATCTCTAAAGAGTAGCCAACTCCTATAATTAAGACCCTTAAAATGAATGGCCAACTGACAAGATCCAATTGAAGACTGAAATCTTCTAAACTTTTGGCTCTTTGGGACCTAGGAGGGTGACCCTATTGTTTTCACTTTGATTTATATGTTATTGAACATGCCAATTCATAGATTGGTTCCTATGAAGAGAAAATAAACATGATTTACTAAAAGACTAGCTTTTCTTTGAGTAAATTACCACCCATTCATTAGGAACAAAGGGTTACTTCAATTATTTAACACATATGCCTCATGATTGATGAATTTTAAAATGATTTTACATTTTGATTTTGAGTCAATGATTAGGCAGATAATTAACATGCTTCAAATATAAATATTTAACAAACAAACTAGTGTCTTGTAAATTGGGCATCAGAGTCACATAGATAACAACCAGTAATACAAAAATCATTTAGGTTTGATAATAATGGACTACTTCCATAATGACTTGCATCATGAATCTCACTATTCCTACAACATGACTACTTACCAAATCCTTTGCAAATTAATACAAATTTGTGACCCTATTTAAGCATTTTAGTCAACTCCTTGAGTCAAAGTGAAAACAGAGACATACTTTCAAATTAACATTTGATGATGAACAAAAATACCCTTGATACTTCATTCATAACTTGTAAAACCTTGCAGAAGGAGAGAACATGCATAAGAATTATAGATTTGTTTTGGTATCAGTGATTTCTATAAAACCATTTTAAGATTATTACATATATGCTTCAAAGCCAAAACAATTTTACTATTCTATTCATTACTTTTCCTACTATACATAGTATCTACCTAAACTATACCTGACTTGAAATGAAAACTAGAACCCTTTGCAAATGAGCCATGAATTCCTTTTATAGCATAAGGAGAAAACAAGCTTCTAGCTCGAAATGTAATTACAATTCAAATATATCATTTCACATTAATTTGCATTTCATTTCAAAATTTCCCCCATATTATAATCTACAATCATTTGTCGAAAAGGGGAGGCAAAATGTGCAACCATAAAAATTTCCCATACCACCAAAATTAACTTTAATAACCAACATAGCCCATTAACCCATGTTTGTGGTTTAGAAAAGTTTTCACAAAAACTAATCCCAATTATCCATGTTCAACAAAGAAACATAAAAAACATCGATGTCAAATGTGAGAACAACCATCACATAATTTCATTTTCAAAATAAAATTCAGCAACCCAAAAAACAATTCCATTACATAAAACCAACACCAACACTAGAGCCATGGTACACACACCTGCTTTGTATTTTGGCAACAGGAGGAGGAGAAACCATTGCTCCTTTGTTCTTGTCCTTTCCAACAATTAAGTAATCCTACCCACTTGGGGTCTTCACAAAAATGGGTGGAACTATGAGCACCTCTTCCCCTGATGGAGCTGGTTGGCTCAGGATTGCAAGATATTGTTGATATCTTGAATCTGTCTCAGTCTCACTATCAAATGAGCTATCAATTATGTCAATGGGAGAGTTTTTCCTCTCATAAGAGCCTCGAGCATACCAAAATTTCCTCTGCATTCCCCTTGAAGGCCCTACAACCTCTTTTCCTTTTTCTTCCTTCACCTCTAAACTCACAAAACCATGACACAGTAGCCTACTGCTACATCTGACTGGAGCATATGAATATTTTTTAGTAGTATCTCACTCCTCTACTGGTAGAACACTTTTAGGTTGATAACTCTTCTAAAAATTGGCATTATCTTAGGTCTTCTCTATATTAAGCCTCAGTGACTTCCTAATTGGGACTCTAGCTGCAACAGATTTACTCATTGTCGATGCTTTGTAATTTCTCAGACTCACAATTCAACACCACTCACTCTGCACAAACTTAGAAGAACACTAGCTGCTAAGCACAATGGTGGAAATAGCAGTCAATCTACCTATATTTATTGAGCTACATCATCGAATTTGCACCTCAATTCTAGCATCACATGCTTGGAAGAGAAATTAATTATTGGCTTTAATTTCATCCCCGTTAATCATCAAGGTACTTTGAAATTTGAGTATTGATCCTCATTATTGCTAGGAATTAATTCCTCACATGATTGAGGACTCAATTTGATCACTCATGAGGAGAGAATACCATTAATCTAGGCTAGTTGTAGAACTAAATGGCTACCATGTGCATGTTTGTTGATTTTGAATGTCATTCGTTGATCCTTCGATGAGATAGTGAGTTAGATGGCTCAAGTTAAATTGACTACATTTGAATTTCAACAATCCATTACTCATTCATCTCTGGTAAATAACATTCATCCAAATCAGAAGACACTTCACCCGTTGGTGGGTCTTACCCACTTAGTAAACTGGAAAATCATTCCACGTGTCATAAGCTCACAGCCCTCATGGTCTATAATGGGAATTTACTTCATCTCCATGAGCGAGTGGGGAATGACAAAAATTGATTCCTACACTCAATCTTCACTGCCAATTTGGAATCATAGGTGGTAAGCACAATAGTAGAGGCTAGGCCCCACATCTGTATAAGGACATGCATCCTCGTCTCACAAACCTCGCACATCATAACTAGCTGACATTTAACAATCGCGAGCTAGCAGGGTATGGCCAAGATCACTTCCCACAGTCACAGATCTCAAAACCTCCACATACAAAAAAGTTAGCATTAAAGAGGGGCCATTGCTAGGTCGATGATAGTTTAACCCTTGAGGATGAATGACTTAGACTTAAGCCACTTAGGGAAATATTATTGGCCCAACATTAGGAAAGGTTAAAGTGGATGAAGCGTTGGGTGACCGACCTCTAAATCAATGGGGTTGGTGGTTGAACGCATTTGATAGCTCAAGTGACAACTTAGAGGACCAGTGACCAATAGGGAAAGTCAACCAAAAATTAGAAGGATAGGGGATTAATGATGTGAGGTAGCGAATAAAGGGTTATCTAAGCCAAAACCCTATCCTAACCATGGGGACAAAGGCTTCACATTCTAATCAAATGCAGGTGCTACTCAGAGATTGCAAAATTTTTGGAAGCTCCATGGGTGGCTTATGTTCAGTGACATACACCCCCAGTGGGTGTAGTGAGATTCCAAATCTTAGGTTGAAGCAGACTAGGGTAGACACACCAATAACCAGGAGCTTACCTAGAAAAGGCAAGTAAACACAACATAAGGCAGGCACACCAAACCAAACCTATGGACAATATTTACAAAATTACATAATGCCATTCATTTACTGAGAAGCCTCTTTTCATACACTTGGATTCACTCCTCAAATTGGAGGCCCTTGGCCCCCAAACTCAAGGCTAATTCTTTCTTCTATCAAATATTTTCTCTTTCTCTATTGGCAATGGATCAATTATTACACTAGGTACCTTTGCACCACTAACTTCAGTGTAGCCAACATGACTAACCATTCTTCTAAAATAGTCTTGCCCACAATCCCACTCTAATGTAATCTCATTAAATTGCATTGGAAAAATGAAATATCCATATTCCATCTCATTGTCCCTATCATTAGTTATGTATTGATATTCTTCCTACACTTCTAGTTGAATGTAGGTGTAAATATTCTAACATATGTTGTGCACACAATCCTTAGATATGTTAAAATAAAAAGCTTCAAATTCAGAGAGTTGCATGAGTTGGAAATTAGGGCCCAAGGTTGCATCTGCATTTTCTTGCTCAAATGAAGTAGTACTCACTTTATCTTCAATGTCAGGGTTAAGCCTGCCTAATGGGAAAAATTCCATAATCAAATCAAGAAAATATAGGGTATCAACAAAGTAGCATTTAAAACTAACCTCATATTGATCATTAGCATACTCACTAGTGCTTACATCATTTAATAGCTCTTTGTGCCAATAAAAAGACTCTGTAATATCCATATGATTTGAATACTCATCAAATTGTCCCTCTATTGCAATATGCTAAAGTTAATCCAAGACCACTACAACTATCAAGATGCACAACTCATCCATCATAGTGGATAATCACTTCCTTGTTCTTAACACTTTCATCAACATTAATATTGCATCCAAACTTATCATCATGAGAAATGACATTGTCAACTTCAGACTTGCCACCATATTCAATTGGTAGCACACATGGATTATACTATGGATTACCGTCATGTATAAGCTTCTCATTCACTTTTGAGTAATTAATATCACCAATATTTATACCATTGCAATCTCCATGTGGGTGTGGTATTATCGCTTCAACATTTCCATCTCCGAAAGGAGGATAAAAGACTTTAATTCTATCTTGATATTCATCCTTTATTTTCTGACTTGCATTAGTTCCAACATGTCCACTAGTAGTGTCTACCAAGGATGCATTAGGATTTTCCACAAATAGTGGATTGCTCCTACACCAGTATGGGTCATCATTTATAATTTCACCCAGCAATAAGGGTTCATCAAACAAGGGATTCTACCATACCTTCATGGTTGTCATAGTTACCTCTCCTTCCTCAATATCATGATCCCAATCTCTATGATCATCAGAGCACTCAAAGTAATTATAATCACTTGACAAGCAGAGAGAGACATTTTCAATATCCTCTTCATCACTAGCATTCAATACCATTGATCCACATTCAAAAATTCTTCACACAAAGAGAATTGCTCACTGCCAAGCAAGCACACCCCTTCTATGCTATTAACATATCCCCTACTTGAAGCGAAGGACTCCATCTCAACTTCATATGAAGAATCATATTCAACAAAAGATTGACTAGGCTCAATTTCACCTCTTTGATTTCTCACTTGTGCCATACTATTGAAAACAAGTGCACCTCCATCATTGAGTTGTGTATTGTTATCTCCAGCTAAACCAACCTGTGAGGCTTCTCTTTGTATCCCTTGTAATTTTTCATAAACTAAGACATCCCAAGGGAGAAAATTAGGTAATATTTGGACTTATCCTCATACTTTGTATCTTCATCTTCATCATTGTTGTAATAACTAGCATCTAAGTTACTTGTGAATTGACAACAATTATTAGTCAATTGTTCACATTCTGGCACATCGTCTTCACTCAAATTTGTTGTCCTTTAATTCTCTTCTTCATAACATCCATTGATGACATCTTGAGAAACCTCATGTTGTATATGACCATACTTAATGTCTTCTATAGTTTTTCTCTAGTCCTCCACCTGATTAAGGCCATGAGGCTTCAAGTGCTCTAGAAATTTGCTTAATCTTGGCTTGTAGACCTCACAAAGTAGATCAATGCACATCATGTCATTAGGTCTAACATTCATGGGTATTTCCATCAGGATATCCAAAAATCTTGAGAACAAGTCATATGGTGATTCTCTTACATATATTTTCATTTCATACAACCTCTTAATTGGGAACATTGGATCAATCTTTCCCAAATATTGTTGATGTATGGTTGAAGCCTTCCCAAGCTATGCATCTCATGGAGCTAAAATAGATATGGCCTTCAAAGGATCTTTATCCTAACCAACACTTATGTTATTTGAGTTATTTGGTTACTTAGTTTGAGTTCAGTTAGAATGATTCATACTAGTGGCCACATGTCCCCTTGTGATTGAATATTTCAAATTATTTTCAATATTCATGGCATCTTGGTAAGATTGTTGTAAGGTGGTGGGCTCCTTATCTCTCAACAAGTAGCCCATCTTACTATAAAATGCTCCTAAATACACAACCATACATTATGTATCATTTGGTCTCATGTGTTCAGGGATATCTCTTACAACTTTTGTAAATTTTAGATTGAAAGCAGGGATCAATTCTTCCTTACCCCTATAGATCTCCATGAAATTCTTCCTTACAACACTTGGATTTATTCTTTCAAAAAAAATTCCATAAATACTTCCCTAATTTCACTCCAAGAGTGTATAAAGGACATTGGTAAGAAAGAGAACTATCCTCTTTCATCTCACTTCAAGGATTGAACAAACAGTTTCATAACCACATCTTCAAATTCTACTTCATAGTCTCCCATCATATCAAAAAATTGTTGTACATGCTTACTTGTTGATTTTCACCTCTCACCACTGAACTTTGGTAGTTTATCTCTGATCTTGGGTGGTATAATATTTGGATAGCTACAAATATTTCCAAAGTTAAGGGCCCTATACCTACCAATACTGAAATTTCATGGATGTGACAAGGACCATTCACCATGCATGGTTGCATCACTATTCACACTAGTGGGTGCAAATTGACAACTCATATTTATTTCTTGAAAAGGAATTTGAGATCTATTTGTGCAACTAAACAATATTACACCAATTCCTTTTTCAATTATGATCCTAAGCCTTTATTGTGTATCTTTCCTACAAATTCTACTTAAGATCTAACAATATAGCATGCTTCTCTATAATACTACATAAATTTCAACTTATACTCAAAAGGCATGCTAAATTATCACTAATATTCCCTCATCTAGTGCTAATTAACCTATTAGGGAACCGTTCACATCTTGAGCATGGGAAATTTATCATAATTTTCTTTAAATATGCTCCAATTTTATTAAATTCTATAAGAATACCTGGTATTTTGCAGTGACTAACTATTCTTCATCTTTGAATCTGTAGATCTGAATATTTGATGTATGCTTTATCAGGTTCTTTAACTCAGAGTTGCCACCTCCTTATAGAGGACTAAACTTCAAATGAGATGAATTTCCTTCACAAATAAAATGTATTCTATATTTTCTTCCACAACAGAGTCACATCTAGATCCTTTCAATCTTTGATGCACTCAAATCTTCTACCAAGCTCATGAATTTATCAATATCTGAAAGCGACGTTCAGATTTACATCACCATTTGACTCTACAATTAATATCTGTGTTTGGAGAGTAAGGATGTTCCCAGCAAAGTCACCATTTTTTTGGTGTTTTCCCAGTTCACCTTAGGAATATCTAAAGGGTAGCCAACTCCTATACTTGAGACGCCTAAAATCAATGGCCAACTGACAAGATCCAATTGAAGAATGAAATATTCTACACTTTTGGCTCTATGGGACCTAGGAGAGTGTTCCTACTATGTTCACTTTGGTTTATATGTTATTGAACATCCCAATTCACAGATCAGTTCCTATGAAGACAAAATAAACATGATTTACTAAAATACTTTCCTATCTTTGAGAAAATTGCCACCCATTCATCAGGAACAAAGGGTTATTTCAATTATTTGACACATATGCCTCATGATTGATGAATTTTAAAATGAATTTACGTTCTGATTTTGAGTCAGTGATTAGGAAAACAATTAACATGCTAAAAATGTAAATATTTAACAAATAGACCAATGTCTTGTAAATTGGGCATCAAAGTCACACAGATAACAACTAGTAACACAAAAATCCTTTAGCTCTAATAATAATGGACTACTTCCATAATGCCTTCCACCATGAAGCTCACTGTTCCTACAACATGACTACTTACCAAATCTTTTGCAAATTAATACAAATTTGTGACCATATTTAAGTGTTTTAATCAACCCCTTGAGCCAAAGTAGAAACAAAGAAACACTTTCAAATTAACATTTGATGATGAACAAAAATACCCTTGATACTTCATTCATAACTTGTAAAAACTTGTAGAAGGAGAGAACATGCATAAGAATTATAGATTTGTTTTGGTATCAGTGATTTGTATAAAACCATTTTAAGATTATTACACATATGCTTCAAAGCCAAAATAATTTTACTATTCTATTCATTACTTTTCCTACTATACATAGTATCTACCCATACTATACCCAACTCAAAATGAAAACCAAAACCCTTTGCAAAAAAGCCATGAATTCTTTTTATAGCATAAGGAGCAAACAAGCTTTTCGCTTGAAATGCAATTACAATTCAGATATATCATTTCATATAAATTTTCATTTCATTTATAAATTTCCCCCATAAATTATAATTTGCAATCATTTCTCAAAAAGGGGAGGCAAAATGTGCAACCATCAAAATTTTCCAATACCATCAAAATTGAAATTTAATCACCAACGTAGCCCATCAACCCACATCCGTGATTTAGCAAAGTTTTCACAAAAACTAATCCCAATTATCCATGTTCAACATAGAAACATAAAGCCCACCGATGCCAAAATTTGAGAAAAACCATCACATAATTTCATTTTCAAAATAAAATTCAGCAACCCAGAAAACAATTCCATTACACAAAACCAACACTAGTATTGGAGCCATGGTACACACGCTCACTCCACGTTTTAGAAATAGGAGGAGGAGAAATCACTACTTCTTCTTCATTGTTTTCCTTTCCAACAATTGAGTAATATTTCCCACTTAGGGTCTTCATAGAAATGGGTGGAACTACGAATACCTCTTCCCCATGTGTAGCTAGTTTGTTTAGGATTGTGAGATATTGTTTATATCCTAAATCTGTCTCAGTCTCACTATCAAATGAGCTATTAGTTATGTCAATGGCAGAGTTTTTCCTTTTGTAGGAGCCTCAACAATACTGAATTTTCATTTGTGTTGTGCTTGAAGGCCCTACAACCTCTTTTCCTTTTTCTTTGTTCACCTATAAACTCGCAACACCTTGGCATAGTAGCCTCCTGCTACATTTGACTGAAGCATATGAATATTTTTCAGTAGTAGCCAGCTCCTCTACTAGCAGAACACTTTCAGGTTAATGGCTCTGCTATGAAGTGGCATTATCTTGGGTCTTCTCTATATTAAGCCTTAGTGACTTCCTAGTTGGGACTCCAGCTGCAACATATTTACTCATTATCAATGCTTTCTAATTTCTTGGACTCATAATTCAACACCACTCACTCTGCACAAATTTAGAAGAACACTAGCTGCTAAACACAATGGTGGAAATAGCAGTCATTCTACCTATATTTATTGAGCTACATCATGGCATTTACACCTCAATTCTGGCATCCTTTGATGAGATGGTGAATTAGATGGCTCAAGTTAAGTTGACTACATTTGAATTTCAACTACCCATTCCTCATTCATCTCTAGCCAATAACATTCATCCAAATTAGAAGACACGCCACACATTGGTGGGTCTTACCCACTTATTAAACTAGCAGATTAGTTCATGTTTCATAAGCTCACAACCCTTGCAGTCGTTAATGAGAATTCACTTCTTCTCTGCAATCGAGTGAGGAATGATGAAGATTTATTCCTATGCTCGATCTCCATTGTCAGTTTGGAAGTGTAGGTGGTAAGCATGATAGTGGAGGTTGGGCCCCACTTCCATATAAGACATGCATCCTCATCTCATGAACCTCGCACATTGTAACCATCTAGAATTTAACACCAGTGAGCTGGTGAGGTATGACCTAGATCACATCCCATGGTCATGGATCTTAAAACCTACACATACAAAAAAGTTAGTATTAAACATGGGCCATTGCTAGGCGGATGATGGTCTAACCCTTGAGGATGAATGAATTATACTTAAGTCACTTAGTTAAATATTATTGGCCCAACATTAGGAAAGGTTAAAGTGGATGAAGCACTGGGTGACCTACACTCTAAATCAACAGGGCTAGTGTTTGAACACATTTGATAGCTCAAGTGACAACTTAGAGGATTGACTACTGACAGGGAAAGCCAACCATAAATTAAAAGGATAGGGGTTTAATGATGTGAGGAAGTGAACAAAGGGTTCTCTAAGCCAAAACCCTATCCCAACCATGGGGACAAAGGCTTAACATTCTAATCAAATCCAAGTGCTACTCAAAGATTGAAATTTTTTTGGGAGCTCCATCAGTGTGAAAGTGAGTTACAAGACTTCACAACACTTTAGCAAGGTACCATTTTAATCCATTAGTTCACAAGGGCCCAAGACCTAATGTGAATGTTTCAACCACATTAAAACACTAAATCAAGGAAATATTAAGTTCAATTCCATAAGGAGGGCCCAAACTAGTGTGAAAATGTCGCCAATGACATTTTTTGGCACTATAGTTTGTATTTTGAGATGGAGATGAATATGGTGGAGGTGTATATGTGTTTGAGGGGGAAGTGAATGGAATGCTTATGAGAGGTAATGTGGTAGGATATATAACGTGTGATGCCACAAAGGTACTAGGAATGCTAGTGAAAATACCCAAGGTAGGAATGACATTCCTAGTAGGTTGCATTGTTGGTGTAACTTTAGGGTTGGTATAGGTAGAAATAGAGGCAATGGTTGTGGGAGGAATTTGGGTTCCTCCTTGACTTTATACATTGTTAAAAGGTTGATCACCACTAGTGGTTGAGGTAAGATGTTTTCTAAAAATCTGATCTAGGTTACGCACAAGTTTAACTCCTTTGCTTTCAATCATGTGATGTATGCTATCTATAGTAGGGATAGTAGTGGTTGAAATGTTTTTAGTACTCAATCAATTTTGTAGGTTTTCTAAGTCTTGATGATTTGGATTATGTTTTCTTATGAAATACTAGCAACCATTGTTTCAACACTTGTAACACTACTTGAAGGCAAAGAGTTGTTAAGGGTATGGTCCATACCTAGTGAACTAGTGTCAACACTAGTAGTGAAATAGATATATAACCCAAGGCTCATGATGGTTGTGCTATCATGAGACAACATGAGTCTCAAACTTCATCTCACTATAGTATTATCAATACAACACTAAGTTGTAAAGCTCGTGCAAGGGGTAATCAATGAATACAAGATAAATGCTCTTATCTAATTTCAATTTAAATGAAATTAAGCTAGGTACAATGAAATGAATGAAACAAAAAATTCTCTTAACTAGAAAAAAAAATCTAACAATAGCAAAAAAAACAAAGAAACAAAGTTTTTAATGGTGAAAAATGCAATTTAAGATCTGACGTGGGACTATATCACCCAAAGGGGTGTATGAGTCCTAGTTAGGGATTTTTCAATGATTCAAATGCTGATAAAAATTCAACACAAAATACCCAAAAATTAGGAAAAACCACCTATAATAGGACTAAATTTCCCAGAGGGGCGTATAAGTCCCAGATTAGGGTTTTTGCACAAATTTTTAAAAATTCTAAGTGAATGTTAGGTTTTCTAGTTTGTATATTGTCTAGACTAACTACAATTATAGTTTTCAAATGAAATTTAATGATGCAATATGCAAAAATGCAACCTATATCCACTTTCACTCATGCAAGATTTAGAAACCCTAGATGCAAACTAACTAATGTAAAACATAATGCAAATTTAATGCAAGCTAGATCTAGAACTATCATGCACTCCAAATCATAAAAGAAGGTCTTCTAAAGGCTATGTTTACTAAAATGAAACCTCAAAAATTGTTTTCTTTGTATGTTTTAGGACATAGAACAACCAATTTTTGAAAAGTTTCACTCAAGGAAACCCTAGAGATCTCAATCCAAGGATTAAATGAGGGAAAGAGATCTAAAATAAGGGGTCCTAGGGTGTGATTAAAAGTATAAAGGGGGTTTACAACCAAGATAGGGCTTGTAAAGACAAGAAATGTATATGATATGCATGACTTATGTAAATGACCTAGAAATGAATTCAAATCAAAACAATAAAATAAGAAAGTACAAAGGTGCACCTAGAAAATGAAGAGGCTTGAATGAGAGTCTAAAATATTGGAAATACTAAATTTTAATGCACACTAGGACTCATATTCCAGTAGGGGCGATTTAGTCCCATAGTAGGGTTTCTAATAGAAACTAAAATTTAGAACTGGTAATTCAAGATCAACTGGAAATATCCAAAATCCAATATACTAGGATTCATACACCACAAGTGGTGATTTATTCCTAGTATTAGGGTTGATATGAAACTCAGGTATCCTCTAATGATTTCTTGTAGCTTCTTTCTTGCCAAATCTCTGAGTCTAAAACACTGAAATGCAACCTATAGGTGACTTTCTATGATCTTGCAAGTAAAGTGACAACTTTGACAACTTGACAACTTTCTCAAAAATTTCTCTTCAATGGATCTTCAACCTAAATTTGAAAATCACACATCAAAGAGAGGGGAAAATGTTTTTTTTTAGTGGATAGAGGTTTTCCTTTGTCAAATTTCATTTTGATAATCAAACCTTGAAATGAATAGAATTAGAATGAAGGAATGATAAATGGAAAAATATGTAATGTTGCAACTCACCAAACCCTTGAACAAAAGGATGGAATATTGTATGTAATGGCTATCATGAATTTGGATTCTCACTCTTGCTTGTAGGATATGTCTTGACTTCAATGCTTGCTTGAATCATAAGAACCTATATCACAAATGTTAGCACAAAAATAAACATGATGCATGATGATTTTGACATGATGCTTGATTCTTGAATAGTGCTCTAAAATGCTTGATAATCACTCTTGAATGCTCTTGAATAATTTATATTGCTTTCACCTGAATCTCTAGATGACTTGTAAACTTGCTAGAGGTAAATATGTGAAATAACCTTGTATTTATACTTGTTTATGCCAAATTTCTTGAAATTACAACACTACAAGCTGACACTAGATCTAGGAGAATAAAATCCCACCAAGAATTTGAATTTAAATTAGGTCTAAGCTAAGTGGGACTCATACACTAGTTGGGGCATATGAATCCCATTAGGGTAAGCTTGGGACACATTTTTCAAGAAATGCTTATTTTAATGCCAAATTCAGATCTAGGCCCCTAAACTTAGGAGGGAACCATATGCCCAGGGTGGCGTATGAGTCCTAGATCACTAAATATAGGCCATACAATCCAAAATCATTAATTTATGATTGGTCAATTGATATATTTCAAGATTATCCTAAAAAATATACATTAATTAAGGCTTGTGGATGTAAAATAAGACCAAATAAGGCATAAAGAAGCCTAATTTTAGTAGGGAGGGCCCAAATAAGTGTGAAAATGTAAGGGGATACATTTTACTACACTACAATATGTTCAGATTAGGAAGTTACCTCACATTGAGTTCCTATTTTCTCCCCTTAGATGATTTAGCATTTTCAGGTCCATTTCTTCCCCTTTCACATCAATGGCAAAGGTAAACAATTTACTACACAATCTAGAGACCCGTTTACCAAATAGACTCCCCATGAGTTGATGCTACAACCAGATTCAAAAACACTTTAAAAGACCACCAAGTCTTCTTGTGATATGGAGTTCAACACCCCCTAAACTTCTGCTTCCTCTTGATTCAATAAGAGGGATCACCAAATCCCAACTTTTATCAAAGATACTCAAAGGTCTCCTTGAAAATAGGTTTTTTGAAAATGTTTTCTATTTCTTCCTTGGTTTCAACATGCTCCAATTTCCCCTCTTTTTCTACAACCTTCTTTCTTATAAAATGATAATTGCAATATTCTTTGTCCTTGAACACATCACGAGATTCTTGTAAATGTTTATAGCACGAGTATTATTGCAAAGAGTGGGAATTTGTTCTTGAATTTTTTCTTCATCCATAATAACTGAGTGCAACATGAAGCTTCTGCAATGCATTTTTCTTCTACTGTTGACAAAGATACTAAATCCTACTTTTTTCTTAACCAAGATACATAACTATCACTAAGAAAGAAAGCTCCACCACTTGTACTCTTTTGATCATATATGATTCCTACCTTTTCTACATCTATCTATATAGTTAGGGTGAATTTTTCACTCTAAGGATACCAAAAACCAAAATCTATTGTTTCCTTCATACATATAAATATCCTTTTTACTACCTTGGCATGAGTTTCCTTTCGTAGCATCAAAAATTATATTCCCTTTTAGGTGAAAGCACAATTTAACACTATATTTGGAGCCAACTTGTGTGAACTTCTCATTAATGCATTTATACATTCACTAAGCCTAAATTTTTGTATATCAACCCAAGAGAATGTGGCTATACTACCCTAAAACATGTTTCATCAATTAACATCATCAAATTAATACTAACAAGTGCCCTAACTATACAAAATTCCTAATTCAATAGACCCTATACATAGTTATCAAGTTTTTTGAAGTGTGAACAAGATAGACTATGGTGTAGGTAACCCTAGTCTAGCTAAATTCCCCAACAAGAAACTTGATTTCTCGTGTTTGTTAGTTTTTAATTTCAAAGATCATATTTTGAATTTGAGTCAATCATGCTCTTCCAAAATAATTTTGAATTAGTAGGATTAGGATATTTTCATATTTGATCAAATTTATCACAATGATTGGAGTTTGATGCCCGTAGAGGAACATGATGGAATATAGGTTTGGAAAGTGATTTTGGCCATTTTAGACAACCTAATGACTTTTTTTACAAAAATTATTATCTTTAAGATTTAGATCACTTGCTACCCAAAGCAAGGTGTTATTATGTTTCAGATTTTTCTAAGGATATTTGAGTTTATCTTGGGTTGATCTTATCATTATCAAATTAGATATCCTTCAATAGCACATTTGAGTAGGATTTTATCCATTTTAGTTATTTATAATCTTAGAAAAAGTTAAGGTTAGGATCACACACATTTTATCAATCAACTAATTGGCTATTTGTGGAGGTGGAAATTATTAGGAAAATGTGTCTCAACCTTGCAATTACATAAGCTTAACTACTAATATGCAAATGTGGGGGGGCTTGGGGGGAGAACCCTTGTGAGAGGTTTGATGGATCATCCCCTTAGAGGGGTTTCTGGGGGGCACATGCCCCAGCAAGGGCTTGAGGGAAACACCCCTAAAAGCTAAATTTTAAGTATATTTTATTATTGTAAATTTGGATCATTCATCATTAGGTCTCAAATTTGATGATAGATATTTTGTTGGCTTGTCTTTCCCTAGAAGAAAACCATATTTTATGAGGAGTTTTTATGATGGTTATGTATTATGATATATTTAGAGAGTTTGATAGTGGTTGTGTTGCCTTTGAATCTTTGATTGGTAATACTCCTGTGAGAAGCTTTCTCTACAAGTATATTTTAATCTTCATGATTTTTGTTTAATATATTGGGTAGCTTTTGAAGTGTGGGGATTTTATCCTAAAAGGGTTTTCTCCACATAAATCACTATGTTGTGGTATGCATGATATTTATGTTTATTTATGTTTAATTTTTTGTAGCTATTGAAAAGATATATAATTTTTTGTATTGTCCTCCTCTCCAAATTAATGTAGGAAGTTGTTTCACTACCTTAGCTTTTGTACAAGTGGTATCAAAGTCTGATCACCTTTAGTTTCAATTGTGGGTTGTTGGGTTTTTCAAAATAATCTAGTTTTGAGTGGGAGCTTATGTAGAAGATACTTTGTGATTTTTTTGCAAGGAATTTCACATGGAATGTTCATCAAGGAGAATAGAGGTGGATAAATTTTCATGAAATAATTATGAAATGTGGAAGTTGAAGATCGAGGATCTATTGATAGATTGAGATTTGTGGGATATCGTTGATGAGAATGTTTCAAGGTCTATAGATCCTACTTTGGATATTTAATATGATGTTATGGACCATAAATCCAAGGGTCTAATCAGATTGTACTTGTTAGATTCAATTATAATCAATTTCCATGAAAATATCTTTGCACATAAACTATGGAAGAAACTTGGTGAGATATATCAAGATAAATATTTAGTGAACAAGATTTTCTTGAGGAAGAAATTGTATTCCTTGAGAATGGAAGAGGGTGGATGAATTATAAACCACCTAAAAGCAGTCAATATATTGATGGCTCAATTAACATCAATTGGTGTCAAAATGGATGAGGAGGAGAAATGCCATATCTTTCTTTTTTCTTTGTTTGATTCATGGGATTCTCTTGTTATGGAAATTAGGAGTACTTATGTTATCTTAAAGACTAAAGATGCGGTGAGTTCTTTCCTTTTTGATGGGATGAGAAGGAACACATCCATCAGTTCCAAGGAGGCTCTAAATTTTCATGGAAGACCTAAGGAAAAAAGGAAAAAATATTGAGAAGCATGATAAATCCAAGTGCAAGGGGTGATCCAAGTCTCTTGGAAAATTCAATGTTATTTGTTGGAACTATGGTAAGCCTGGATGTATTCATAAGGAATACAAAGAAGAAAAGAAGAAGAGAAAAATATATTTGATTCTAACTTAGAGTCTGAGAAGGAAGATGGTGATGCATTCATTGTAGCTTTGGCAAGTCATGTAGGTAATGATACATGGTTAGTTGAATCAAGTGCATATTTCCATATGACCTTTAATAGATTCTAGTTTTATAAATATGAATAATTTGATGGACGTAAGGTGTACTTGAGTGATGATTATTATTTAAATATTATTGGGCATGGTAAATTAAGAATCAGGATTCCTAATGGTAGAATAAAAAGGATTAATGGTGTGTTTCATATCCCTAGATTAGCACAAAAGAATTTATTTGTGAGAAAACTAATAGATGTAGGATTCAAGATGGTTAGAAGTGCTATGGTTATTTCTAGAGGTGTCAGATATGGAACATTGTATAATATTGATGCATGTGATATTAAGTGAAATAGTACTTTTGAGAAAAGAAATTTTTTGGAAGAGGTGAGGGTTTCATCTTCAATAGATGGTCATGGCTTCTAGGTACCCAAGGGTACTTTTCTTCTAAATCAAAGTCACCTACAGAGAACACTATGTTATGGCACTGGAGACTTGGCCACATTAGAGGAAAGGGTCTAAGGAACTTGAAAATTAAAAAACTTGTTGAAGAGTTGTCTCATTGTAATCTTAAATTTATTTTTGTGAGCATTATATTTATGGAAAACAAAACTGCATTCATTTTTACTTGAGTTCTCATAAATCTTGTGTTGTACTAGATCTTATTTATTCTGTTGTGTTTGGTCCTGTATATGTTGGACTTTAATTAGTACATGCACATATTATGTTTCATTTATTGATGATTATATTAGGACATGGGTATATTTTCTAAAGAGTAAATCTAAAGTTTCCAATCAATTTAAAGAATTTAAAGCAATGGTTGAGTTGCAAACTAGAAAGAAAAAAAAATGTTTGAGGATGGATAATGGTGATGAATTTCAATCTAATGATTTTGATATATTATATAAATATTTTGGTATTCATAGACAAAAGACAAATTTGTATTCTCAACAATAGAATGGGGTTGCAGAAAGAATTAACATGACACTAATGGTGAAGGATAGGAGTATGTTGAGTGATGTTGGTCTAGAACAAAGGTTTTGAGCTAAATTTGTTACCATTTCTTGCTACATGATTAACAGGTCTCCTACATTAGCTCTTGTTTATAAGATTCCTATAGAGGCATGGTTGGGTCATAATCCTTAATTAAGATATCTTAGAGTTTTTGGTTGTGAGGCATATGCACATGTACTAAACGAGAAGAAAAAAAAACTAGAGAACAAGGTTAGGAAATGTATCGTCATCAGATATAGTTATAGTGTGAAAGGATACAAGCTTTGGGATCACATTGCACATAAGGCAATATATAGTAGAAGTGTTATTTTTAGAGATACTAAGCCTTCTTCTATTGCATTGTAGTGAGAACAAATTAAATAGGAAGATGTGTTTCAATTTCCTTCTACACTTGAGAAATTTGAATCAAGGCTTATGGATAGACAATAGTTTGAGGATAACTCATCTAGCTCTAAATATTTAGAAGAGGAGGAAGAACCTCCAACATAGCTTGTTCATAGGTCTACAAGGCATAAACAACCACTTGGAAAGGTATTCACCTAATGATTGGAGATATATCTTTTCTTGAAATACTAACATGGATGAAACCAGATCCGTAAAAGAGGCATTAGGTATGAATGATGTAGAATATTGGAAGATTTATATGGATGAAAAAATGGAACCTTTGAAAAATAATGATACATGGGATCTTGTGCCATTTCCTAGAGGGAAAAAACTAGTTAGTTGCAAGTGGGTGTTCAAGGAAAAGATTGGTTTAAATGGAGGTATTGCGAAGTACATATCAAGGTTGTTTGTGAAATGTTACTCTTAAGTTAAGAGTGTTGATTATAGTGACATATTTTCACCTATTGCAAAAATGACATGTTAGATTTTTCTTTCTATTGCCACTTCTTATGATTTAGAGGTTGAGAAAATTGATGTGAATTTTTTTTTCCTTCATGGTGACTTGGAGGAGGATATTTATATGATAGAACTAGAGGACTACATGGTGAAAGGTAAAAGTAAACTAGTTTGTAAATTGAAGAAATATTTCTATCACCTAAAACATAATCCTAGGATGTGGCACCAAAAATTTGATACATATATGTTGAGTTTGGGATTTGAGCATTCTCATTTAGATCATTATGTTTATTATAAAACTAATGGTGATTGTTTCCTTTTTATTGCATTATATATTAATGATATGTTATTTATTGGTAAAGGGAGAAGTATGATTTCAGAATTGAAATCTCAACTTGCTGCTAAATTTGAAATAAAAGATCTTGGTGCTACTAGTCACATTCTTGAGATGGAAATTAAAAGAGATGAGTGAACATAAAGTTATAGCTTGGCCAATGTAATTATGTCATATTCAAGGAGATATTTGGCAAATGAATAGGATATTGAAATAAAACCCTTCCTCCCCTACACTTCAGGCTCTATGAAACCTGAGAGAGTGATCCAAACTGTATACTTATAGATACATGTGTGTCTAAGCACCCAAAACATAGTAAACAAATAATTTCTCCTTTAGTTGCTAAATAGACATACTATCCTAAAGGTTTGGTTGACCTTCATGATAATGTCTAATTTAAACATGAGAAATGTAAAGCACTAAATTCAACACACACTCATATAGAGATTGATAAGTAAAATTGGTTTTAAATTATGATTAGCTGCTAAATTAACCAAAAAAATGTAATATGAATAGAACACTTAGATCAGTGCCTAATCCTTTGAATGGAGTCAATTCTAATACGGTCCACACCTAATAAAAATTTCATACATGACATCAATTAATCTTTGAAGATACTGCATTATAGTATTTCAATAATATATCTTTACCACCACATCTTATCAGAATCCTAACATTCAGTTTAACATAAACCATTAGCTTCACTCAAGTATTTACATCAATTCTTTAGATTAACAAGTAAGAACAAAACCACACATCAACTGGAAATCAATGGAGACAAATAAAATAACCCTTGATTATGTTATTCATAGCTTATAAAACTAGTACATAGGAGAGAAAATGGCCTTGAGTTTGCACCATTCAGTATTTATTTTCCAGTATTGCTATCAAAATTATATATACATTGACAGACTTAGATGTTAAGATCTAACTCTAAAATGGTCTATCTTCTCATTACAATATTCTTTGTGATCAATATGAAAACAACCAACCCCTTGCAAATGAAGCAAAAAAATACACTTAAGGGAAAATTTGAAACCCTAAAATGGAAATCCTAACAAACATCTTGCATCATGTGACTCTTTAGATCAAAAATTTCATCTCCACCATTAAATTTCCATAATTTTTTTTCCTGCTCCTTGCATTTTCTTTCCCATATTGTAATAGAAAATCTGATTTTTATCTTAACCCAACAATTGAAAATTACTCTTACCATGTGAGAAAACTTCATCCCTTCCTCCATTTTTACCTTGTAGCTGAAAATAATTTTGTTTTAAAGTGAAGGAATTTTAATCTCCTCTCTTTATACACTACTATGAAAACCCATTCACCTGCTTCTCTTAGTTTCACTTAGCAATAGAAAATATTCCTTTAATGTGAAAGCCATTTACTTCTCTATTTTTCCTGCACACTTACCATTGCATTTTTACATTTTAATATTTTGATGCCCAACAATAGATAGTTTATTTCACTTTACATTTTTAATTTTTTTGCATTTACTTGTGAAAAATTTAATTACTTTATGGGGCTTCATAAAACCCCTTTACTTGTGCTTTTACATTTGCACATTTCATTAAAATATTTTCTTTTAAATGTGAAATCATTTAATTCTTTCATCAAGAAATATAAAAAACATTCACTCATGCATTACCTTTACCTTAATATTTTCAACTCACCATTAAAATTTTATCAAGTGTAAAGTGAACATTTATCACAAGTCCCACCACTACCACATAAAGAATCTCGGCTCCCCCACTCCTTTCTTCCCATGACAACATCAATTCCACAGGCTGGCACAAAGAGCCTTTTTAAAAAATCAATAAGATGTTTTTAAAGCTTAAAAATATTGTTTTGCAAGTAGTTTCCTCCCCATGCCCCCATTGAATGAAATTGTGAGTGGGTGGGTCCCGCATAGGCCAGCAGGGGATGGCCTAGATAGGTCCACACTCCTTCACTTAGACCGTTGATTCATTACTCTTCCCTAGTTTTCATATTCTATCAGATCTCAATGATCATGGCAACATCACCACAAACCACAATAGCTCAAGAAAATTTTTGTAGTGGTCAACATACAACACTATCTTCCTTTTATCAAATCCATGCATATGAGGGCTTTCCATAGCCGATAGTTTTCCACGCACAAGGATTGCATTCATGAAATCCTCTTATTACTTGAAAAACCCTAACAGTTGTGCTTCTTTCTTTTTGAAGCATTGAATTGAAAAATTATGCATCACATCCTAGCATTAATGTGCAACATGTGACTCAAGGGTGCTAAACCTCTGCCATTAAATAATGTTCATTTATAATCTTGTGATTGCTCTAATTCACAAAGTGTTTGGACTGTATATAATAAGATTTGGTTGGTCGTGCCAAATGGAAATACCTCAGGAAATTTTGATGCATTACATTACAATCTCAAACTATCCCTCAACATGTACACAATTTTCTCACATACCACGCATCAAATAAATATTTTTCATGCATCGGCTTCATGTACCTATGTAGAATTTTTCCTTCACAATATCAAATTAACCCCTTTCATCTAGGACAATGGATGCCCATTTACAACATAAACATCTAATATTCATAACTCCTCCACCCTACAATATAGTCATTGATCCTTCTCAAGATCAGTGGCTATGTTCTTTGAATTCCCCTTCTTACTTCAAAAAACTACAAACAAGTTCCAATTTCCAAGTTCAATGTTGAGAAAATAATTCTTCACATCTAATTTACTTTGTGCAACCTTGATGGTTTCTTTTACTTGTTGCAAGCCAATCATCTTTTTCTTAGTCCTGCATTTCCAAGCATACATAAAGAATTTGATGAGTCGTTATCCACCTTAACTGCATCCCCAATACAATTCTAAAATTAACCTACTCTCAATCTAACCCTGCACCATGGCTACAAGACTATAAATGCATCCATATAATTGGGACTCTTGAATAGTATTATCCTGTGTAAAAAAATATTTGCTTCTTCAGTGACATGTAGTTGTTTAAGTAACCTAGCAAAATTAAATTGTGCTATGAATATATCCCATGATAACTCAAGTAAAAGATCACCTTCCTCCAATTGATGGAAGAATTCCAAATACTCAAAACACATGAAGATTTGGATGAAGTCCTCCTTCATCCAAACTATCAATTTGAAATAGTATGTAGCACATATCAATAGAAGGTGACACCTTATAGACATATGACCAATTTCAGCTCAATGTAAAGCTTTTGGGCAATGAGAACACTCACAAAGATTGTATAGGTAAGTCATCAAAAACATATTTGACTTCCTCAACCCTCCCCATCATCTACTTTAACATTTGAGAATTTCCAATTTGCAAACCGATTTATGTATATAATTATGCCTTTCAACCATTTCCTTCCCAATCACTAATATTCTTCTCCATGTTGAAAAGCTTCTTGGTGTAATCTCCATAAGGGGATAGTTTTGAAAGGAAAGGAGGACATCATGGGTATGTTAATTATGTGCATCCAATATAATAGCCATATTGAATTGAGTATCCATATGATGAACCTTTTCACTTCTTTTTTTGTTTGATGCTCCTTAGCTAAATTAGGTTTTTTGTAAACCTTGAGTGTTGAAAATTTACCCAACATACAAGAAAAAGAAAAGCTCTACCTTTGGTGAAGAGGATTGCAACCACAAGGGACAACTATGAAGTAGCTCTCCCTCAAATAAATATCACTCAAATAAGAAGCCAGGTGAGTTAGTCACTTCATAGATGCACCTCTACTTTCTAATAAAAGAGATTTTATTGATCAATTTCAAAACATTGCAGAAATCAACATTTGCAAAATTTGGGAGCTTCATTAGTGGCTCTTTATGGGGATGTTTGTTCCTTAATGAACATAGCGAGATCTCCGAATCTTCTAGAACAAAAGATGGATTGCCAAAATAATGGGCAATAGAGTTTTAATTTCAATTTTTAACCTCACTTGGTGGCCCCAAACCACCAAATGAAAAAGGAAAGTCAATTCTTACCTCTATCAAACACCAATCTATTGAAAGAACTAATCTCCTTTAATCCATACTTGCTTCTATCACACTGTAGTGTTGTGTGGTTTCAAACACACCCTATTTTACCCCTTGGAAAAATGTGGACCCCCCTTTCTTCTTTTCTTTTCCTCTCACTTTTGCTTGCTTTGGCATCATTTTGGGGGTTGGTAAAATTGCAAGTTTCATTTTCAATTTACTTGGTCTTCACTTTTCATTTGCTCTCTCTTGGATTTTGTATCCTTTTCTTTTCATTAAGTTTTATCAGTTTACAAAAAACTGGAGTCCTGGAGTCATTGTGGTTGGATCAAGGATGTTGTATCTTTTGTTGGTCTTAGTCTCGCTTGATAAGTCATCACTTGAATGTTGTCAATCTAGGTGGTCGCGTTCCCTATGTCAGAGTCTGATAGTTTCTTTTTTTTTCTTTACTCAGAGGTCAAAAACTTGAGGTTCGATTGTGCAATATTTGAATAACTCTTGATTTCTCTTGAACCTCATTCCTGATTCTTCTTTTGACCCTGGTTTTTTCTTTCAAATCTTGGAGGTAAGTGTCCCAATTCCCGGTAATCTTTCCAACATTTGGTATTGGAGGTTTTCAATCCCAATGATCACAAATGATCATATATCTTAAAGGATTTTTCCTCACAAAAATCAAAGTGACACAAGAGTGCCACATAAGCTTTTGATGCCATCTTTTCCTCTAATAGTGAGCCCAAATAGAAACCTAGGTGTTCATAATTTGAACCCTAATTCACCATGACTACACCTTTATTAAAAAAATTAATAAATTATAACAAGTAATTAATGAAGGTGGTGAAGTACTCATGTACTTTGCATCACCTCGAGCATGTTGTTTCTTTTATAACACTCAACTTCATGTCATACTAAAAATTTGAAAAGGACATTGAACAAAATTAATAATGCGATGCACAAAGACAAGTAAATTTCGGGGAACTAAGAACACGGTTGCCAAGGGTTTTAAAGGTTGCATTCTGAACAAATTGTTGCCATCAACAAAACCAGGTATGTCTTGAATAAGATAAATTTTGTTAATCATTTTTACACATGAAATATCAAGGAAATGGTATTTCCCTTTTGAAAAATGGAAATGTTGATTATTTTGATTTGAATTTAATCGAAAGATGAATCAAAAGTTTTATAAATTGTTTAAAAAACAAGTTAAATTTAAGACTAACTCACACACAAAGCACATATTTGAAATGCAAAACACATTGAAAAAAATGAGCACTTATGAAGCAAAACCTGAAAATGAATTCAAGTATTGCAATTCACAAGCTATACAATCAATGTGATAGCTACATATACTCATATGGGATGGTCTTTAGATATCAAGTTTATCACATGGGCATGACAAGAAAATTCTTCTTAGTGTACAAAGAATGTCATAGCAAGTGGGTTACTTTTAGCAGGAGGGTTTCCACCAGTAATGGAGGCCCCTAAATTAGTTATGGAATGTATGAATTACTAAGACCTAGATAAAAGATTAATTGAGAAGGAGGGCATAATTTATGCAGATCTCTTTGAAAAAGGAATTATATATACATTTGGGCTTCCTACATTTACTCAGATGTATCATATTGATATGAAAGCTAAAACAAGAACCTGCCTAGATGTTGAAGAACAAAACAGAGAAATTATGAGTACATAGTGGTGCCAGGAGAGGATAACAAAGAAGAAAAAACCAATTCTAAGGTCTATGTTCAATGAATATGTTCAGGATATCATAACAATGTTAACCAGGATAGCAATATTTCTTGATGCAAGAAAATTATAATCATGGATGTTTGTATTAATATCCAAATTGATGGAAAATATTGTGCCAATGCATTAGGGGAGGTTTATCAACAATAGGATACATGATTAGATAAAGGAATTCCCTAAGTCTAGATGTTTTTATATGTCATCATATGTGACCTATTCCTGTACCATCAGGGAAAACAAGCAAGGGTTGAAGAGAGTTGGTACTTTGGGAAAAGAAGTAGGAAACAATTTAATGTATGCTCATCTACCTCAAATTACTATCCATGTATAAAAACAACATTATAGGAGAGTTAATGATGTGTTTTCCATGAAGCTGGTTAGAACAATGAAAGGAGACAAAGCTAAAAGATTGTCTCTGGAAGCACAGAGTGTCATTAAACCAATGGGAGGTTGGTTTATTCAATTTCAACTTTTAGCTACATCAAAATGGAAGGGTTTGATGGACAACCCCAAATGTTGCCCAAGTACCCTATAGACAAAATAGTGTTATTAGAATTGGTGAGATAGTTAAAACCATCCCAAGCTCTTTATAGTACAACTCATAAAAAGGCTTCTTTCAAGTTTCCTATTGTGATAGGGAATTATAAGTGTAGTGCAATTAAAACAACTAATTTGTGTGAAGAAGAGTTGAAAACATATAATTTGGGATAATTTCCACTCAAAAGGAAGTGTTATGACCAAGAAGGAAACATTGATAAGAATATAGCTAGTTATAATGCTCATGTCACAATCTAGAAGATTATTGGTTAAATTATGAAGATGAGTACCTAGTAAGAAAAAGAAAATATGAAATATTATCATTGGAGTTTGCACGAATTTTCAAAATCCATGATATTCTAGATCAGTTGGACGAAGATGATGGTGAAGTGTTGAATAAGGCTTACAATGAGCACAAATTCTATGATGAATCTATTCTCGACATGAACTATACAAGTGGAGAAATTACATCAGTCAAGGATTTCTCTGCACCAGTTCTAAGATAGACTCAAAATTGGATAAATGATTTCTATAAAGGTTTAAAAGAGAAAGGAATCAAATCCACATTCTCACAAGATAAAAGAAAGAAACAAAGAGAAGGAGATGAATCTAAGTGCGGGGAACCTTCTAAGAAAAAGGGGAAAATTGGTAAAGCAGTTGTTGGTGTATGTATTGAAGAAAAAACTCCTAAGGCTCAAAGCAAAGGAATTTCATTAAAACCAGTTGGTAAGCATAAAGATGTTGAATTAGGAAAAGTTGAATTGAAAGTTAAAGCAAAAATGACATATTCTTCTATAGAAAATCCATGAACCAAGCCTACTAATGATGAAGAGGTGGAGGTAATAGAAAATATTGGTACACAGACTAGGTTTGCATCTTAGAGAGTTGTCAAATTATTCACTTCTCCCCCTTTAGTTAATATGGCCATTGTAAAACATACATTGGAAAAAATTCCTGTGGTTTTAGATGAAGTTTCTAAAGAAGATGAAGCTAATATTAAAGAAAAAATGGAGTGGGTTGCCATGTGGGAAAATTTAGAAGAAAAGAAGTCCAAAGATAAACCCATGGTACAACCAGTAATTGAAGAAATTCCAAAAACAAGGTCAACTACTATGAATATTGAAGAAGAATTTATAAGAGGAACACTTACTTCAGAAGTAGGAAACCTTGATGTTCTACAAATGGAAATAAGGGAGACTGCAAGGTAGGATCCTACTAAGAATATTGTTGAAGATATCTTGGATTCCTAGCCTTCTCTAGGGAATAATCAGAATGATAATGAGCAGCCATAGGTCTTTGAGAAACTAAAGGAAGGCTATGTTGAAACAAAAAATGAAGAACCTTCACAAGTTTCAAGTGAAAAGGTTATAGATGAAGAAAATCATGATATAACGAGATATGAAGAAAGTAATATCATATGAAAGAATTTTGAACATCTGACTGGACAAGAAAAAGTAAGTCTAGAAACTAAAGAGATAGTGGTAAATCCTCGTAATCTAGAATCTATGCCAAAGTGATGGGGAGGGGTTGGAGGAATCAATCACTAATTCCTGCTCTAGGCCTTGCTTGTAAGACCTCCTTGGTGTTTTTTTCCACCAACTTAACCTATAGGACCCTACTCATGACTAGGTACCCCTGGTTCTCTTGGCCAACCCCACCACCTTCACAATTCAATCTACCAAATCAACCTTGGTGCAATGCTTCAACTCTTCCTTAGCCCTTAATCTACCCAAAAGGCTAATCTATCCTCAACACTCATTTAGTTCTTGCAGGGGTGTAGAAATTTCTTCAATGGCTTCAAACCAACCTCCTAGGGTTCTTGAAGGTTCACCAAAACTCCACCTTTCCATCGCTTTCACCAAACCCTCATCTAGGGTTAAAAAGGCTACTAGCCCTTGAGCCCCAATTAGGTCTCCATCTCTGAGAAAACTGGTCTTTGCTCAAAACTTTCCAAAGAACACCTCACTCTTTCTTTGAGATTCTTGGATCAAATGAGCACCTCTCAAGGATTTTTGAGGTCTTAAGCCTTAACTATCCATACAATACTTGAACTTGAAAATGGACATTTCCTAGGGTTTCTAAGCCACTGTTTGGCTACTTTCAAACTCTCTACTTGTTCTCACATCAATTGAACTGATGGATCCTTCTTCTTCATGTTACAACTAGGTAAGACACTTGCCTACCACCTCGAAAAGGAAATTTTCAAAGAACTTGTCACCCCTGCAAAATTATGTGCTCTGGATTCTTGTCTTCCTAGCCGGGCACCCTTCTGGCTCACCTAGGGTAAGATCTTTCCAATAGCTCCAGTCTTTTCCCAAACCCTAAAGCCTACCATATGTACATACATGGATTCTAGTCACTATTCCCAAAGGTCAGTACAATTTGTACAGTGGGAAAGTGGTCTATTACTCCATTCTTTTCAAACTGTCTGGTTCAGACTAGCAACAGGGTGCAAGCAAACTATTTACAAACAACAAAAGAAATTGAATAAAGAAAGAAAATAAATAACACAAAATTCTTGGGAGATTGCTACACTACATCTTACATTAAACACAGTAACAAATTCAATCCATTTGAGCTCTACCTTGAAGCAAAAATCAGTAAATGCACTTAAAAACATTGTTTTCCTTAATTTCCAAACTTCAAAACAAATACCAAAATGTTTTCCAACCCTGCTCTTAGGTTGAGGAACCTCCTATATAGTTCAAAACAAGGTATTTATCCTTCCTTGGTTGGCATGTTAGTTCCAAAGTGGCAAAATTGCAAAAATACACCATTTTGTAACTTTTACCAATTATTAGCAAACTAAGAAACATGAGTTTCATAACTCATCCATCCTTTCCACTCCTTAACCTACTAATCACTATAGAGTAAGAAATATTCTTAAACCTCTAATTCAATCTAGATGGTCAACATGACCTTCCAAAATAACACATCAAAACAAAAATTCCTTCTAGACTTCCTACATGCCTAGTGTTTCCTAGGTGCTCCTACACACAAAGAATATTGAAGAGGTTCCTATTTCAAAGGACATAACAAATAAAGTTGAAGATGTTAGAGAAGAAGTTCATGAACATTCTAAAAACCAGGAACAATGAAGTGTTATAGTGGTAGAACATGATGAGGATGCACTTGATTAGTTAATCAGAGAATTGACTTCCCCATTAGAAGTAGAGTTGGTACCTATGGACTTGAAAAGTTTTATGCAAGAAGTGGAAACTTCTAAGCCAAAGCAAAGAGCTAAAATGAAGCATGCCATGCAAAAGAATGCAGATGGTGGTAGGACAATTCATATAGCTACCCTAATATCCAACAAAGATAGACATGACATAATGCCCAAGGAGTATAAGATAACAAGTATCAATGTTGGACACTCATTCTAAAAACATGAGTTAGAAGAAATAAAGATGAATTTGGATGCTACTTTTACCAGGGTACAAAAGAATAAATAGAAGAAAAGAGAGTTGAAAGAATGGGTTGCTAGCCTAGAGAAATTTGTAAAGTCATTAACCCAATCTAATCAAGAACAAACTGAATTGCCTTAGAATTTGGTACTTATGTCACAAGAATAGGTGGATGCCATTACAAAAATTCACCATAGGATGAATGTATTTGAAGAAAAAATTTAGTATTGGGTGAAGCAAGGAGAGGAATTCATTACAGATGCCATTGGGAAATACAAGGAAGCACACCATTGGCTTGAAAAGTCTAAAAGATTGGAAGGAGAATGCAGGTTTTGTCAGGAATAGGTTGATGTTGAAAGACAAGATGTAGAGACTCTCATTCAAATAGATGTCCAAGAATTTATAAGAGAGAATGTAATTTCAAAACAGGAAGTTCTATTATGTGAAAAGTGGAAAAAATAGTTAAGTTGGGAAGGTGATACTTTAACACAGTGTATAGAAGGATTTGAAAAGGTCACCAAAAAATGTGATAAGTTGATCGATAAAGATCATAATTTTATTGAAGTGCTAGCATGTCAAGATTGTAATCCCTAGACACTAGGATAAGAGGGTAAAGAAGCAAAAGCTTTCAAAGAATGGATTGAGAGAATAAATAAAGACCATGTTCATTTGCTAACCTCGAAATTCATCAATGATATTATACATTACAAGAACACTATAATTAGTTATAAAGCAAAGAAAGTGCAAAGGAAAGATAAAATACTCCAAATATTAGAAGAGTACACCAAGCTCAAATTTAGTTGGAAGGAAACACAAGGAATTTCAAAAGAGCATATGCATTAGGTATTAAATTCTTTTTGGGAATATCAGCTAAAGAAAAATGAAGAAAGGTTCCTAGAACCCAAGCCCTAAGTGGTATAAAGAAGTATCGGATACCGATTACCTGAGGTGTCACAAAGAAATTTTGTTGAATTCAATTTTATAGGAAGTTCTCAATCTTGGTAGGAGTTTCTTGTTTGGTATTCTAAAGAATATTGATGGCCTTATTTTATGCAAAGTATCAAGCATTGAAGTTTAAGGTTGAAATGTCTTGTTGTTGAAGAAATCAAAACTTTGACTTCAACTAGAAGATTTTGATGAGAACTGGCATATGCCACATGCTGCATTTTAATTTGTTATTTTAGATTCTCTTGATAAGAATTTAAGTTTGAACTCTTCAGGACTTGTTCTTATAAAAGGCTATTTATTGTTTACTTTTATTTTTTAAGTTCAGAATTTGTGGATATCGAAAGAGCCAAAAATTCTCTAATTTTTCTTCTTTTTTCCCATTCTTTGAGTCATTCTAGACTAAAAACTTGTATGCACATAGAAATTAATCAATATTGAAGCTAATTTGATAGCTACCAATCTCATGTATACAGAACCTACTCAGTGTCCAAACTAAAACCCCTCTCTTTAAAAGCTTGTACCAATTTATACCTAGATGTGAAGCAATTTGGTGAAGTATGAAGTGGTTTGCTTTGATTTGATTAAATCTTGGGGCATGCATGGAGAATAAATGGGAGAAATTTTTAATTTTAATTTTTCAGTATTTGTTATGATTTTTTTTAGATTAAATATTTAAATTTTTGAAAATCTTCCAAAAAATAGATGAATGAATGGAATTTATTGAAAATTTTTCATTTTATATGAAATTGTTGAATGCTTGAAGCTAAATCTACTTAAGTGATAGAAAATTGTTTGATGTTCATGAAATATTATTGCAAATCTTTTGATTTCATGAGATTATTTTATGATTCAACTAGAAATATTGTATCTAATGTTTATGATTCTTAATGAAACTAAAATTAACTATACAAGAATTGGAGTGAACCATAGACCCCTTGAGATTAATAGCATTATCAAATCATACCCTAAAATAAACCTAGTATGGTCAAGACCTAACTACTAGAGACTTGGGATTGAGCTAAGCAAAAATTTCCCTATAAGAAGGATACCACGAGGTTACCTGGCAAAGTATTTCAAGAAGATGGGCTCTTTGCAATTTTCCTGAGGAATTTATCTACACTTTTACTACAAGTAACATCGTCGTCAACAAGAACTGATGCTAGGAGGTTCAACTCTACCTTATTATTTTTCTTTAGGGACACCTTATGGTTGTTCTTTAGGTTTCATCAAGTTTAAAGTTTGATTTTTGTAGAGTCACTAGATATCAGTCTGGTGATCCTTGTGTGACTTTAATTGAGTTTAGTGGTCGAACGTCATCTAGACCTCAAAAGTTTGGAAGTGTAAGCACAAATTTACAAAATCCAACTTTTGTTATACCACAACTACTTCCCATAGTGATGGCTTTCTTTAACGTAGAGTCACCAATTCAATTTTTTGTGTATAATGATTTATTGAAAAAACCTGACAGTCCTAAGTATTATCTTCATACAAATGCAAAAGAACATATCAATATCTTTAAGGATACATGTTTTAGAGCAAGGATTCAACATGAATATGTTGTGTCTAGGTTGTTCTTGTATACCTTAAGCGATGAAGTTTACTAGTGGTATATCAACCTACCTCACAACTTAGTTAGATCATGGCAAGATATGGAAAGTCAAATTTTGGCTAGATTTAGAACACTAGTTGATCCTATCCTATTATATCATCAGTTTGCTCAAATCAAGAGGTTCAATGGTGAACCTATAACTAATTTTAATGATAGGTTCCAAAAGGCTTATTCTAGGTTATAAGCACCTTATGTAGTGGATAATTTGTCTGTGACTATAGTTTATTATATGGAAGTAGATCCTTTTATTGCTATGTTCATGAAATGAAGGGAAAATCCTCCCACTACTTTACCAAAAGCCTATGCTAAAGTCATAAGTGTAAATTTAGAAATGAAACATCTCAGAAGCGGATCATCTGCAAATGGAAAAAATGGATTAAATAATTATCTTGTCCCAAGTGTGAGTGGAGTCCCTTTAAATCATCCAATGACTCCTAATTCTTTTTCTTCAGTGGTCTAGAATGGTACATTTCCTCAAAATATGTTCTTTCAACAAGGAAATAGTCAATATTTAGTCCCTCACCTTGGTCCAATTATCATGTAGCTACATCCTAACAAAAATTATTTCTTTTTGCAAACTCAGGAAAATAATAATGTTAAAATCTCAAATGATAAGGAATAAATTAGAGAAATTACAACTCAACTCAAAAGATTAACCATATAGATTACAAATTAAAAAATCAAAATTTGTATTCTCAAAATAACAATCAAAATTCACAAAGTCGAGTGTATAACACTCCTAGACCACCTAGATCTTGGAATGCATGACCAAATAATGGAGGGATATCCACACCTTTAGATAACACTAATCCTTCTAATGAAATATCCATGTCAAAGGTTAATTTAGCTGACCTTGTGATGAATAATTGGTGTAGAATTCACAAAACAAATGCTCATGATGAAGTAGACTATCCATAGTTTAAAACTACTTCAGATATTTTTTTTGGCTACTACACATCATAATGAATAGTGTGATTCCCATCCTCCTAAATGAAATGAATTAGTTCTAGTAGGATACAATTCTTCTTTGGCTCTTGAATGTTACTAACATGTCAAATCATCTGCTATTGTCAGAAGTTATACTCATGAATATCAAGGAGACGGTTCAACCATGACTTTATAAACATATATGTTTCTTTATCAAGATGAAAATGAACCTCAAGATGAAGTTGATGAAATTCATGGTTCTCAATAGTATTGGAAAGACATAGTTATAACCTGAGAAGTAACACAACTAGTGGAAAAAATTTCAACGAGCCTTTGACTACATCAGTTCCACCTAACAACTTTAATACTCCACCAAATGATAAATCAATCAATACTCTAGGATTACCAAAGGTGACCTCTCATTATAATGCATCAAATGTTTCATGAAGTGAGAAGGTAGATCCCGTTGATCAAAACAATTTGACTGATTACTTAGCAAAAGAAATGAAAAAGGTAAAAATCAACCTTTCTTTATCAGAATTGCTCAAGACACCTGTGATCAGGAAAACTTTCTTGAATATTTTGGAAGATCTTCCAAAAGAGAGAAAATTTATAGAATCTCAGGTGAAAGATAATTCCCTTAAGGTGAATGACAAGAATATTGTTCCTATGGCAGATGCACAAGTAGTATTTTACAAAGAAAAACTAGAATCCCCACCAATTTTGCTCACTTTGAGAATATTTGGTAAAAATATTCATAATTGTTTAGTAGAATCTAGAGCATCTAATAATGTGATGTCTTTGTCCATATGTCAAACAGTAGGGTTAACTTTGACAAGTTCTTTGAATAAAGTTATGCAACTTGACAAAACTAAAGTAAATGTAGTCAGAGAATTGTCATGCCCAAAAATTTTGCTAGAAAAACCCAACAATTTTTTTAAAAAAAAACAAACAATAAACTAATTAACACGATGAGTGCATGAGGTGTAACACTAAACATGATTTTGGTTGAACACCTTTGCAAGGACCTAACTAAATTTAGAGATCATGTTAGGAATGATCATAGATGAGTGCACCAAGCCCGTCACACACATCCTAAAGTCAAATTATGAAATTCTTGCCACTACTTAGATCTTAAGGTATGGAGTGTAGGCCATGCATAAACAAGAACAAATGTCAATGTTTCTCCTTGAGGAAATTTATTGAATCCTATTGTAAATGTGTTTAATAGATATAAGACATATGTACATGGAATACATATTAGCTTCATCATTGGAGTTGAAAGAGGACCAGGGTGAGATCTCCTTGTAGGAACATATCATTCAAGACATACTACGAGTAAGTAGGAGACCTTGAAGAAGGGTATGCTCTTGGAATTCTCATGTCAATAATCACATGTCCAAAGACACATTTGTACTATCTATAATAGTAATATGGTCCCTTGATTAGCTCACCCATGATAATAATATGTTTATTTAAACCTAGCTCAATCATTTAATAATAATAGTATTACTAAGCCATCTTAATAATATTGTTGACTATTGGTACTAGAACAATATTACCTAACCATAGTTAATCTTAGACAATGGCATAACTAACAATATTACTCTTGGTATTCATAGTACCACTTATTTGTAACTAGTGATCCACATGACGTGAATATAGCCTACTAATGTTTAGCTACCAAAGCCTCTTTCAATATATAGATTACTATCTATGCATTGCAATTATTTAAATAAAATTAATTTAATACTTAACTATTATTTTTATTTTTATATTAACACTTTATAACATCATTAACTATTGATTTATATATATCACCATTGGAAAATTTAAATATTTTATTTTCTATAAGAAAATAAATAAATTGCGAGTTAAAATTATTAGCCTTAAAATTCTCACTTTATAAAAATAACACGAGTCAATAGAATAATTTAACTTTCCATTTTTAATTAAAAAAAACATAATTATTTAACTAAAAAGACATATTTTTTTGAAACTAATAAATAGAATGATTCCATATTTCCTTAATAAATTAGAATTCTCACTTTTATAAAAATAGCACCAATTAATAGAATATTCTAAATTTTCATTTATTTATTTTTAAATTAAAAATCATAGTTGTTTAACTTCTAAAAAAATGTTTCTTTTTAACTAAATTATGAAATGATTCCAAATATCTTAATAAAAGGAAAACTCCATATTATCTTTCTAATCCTTTATGTTTTTTCTAATATTAAGAGTCACATGTTATTTTTTTTTTAATATATGAATTAGGGGAAGTAGGGATTTTAAATTTAACTTTTTCAACATAAATAAATAAAAAGCCTAAAATTTAGTGTGGAGAACGGTAAGGATTTATAAGTAGGAGATATTTTCCACAGTGTGTCAAATTGTGATATTGCTATTAGGATTGTGTAGTTTGGAGTCAAACTCATTGATAGCAATATCACGGTAAGGATTTAACTTTTTCAAAATAAATAAATAAAAATTCTAATATTTACTGTGGAGTGAGTTCTAGAGCTGGATGGTGAAAAAATTTCAGCAGCAAACACATCAATCAGACCTCCATCATCCTCCAATATCTCCATTTCAAGATATTTGTCTTGTGGGCATTTCATACTCATGACTATTCATGTATTCACACTTTTTTTTAGAATGATAATTTATTAGAACTTTGTAACAATAGTTGTATGAATGCTAATTATCTAAATCAGAAATTATGATAGTAGTTGTATATTTGTTTGGAAATGGGATCATCCTCTGTTTAATAATTAAATATCCTAATGCTTTCACTACTTACAACAGTAATGTTATTCCCTCCAAATTTATAAAACTAGCCAATGCCATTCTTCAATGCTTATATTGTAAATTCATGTCATTTTCCTTGTGTTTGAAAAGATAGACTTAAAGTGACTTAGGCACCTATGTTTGCAACCTATTTAATCTGCTACATCCTGACTAGAATGAGCCACTAAATGTTATTATTTTTTTTGAATGTTATTGCTCAAACTGACAAGCCATAAATGCAAGAATGGCAACCATATTTTACTTTCTTGGTCTACAACTTCCTACGCACTGATGACAGGTGAACCATATTTTACTTTCTTGGTCTGCAACTTCCTATGCACTAATGACAAGCGAGGGATTAAATAGATGTGATTTGGGCCAGTTGCGGCATCAAGACACTCAACCATTATTTGCAGGCACTTTAAAAATAACTTACTATGAGCATCGATTCATAGACGTCACTTGTAATGGCATTTGCTTCTTAATGGTTTTCTTGCCAGATTTTCCCATACTATAGTCAAATTAGGAGTCATAACTCACGGATATCAATGGGGAAAAAATGACACTCAAATGGGATGTTCATAGATTCATGTCAGAAGAGAAGGATCGCGGACCAACAAATTCATGATCAATTAATCTCAATAAGAAATCACCCATACCATCAATTAATTCCAATGTTAAACTTGACGTAGAATTTGCTCTGACTGCAGGCGTGATGAAAGCATACAGATATGGTCTTTTCAAAAGAAAATAGAGAGAGGTATTTTGACCAACTATAAAGGCTGAATTTTTTTTCCCATTATTGATGGCACTTGAATCACATCAAGGCTTGTGTGAGGGATTACAATTATTAAATCTTGAGCTCAAGAATCAAATAACTCTGATAGTTCCATATGTTTCATACCTACTCTTAGATTACATTGCTAATGCATGGACATGACTTTTCTAATATAACTCCAACTACTACATAATCATACTCCTAGATAAGCAAGCACAACTAAATGGCACAACTCACTCAAAATCCTGAGGTAAGCTACTTGCCACAGTTGCAATGCTTTATTTTTATTTATTTACTCATTTGTCTTTATTTACGAATGACTCTGTACAACAAAAATTAGTTTTAAGAGAACAAATACTTGGAAAAGGATAAGGAAAGCCCCTAGTAGTGGTTTGAAGGAGATGAAACATCATTGCATTTCAATCCATAGGAGGGGTCACTCAAGACAAATCGATATATGATAGAAAGAGAAAGAAATGATAGGGTGAAAGATTGACTTAATATCCTTATCTTGCCTTTAATCAACATAAATTTCTTCTTCCTTATTGATAGAACCTCTCATCCCTCTTTCCTTAAACCAGATTGTATTATTTAGATGTGGCATTCTTCTTGATGAATATCCAGCTTTCTTCCCTACTCTTCCTTAGATAGAACAGGTTTGGAAAGACGTGAAATTTTGGGAGGTGATTCGTAGCCACCCAATGATGGCATGTTATGAATAAAAAGTATGGATTTTGTTACAAATCAAATATTTTGGCTTAGCTAAGAAGTGGTTGTCTTTCATTCCAACATGTAGGTTGGACGGGCATGGTGGAAAATAAAAAAGAGGTGTTGTTTTGATGATAAATCCACTCACCTAATAAGTGACATTAGTCATGGTTTTATTTTATTATGTATATGTATATATATTTTTATTTTATCCATGCTTTAAGCAACTTCTTTACTGATTGTATCTTGATTATATGATGTTAAATTCAATGCTACAGATAAAATAGTCTGCTACAAAAATCTAGCCTAAATATATATATATAGAAGCTGCAATGTGGACTAAAGTACCTAGCCTCAACCAGTATTATCATAGAGTTGTTTAATATAGTTGTATCATTTTGAATCAGACTAACATGTGTAGCAACCAATAATGCTTTTATCCATCCAAGCTAATTCTTTTTTTTTCTTCATTGAAAGGAACTCTACTACAACAAATATAGCTACAAAAACAGATATAGCTACGAAATGGGTTGAAATGAGAAGATAAGCATTTTAACTTTTTGTTTTGTTTTTTTTTTGGTCTGCTACTACACAGTCATGGTACTATCACTACAAATATGATTAATGCATTTCCTTTTTACACTATTATAGAGTACTTACTCTCTTCATTGCAACAAGATACAAATGCAATATCTAAGCTTCCAATATTATAGCCAATGTATAGAAATGACATGAAAACACAAGCCAATGAGTAAGAACCTACCCTCTCCATTTTATTTTATCTTTGTTATTATTATTAATTTTAATGAAATGATAAAATTTCATTATTACCACAATACCCATAACATGCCACAATTTCAGACTTTCTCACTTTTCATATTTTTCTTCTAAAACAAAAAACTAACTTTTAACATTACAACATTGTTTAAAATACAATGAATACACACAAATGAATAAGGCATGCTCTTTTCATTTAAACAATACATTAACCTTCAATAAACAATACCTAGGGATGCAATTAAAACACACAAATAACTAGCACTTGCTCTCCACCCTACCATAATGGCGTAATGGAGCCTCATGGGCTCTAGCCAAACCCCTGAGCAAGAAATCTATTAACTCCAAGATGATAGATGGAGTTTTCTCAAATTTTACAATAAGATCAAGACAACATGACATCAAATTTCATACATATAGACTCTCCACTCACCAAACTCAACAAGATCCACCCAACATCTTATCATCCTACATCAAAGTAAACAAGGATGAAGAAGGTAGGGAAAACTTATCTTTTTGTTTAGATGAGGGGATTGAGATCTTCCATCATCCTTTCCTCTCCAAGCAAAACTATCTTGAGCACCATATTCAAAGATGAAGACTCCTCTCCTCTCCTATTCCAATCTATACCAAAGTTCTCCAAAAGGAGAAGTGGATAACACCCCACTCATTCTTCCTCTCTAAATATATAGAAGTTTCCCCAATTGCAACTCTTGGATGGGAAAGTGTGGAGTGTACCTCTCCCCATCAATGAAGGTCATTTCCCCATTAATGAGAACATGCATTTGGCCAACCACTCAATCTTTCCACCCCATCCTCTTCTCAATATTCGTCACTCTCTATTATGAGAGATTTTTAGGGGTCAAATCATGTTTTAGGGGCACTATTGTATGCCCACTTTTCCCCTACTACCATGGGATATACCCTAGGGGGTTTATTTTTGCACCTTAACAAAAAAAATTGACTAACAACTCTCATTAAAAGCCCACTCAATTTTCCATCCGAGTTTCAAACTTATCTATGGGTTTCCATGACCTAATCCCCCCTTACACATCACATGAATCACAACTGAATGCCCTCACAACCTTTTTCTTCCAATACATTAACTCTACTTGTTTCTAAGCCCCAAATTGGGTCAATTTTATTTCCTCAAAAATAAGTCTCTTGATTTGCTCCCAATGGTTCTCCCTTCTCATGCTAACAACATTACTTTCCTGCACAATACCAACATGATCATAAGTAACCCTAATATATATCACATTAATCTATTAGCTAAATAATCCATTTTAAATTTTAAGTGGATTCCACCTTCATGGTAGTGATGATAAAACATAATGTCAAACTGAAATGCAAGAATATTGCCCAAATATCACCTTATTTATCATCCACCATAGATCTAATCATTAATTCAAGAAAAGCATATAACAAATTAGGGTGGTACTAAGTATATATAGGGCAGGGTCTTGCAAGAATTAAATAATTTTCACATGTAGCTAGTGTTGGATCCCAAAATTCAATATTGTATAGACATTCAAGTTGTCAAGATACCTGATACTTATGGTATGTTATTAAGCAAGGATTGGTTAAAGACTTTGAATGGATATATGGCCACAAATTTCTCACACATGCGGTTGCCATGTAAAGGAGTTCCTAATCAAATTAGAATTGAAAGAGTACCATGAATGAAATACATGATTACTAATTACAATTGAAAAAAATGAAGTTTTATACATTGATATAGAACTAGGAATTTATAAGATCTGAAATTTAGGAGTTAAAATAGAAGAAGCATTTACGTGTAATGCTTAAAAGCATGATCAAATAAATCTTGGAACAAATTTTTTAATTGAATTAGATTGTGGTTCTTCCGAGGAATAAAATAGTCATTATGATAAATTATGGAAAAATATTGTTACTGAAGCTCAAAAGAGTGGTAAAATTGAAATCTCACTAAAAAGTCTTTTATTGTAGGATTGTTGTAGGTTACAAAATTCTACACATTCAGAAGATAGTTGCATGATGTACTTGGAAATAATTCACAAAATTGAAAGTTAGTACTATTTGGAACTTGATGGGATAAAAAGGTCTAAACTAGAAATGCACGAGGATAGAGTCCAAGTCACACAGACTGAAAAAGCTAGTTCAAAAAATTTTAAGCATGGTAAGTTTCAAGTTATGAATGATCAAGCTTGGATTCTTCTGTTTGATGGATCCAAATTGAAACAAGGAATTGGAATTGGAGTTGAACTTATCCGCCAACAAGGTAAATCTTTTCTTGATGCTTATTGATCACAATTTCAATGTACTAACAATGTGGTAGAATATGAAGCTCTTATTCATGGCTTCATGCTTACAATCAAGAAGAAAGTCAAAATTCTTAAAGTGTTCAGTAATTCTAAATTGGTAGTTAAACAAGTGTTATATTACATTTGTCATTACAAGTGATTGTCCAACTACCGACATAGAATATGGGATTTAATAGAAGATTTGGATGCTTTCAAGATTACTCACATTTCAAGGAAATTTAATTGGAGAGCCTATGCTTGGGCTACTACTACCAATGCTTTAGAGCATTTAGATGCCTTAGATCTGAAGAGATTTACAGTGGAATTGATGCAATTACTCTTGGTTCCTAATAATTTACAAATTTGCAGGTGTTTGAAGATGATTGACATATATTGGAATTCATTACTAATTCTGGTATCTTCAATGCACAAATAATTGAGGAAATAGATCACCTAATGGTGAAATTCAAGACAAAGAATTAGCTCAATCTAAGGATAATATATTCCAAAAGGGATAATTGAGTTGGAACAACTATTTGGCATTGATCAGATAGTTTGATAGAAATATTTTCCTCAAAGTGATAGAGGACAATCAGAGTTATACAATTTGAATACTGAAGAAGATCCTAAGAACATGTTTATAGGAAAGGTTTATAATAAAGAAGAGAAGAGAAACATTGCTCAGGAACTCAAAGATTATTGGAAGGTTATAGCATGGACATATGAAGATTTGAAAACTTATGATACTTCCATCATAACACATACAATACTATGAACACCTAATTTAAAGCCTTTTTGATAGTTCAACAATGACTAGTAAATGCACTCTTAGAGGCATCAAACCAAAAGGAAGTCCAAAAGATTTTATCAACCCAAATCATTTTTCCTATCAAATATTCTACTTGGGTGGAAAATTTGGTACCCATAAGGAAAAAGAATGGAGACATAAGGTTGTGCGTATATTTCCAAAATCTTAACAAGGTGTATGAGAAAGATAATTATCCACTACCTTCATTGGAAGAAGTATTACAAATAGTCAATGGTTCATAGATGATGTCCTTTTTGGATGGATTCTTTGGATATAATCAAGTAATGGTAGCAAAGGAAGATTGGATGAAGATAGCATTCACCACAAATTGGGGAACTTTTGCTTACAGAAGGATGCCATTCAGATTGATAAATGTCAGAGCTACATTTTAGAGAGCTATGGATTATGCATTTTGAGATTTGATAGGAAAATTTATTATCATCTACATGGATGACCTCATAGTATTTTCATAAAATAGAGGAGATCATGTTCGAGATCTTAGAGAAATACTACAAAAGTGTGAAACTTACGGAGTTTCACTAAATCCTAAGAAATGTATTTTTGAGGTGACTGAAGGTAAACTGTTGGGACATATCATTTCTGAGAAAGGTATCTCAATAGACCTAGACAGAGTTAGTGCACTTCTCAAGCTATAAACCCCAGGAAGAAAAAAAAATTAAATCCTATTTCAGTAAGGTTAATTTTGTTCAAAATTTTATCACCGAATTTGTCGAGATAGTAAAACCACTCAATGATATGTTAAAGAAAGATGCAAAAATGGAGTGGAAAAATGAGGCTAAGCTCTCCTTTGAAAATATAAAAGATTCAATTACGGATGCACTGGTATTGGTAAGTCCTTATTATGTTAAACCTTTTTATATTTACTCTTTTGCTTTTGGTCATACTTGTGTGTAGTCCCAACAGAGAAGGGCGAGAACAAAGAAGAAAATTTGATTTCTTTTATGAGTGCTCCATTTAAAGAAGCGGAGCTAAGATATATAGATGTTGAGAGGCAAGCCTTTTCTTTGGTCAAAGCAGTATGAAAATTTGAACATTACATCCTCAAGAGTATAGTCAAATCTATTGTTCTATATGCTACAGTCAAAATGTTGTTAACACAAAGTGAGCTCAGAGAAAGGAGAGATAAATGGGTTACAATTTTGAAAGAATTTGATTTAGAAATTATACCCATGAAATTGCTTCAAGGATAGGCTTTGGTCAAATCTATTGCAGAAATAGATCCACAAATCTCTAGTCAACAGTATACTTTGGATATAAAAGATCAAGAAGATTGGTAATCAGATATATGACATTATTTATTTAGCCATACTTGTCTCGATCATATGAAAAGAAATCAAAGAAGAGCTCTTAAGATAAAATCACAAAGTTACATGATCAAAGGAGGAGCTCTATTTAAAAAAAATCATGAAGGAATCTATTTGAGATGTTTGAATAGAACAAAAGTGAATGAATTGTTGCAAGAATTACATGATAAGTTTGGAACATCTCATGGAGCACCTTTAGCCATTGTACACCTCATTTTGAGAGATGGTTATTACTGGGAAATGATTTTTAAAGACACATATGAACATGTAAAACACTTCTATACATGTCAAACTATGTCAGATAAAGGAAGATTCAATGCTCAACCATTACAACTGGTGATGGAGATGCACCCTTTCTCACAAAGGGGACTAGATTTCATTGGTATTATCAATCCTCTATTGTTCTTAGTTCAAAGGTTTATACTAAATATTACAGATTATTTCACTAGATGGACTAAAGCACTTCCTTGTAAATAATGCACCACAAAGGTGGTTATCAAATTTTTAGAAGAAAATCTTATTACCAGGTTTGGAGTGATTTACGCACTAGTATGTGATAATGGCTCTAGTTTTTCTTCATTAAGTTTTTCAATTGGGCATTTGAATACGGTATAACATTAAAATTCTCATCTAACTATTATTCATAGGGAAATGGATTAGTAGAGTCATAAAACAAAAATCTACTAGATATAATTAAGAAATTGATTGAAAAGAATCCTAGGGAATGACATTCTTTATTGAAATCCACCCTTTGGGTAGATCGTACTAGGATAAAATCCATGTTTGAACATTCTCCTTACCACCTAGTTTATGGGGTAGACCCTATATTACCTATAAATTTGAAAATTCCTACTTGGAAATTTGCTTAATAATATATTAGACTAGATGATAAAACTGAAGCTCGATTGTTACAATTAATACACTTGGATGAGAAGCATATCTGATCTATAGATCATTTTGCTAGGCATCAATCTATGGTAACAAATGGTTTGATAAAAGGACTAGATTAAAAACTGTTAAAATATCTTACTTGGTCTTGTACTATAACAAAGCCCATGAATATAAAGGTGAGCATAGTAAGTTTGACAAGCTATGGACAGGTCCTTATCAAGTTTTCAAAATCCTAGGTGATAGCACCTATAGGCTGAAAAATTTAACTTGTGAAGGCATCCCATTGCTTGTTAATGGAAAGTTTCTAAAGCATTATTTTCAATCTTAGTTTTTCCTTTGTTTTTTTTTGTAAATATTTTTGTTTCTTTTTTTAAATAGTTTTTGTTTTGTAGATAGTTTTTGCTATTGCTTTGTAAATAATCATTTGTTTCTTTGTTTCTTTTTCCTTTCTTTTGGGTCTTGTTTCATTTGTCTATACAATGGTTGTGATGAAGAGCAAGGAGGCAACCTTTCAACAATCACAATTTAAAGGGTTTCAAAAAAATTTCCCTTCCTTAAGACTCTATCTCAACGACCTCTCACACAAATACTCATTTCACCTTCTAGGTCTACAAACTAGTTTCCTGACCATATCTCCCAAAACCAACCACAAACCTACAAAACATTTACCAATTCAGAATCCCATTAAGGAGTTCTTCAATATATCTTAAAACTTCATACAATTAATTTGAAATGTTGATGTTCAACACCTCCTAAATTAGACTAGTACGCTGAATAGGGGAACAATTAGCCCACTTTTACAAAGCAACACCCAATAAAAATCTCTCCCAACCCAAAAAATTAATGGAAAGTCCTCAAACAGGTTAAAAAAATCTAGAATCCACAACTTTTATCCAATGAAACAATCTATAACTCACTAAAGTCTAAAACCCTTATTTAAGCCACTTTCCAAGAGGGTTTATTGGAACAAATTCCACACCCTTTTGACACCTTATCAACACCTCAAACAAGTAAAAATATGTTTTCCAATGCTTAATCCACTATTACCCAACCTTTAACATTTCAATTTCATCAAATTGCTATTCATAACCACCATTTTCCAAGCTAAAACACATGGAAAGACTACTAGGGCATCACTCCAAACCCTTTATTATGTCTTCCCTGCTCATGCCAACCACTCTAACATCCAAAACTATCCTAATCCACCCATTCCACCCAATTACCAGAAAAGCCAATGTTGGAATGGGTGTCTAAAACACATTATTCTTTTTCAAACCCTCAAACAAGGTTCTACAAAACCGTTTCTAGACAAGTACCAATGAAACTTCTCAAACTCCTCAAACTCAATGAAATATCAAAAAAATAGATTCAAAGTGAAGATACTTTGAGTCTCTAAAAAATTCAATTCATTTTAGAGAAATATCAATATGTACAAAACTGTACAATCTCAAGGAGCAGCAATTTACTAGAAAAATAATAGAAAAGAGGGTTTTTTATTGATTTCTTCAATCAAAACTTCTACAACAACCTTACATCAAATGTTTTGATAATATTTAAAATTTTCCCACCAAAAACTGACTCAAAAAACTAACCTCAACATATTTTTAAGCTTCTGACCATTGGGATTCCTCTCTTGTGCATTTTTGCACTTTTGACAACATTGCATTTCTTACAACTTTTTCAAGTTTTACAACATTTTCCCAATGAACTCCGAATCACTCAAGATACATTATGAATGGTCTATTATGACCATATTTAATTGAAAAAACTAAAAACACACCTAAAACCTATCATTAGACCTCACTTGACAACATTTTCACAAAATGAACTTGGTGCCCCTACACCAAGTTGGCAACTTTCTAAAGGTGGACAAGGTAATAGAATGTCAATTCTAGGAATTTGATCTATGTTTTGACTAGAAATAGTTCTTTAATTATAGATAATTTGAGAATTGTTTGATTTTTTTAGTCTAGTTAGCATAAATGATTCAATTGATTTTGAGCTACAAACATGCACATTTTAAATCATTCTACTAAATTTTTTGGATTATTTGCATTAAGTGAAAATTGAAAAGGCTACCTCTACTAGCACTGTAATTCTCAACCTAATAGCAGGCTTCATTGCTTGCAAGTTGAAATGAGCTATCAATAAAATATACAAAGAGATATATATAAAAAAAAATTAACTCTTTAGGCTATCCAAATATCTCTATTGGGGCTATAAACACTTATTTGGCAGTAGAGCTATGTTTGGGGGGTGTAACGCCCTATCGTGCGAACCCCAAAGGACAATTAAACAATAATTACAGCACAATTTTTTTTTTAGACAACATATCATACATTTAATACACATTAAGTCATAACATGAATTTCATTTAAGTAGATTCACTAACACATACATCCCTTGGGGTACACGAGGAGTCATTACAAGACTTAGATCCACACAATGACAATAAAGAATAAAATCCAAAGATATAATCCATAACAAAATAAACATTAACAAATATAACACATACATGATAATCATTAATAAGAAACCATATGTGTACTTAAAAGCAACATATACATAATTAACTCAATATATTGAATAACAACTTCCATGTCCAATGGCCACATAAGGTTTAATGTTACATTACAATACAATGCTTAAGAAGTACAATGATACAAAAGTGTTTCCACACATGCATGGAAACCATACAACAAGAACCATGATACAAATGAATAGATGAATACACAGTATCATATCTGGGTCCAAGATGGATACAACTCTGGAGTCGCCGCAACAGCACCAATCCACACCTCTCGATCCTCGACTGGGGACCCAATGGGGTACTTAGCATGTTCCACCCGACCACGTGGGTCCAAAGACCCACCCCCCCATGCTAGGAGCTAACAAGAAAGAGACGTCAAACAAGAACATCCAAACAGGGAACCACAAGACTCAACGCCAAACAAAAGTATCATAAAACTCAAGGATTACAATGACATAATCAACAACATCCAAGAGTCAACATAATAATTGAAAGTCATAAATCTAAGTAACCAAAGGATGATCATGAAACACTTCCAAATCAAATTGAATTAATAAACATAATACAATTCCAAATTGCAATTACACAATACAATAACATCATATCACAGTACTATAAGAGTACAAGGTCATAAGTCAAATATCAATGAGATCATACAAGACCACAAAGTACACCAAAGATGCATCAAGGCAATACTCCATAAATCAATATAAGTCCATGCAACAACAATCTAAACTAACTCCCATAACATACTTCCAAACATAGACATATGACCAACTCAAGAGAAAAATTAAACACATAAGATCACTCAAACTTAAATAAATCATCAATATAAGACAAAGGACCACTTCTAGAGGATTTCCAAAGAAGCAACATAATAAGGAGTGTTAGAGGAGAGTGTCATTGCATGGCTTAACATGGATTCTCTAGACTACCTATTGCAAGGTACTGCCTCCATCTACTAACGGATTATCCAGACAACCAAGCGCTAGGAGCCACCTCCATCTATGGTTATCCAGGCTACCTATCTCAAGGAACCGCCCCATAGGGTTGCTCATGTGGAACCATTACCTTTCGTGAAGACAAGGCAACGATCATGCCAACCACGGCCTTCTCAATCCCTGTAGTCTGTGGTAGCACTAAAAGGCGGATGAGGCAACAATTATCTTTTTAGTGTGATTCTACCCACCCCCTAGTTAATTAATTAGGTTTTCACTTATTAATCACACTCTAACGAGGGCTATCTTGGCACTCCTTTGTGCACCGACCACACACTTAGAGCCACCCTCTCTCTAGACACTCAAAACATAAAAATCAAAATCCAAGGGTTGTACCAACAAGGAAACATAATATCCAACTTCAATTGAAGCAAACGTGAGACATTACCCATCTCGCCAAAACCATGAAATAGAAATCTCATTCACATGGTACAACCCGAGCAAAATCACCAAAAATCAACAATATGATCACAATCTTGGCCAAAATGAAATCAATGAAATTCTCACAACTTTTCTCAATGCCTCTAGAAGTATCTCAAAAAGTTTACACTAGGGTTTCCCCATCAAAGAACTGACAACAATAATTTCAAAGCCACAAGAACTATTTTTAATTCAAATATAATGAGAGAATACATCAAAATAAGATCAACAACTCCATTCAAACAACATGAACTAAATAAAAAATCCAAGGGAAATCTCTATTTTCTCGTCTCGGAATACCCATAACTCAAAGAACTTTTCAATTTGACTCATTAACAACTCAAGCAGAATCATTAATCATGACAATGATAACATTAACCGATTTACCACTTAGGGTAAAGAACCAAAAGAAAACATATGGGTTCCCAACGAATAGCAATATACATTAATTGAGAGAAAATCCCCAACTCAAAATCAACTCACGAAAAGTCACATCAAAAGGATCTATCAAAACTATCCATAAAACCACACATTCAAATACAATATATCCATTCATTCAATAAGAAGTAACTTGAAAAAATCTTAAAAGAACATTATTTTAAAGATCAATCATTTCCAACATTTAAGGATATCACAATATTGCAAAGTGAAGATATAATCTAATGTTTTAAAGCCATAAGACACTAATCACAAGTATACTCTTCCAAACACAAATTAAAACAAATATATTCCAATTTACACATTATACTGTTATTCTTAAATAACAACAATCTCCATTCCTAATTCTATCATGCTCTTTTTTTGTCAAGATTACTTAATTCCTTTATATAAAACAAGTTAATAACTTTACGACAATATAATTCGAGAACCTCCTTAATATTACTCAATTAATCATCTAAACTATTTAATCATTCTCTTTCTTCTCTTTAAATTAATTGTTGCACCTAATTTAACTACACCTTACATAATTATTTTTCGAAACATTTCCTTTTAGAAAAATCATTCACTCAAAATCATTTCTTCAACATAACTTAAACACAATAAATTATATAAGAAGGCCAAAAATATTATTTTCTCATATGAATTAAAAATAATTTTCACATAATAAACACATAGAATATTTCATCTTATTTTTATTTATTTTTAATTATCTCTAATTTCCTTTATAAGAATAAAACCAACTTTAACTTAATTTCCCAATTTAGTAGATCTAAACTCCTACATATCTAACCTAATGAGTTAACCTTTCCTTAAGCAATTTTCCAATCTTTTTAAATTACTATATACATCTTTTGATAGAAAATCACTATTCCCTTAGCCTAATTCTTCAACCAAACTCATCATTTATCATTATCTAAATCAGTAAGGCCGAATGTTATATTTACATCTCTAGCTAACATAAATTATGAATATCAGAAAACTTTTAAGGAAATATAAACTAATACACTTTTGCACAATACAATTCCCATCAATACACTATTTGTGAGCTTAATCCTTAAACTTTAAATTTTTTAACAGGACCATTTGGGCTTTAGTAAACTAGAAATATAAGAAGATGAAATGTGTAACTGGCTCAATTAATTCGGGAGAATTATTTCTTCTGAAGGCCGCATTAGAAAACTAAAGGATTAATCAAATAGAAGAGAACTATTTTACAACAAGATTGGTTCAGGTTCTCTACTCGCTTCATTTAATTCTTTCCTGAGTTTCCTTAAAGAAAAATTAAGATATTTGGCTATTACATATTTTGGTGGATATAAACATCAGAACCTAAATTTCTTATTCGTACACATCTAGGAAAGCAAAGTACTTCACATCTTTTCTTATGCCTCTACTAAAATAATGTAGTCCATACATGAAAGCAATCCGTAAAGAAACTAGCTTAGTCATCTAATTTAATCGAGAACTTGGTGCTTTGGTTGCTATTTGGAAAGATAAATTAAAGATCTGTCTATGACATCAAATTTTGTTTTTTTAGAAATCCCAGATTACAAACTGTGTGAGCTATCCTACATCTTGTATTTATGGATGTGGATGTGTTCTACTGAGACTAATCTTAAGAAAACCTAATGCGTGTGGATTCTCTTAAGATTGTTAAGGCAGTGTTTGATCATAATCTGTGAGTCAAGAGAAACACTAGATATTCAATTGAAACACATAAAGGAAAAAGGAAAAACCAATAGATATTGATTGAATGCAAATGCTAGATACATTCACAGAAATCAAATGGGTAATATGGCTAAGCTAAGGAATCATCGATGAGATAAAAGAGCAGACTTTAAATCCATAAATGAAATCCATAAGAATGTAGACAATATTATAATTGAAAAAGGATAAGATCAAGAATTTTATGAATACTAGATGCAAGACCCTATGATTGTCTGGAAACTTTCTGCAAAACTCCTAAAGAATTAACAGTTTGTCCTCCTTTTCCTTTCCCACCACTACGAGGATGAAGACTTGTGGCCAGGCACTCGCAGCAAAATGCTAGTCCCTCTCTTCGTAGGTTGCCAATTATATTAGAAAGTGAATATTGGAATTTGGAAATATTACCATCTCCTTGCTTAATTAAAGATATTTTCAAGTGTTGCAGCTGCGATAGATTGTTAGGAGAATCAAGCAGATTATTTAAACCTTTAAACTTCCTATTATGTTCCTATGCGCGGTAGTGATAGGTTGACACGGAAATCATAGAAATTATTTAAATGTCTAAACTTCCTGTTATGATCAGGTGTGACGGCTGAGACCGGCTGATAATGACATCAGAGAGATTATTTAAATTTCTACACCTTTGCTAGTCTAAAAGCTATAGTTGTGACGGGTTGCCAATGGATTCAGGGAGACTATTTAATTCTGAACAATACCACAACTCTAAATGTAGTAACAGTGACAGGTTGTCAAAAGGTGATTGTAAAGTGGAAATCAATACCATTATCCATGTTATCCTGGGCTCACCCTAAAAGGAAACTGCTAAAATAGTACAGTAACTTGAAAAATACCCAAATCGATAGTCTGCAAAGAAATATTATAACCGACTTCTTCCTTTTCCTTAGTATGACTAATGTTATGGAGGATTCAAGGAAATCAAAAGGCTGTTATTAAATTCTTTGCTGATTGAACACTTTTAAAAAGGTTAAACTGTGCATAATAACAAATAAGATTTACATGAATTCAGATTCTAATAAATGAATGATTATTTACCTTAATCCCAAAACATATGCAATTCAAAGCTTTTGCTTCACCCTAACTACCTCAATACTTCATGAATGCTTCTTTAATGCTACCATGATTCTCCAAGGTCTACTAGCTTGGCATCAATCAACACTTTTTCTTCTCATATTCCTGTGTTTGACAAGGCGTACCCTTTTTGCTACCCCTCTTCCCCCTTAAAAGCTAAATAAAGTTATTATTCATTTTTCATATTCTACAGTTCTCTTCGACTTCCAATTGCTTGATAGGTGTAGTTTCTTTCTAGCTTTTCTTGTTTTAAAACACTTCAGCTTCCTATCTCCTTATCCATTCAAATTTCTTATTATAATAATTATCTTTTCAAGATTATTTTGTTCATAATTATTATTAACTTCAATTTAACACAACAATTTAAATCAATTTATCTAATAATATCACTTTTACTTTTAACGAATTAGTTTAATTTGATCATTTGTTCTAAATCATTTAATTTAATTTAATTGATTATTATTTTAATTTCTAATTATATTTTAATTAACCTTGAAATTCACTTATGATTTAATTAATTACTTAAACATGACTACTAACATATGACATTTTTCACACCATCAAATAACACAGTAATCAATGAAGCACACACAAATACTCACACAAAGGTCCAAAACAACCGACATGGAGGGGCACTATAGGGGAATCACATAGATAACCTTGTTGAGGCTATGGACGCCTGACTGGAAGCAAGGCTTTATTCTTGGTTGAATTAAAAGGAATTTCCAAATTATGTAGGGCAATGCAAATAATTTCTATGCATTAAGTTTCTTGTAGTGGAAATAATCAATTGCACACAGGCGAGCTCAGTAATACTTAATCCTCTATGCTAGCTGAAGTAAATTGGAATTTTAGAATGAATATCTGACTATTTATAATTAGAAGACTAAAAAAAAATTGAAACATGGTTATTACATACATAATTTACTTTCTATTATTTTGTCTAGTTTTGTTGGTTGTTAGTTGTTTTGTAGTTTCACAACACGCCTCATTTTTCCCCTTGGAAAAATGTGGACCCCCCTTTTTTCTTTTCTTTTCTTCTCACTTTCACTTAATTTGGCATCATTTTGGGGGTTGGTAAAATTGCAAGTTTCATTTTCAATTTTCTTGGTATTTTCTTTGCCTTTGTTCTCTCCTAGATTCGGTGTTCTGATCTTTTCATAAATTTTAATCATTTTATCAAAAACTGGAGTCCCTGAGTCAATGCAGTTGCATCAAGGATGATGTATCTTTTGTTGGTCTTAGTCTTTCCCGATAATTCCTCATCTGAATGTTGTCAATCTTGGTGATCAGGTTCCCTATATCGGAGTTTGATAGTTGTTTTTCATTTTCTTTACCCAAAGGTTAGAAACTCGAGATTCGATACAATGTTTGAATCACTTTTTATTTCTCTTGAACCCAATTTTTGATTCTTCTTTTGATCCTAATTTTTTATTTTAAAGCTTGGAGGTAAGTGTCTTGGTTCCTAGTAATCTTTCCAAGGTTTGGTACCGAAGGTTGTCAATCTCGGTGATTGCAAATGATCATATATCTTAAAGGATTTTGTCTCGTAAAAATTAAAGTGACACAAGAGTGCCACATAAGCTTTTTGCACCATCTTTTCCTCTAATAGTGAGCCTGTGCAGAAACCTAGGAATTCATAATTTTAACCCTAATTCACCATGATTACACATTTATTTGAGAAATTAGTGCATTGTAATAGGTAATTAATGAAGGTGGTGAAATACTCATGTACTTGGCATCACCTCAAACTTGTAGTTTCTTTTATAATGCTCAACTTCACATTATACTGCAAATTTGAAAAGGACATAGAACAAAATTAATACTGCGACACACAAAGACAGGTTAGTTTCAGGGAACTAAGAACATAGTTTCCAAGGGTTTTAAAGGTTGCATTCTTAATAGATTGTTGTCATCAACAAAACCAAGTTTGTCTTGAATAACACAAATTCTGTTAATCATTTTTACACATGAAATCTCAAGGAAATGGTATTTCCCTTTTGAAAAACTAAAATATTGATTATTTTGATTGGAATTTAACTAATTATAATTTTTTTTTAAATGGCTAAAATTAACCCTAACTCACACACATAGCACATATTTGAAATGTAGAGAACACTGACAAAAAATGAGCACTTTTGAAGTAAAACCTAAAGATGAATTAAAGTACAACAATTCACAAGTTATACCAATCAATGTGATAGCTACAAATACTTATATGGGATGTTCTTTTGATGTCAAGTTTCTCACATGGGAAAGGAAATAAAATGCTTCTCAGTGTACAAAGAATTTCATAGGAAGTGGGTTACTTTTAACAAGAGGGTCTCCGCCAATGATGGAGACCCCTAAATTAGTTATGGAATGTATGAATTACTATGATCCAAATAAAAGATTCATTGAGAAGGAGGGAAGAATTTATGCAGATCTCTCTGAAAAAGGAATTATATATACATTTGGGCTTCCTACATTTACTTAGATGCATCATATTGATATGAAAGCTAAAAATAGAACCTACTTGGGTGTCGAAGAATGAAACCAAAAAATTATGAGTACATAGGGGTGCCAGAAGAGGATAACAAAGTAGAAAAAACCAATTCTAAGGTCTATGTTCAACCAAGATTTTCAAGATATAATAACAATGTTAAGGGTATGTGTAGGATCATGATGGGCCAAAAAGTGGCAACATTATGGGTATTTGTAGAGTATGTGGCTGATGACTTTTTTTTTTACCCAAAATTGATGAAATGAAAAGGGTTTTTAGATGAGATTCTCAGCTTTCCACCAATATAAATTATGCTTTAATTTGAATTTAATAAATAATTATTATTCATTTTCTATTAGAATTATGACTAAAGTTGTTTGATAGGTTGATTGAAAAACATCTATAACTTTCAAATAGTATCACCATTTTTGAATCGAAACATGCGTCACATTCTATGCTTCACATACTATAGGATTAAAAAGAAAAATTAAATTTCATTAAGTTTTGACCAAGTTAAGGTGGTCAAACATATGAATTTTTTTTTTTAATTTGTAATAAAAAAATTCATAATTAATTATTTATTTGGAAAAAAATTACAAAAAAATATGCACCACATCTAGACATGAGTCCTCTACTTATGTATAAAATATTATAAAAAATCTTATCGTTTTATTATGGTTAGGGTGGTCAGACAGACACCTACTTCTTATTTTTCCCTAAAAGTTAAGTACTACTGCATTGAAATTTCAAATTTTCACCAAATAGATTTTATTTATTTTTAAATCAACCTAGTAGTTTAGAAACTAATTTCAATTTTCTACAGATTCTATTCTTACATATTTTTGAAATAATATAGATAACTTATTCAAATTTTTACGTCAAGTTGCCTAACACTGATTTTTCTAAACTTTTTGCCACTTAAGGGCCTATTTTTTCCATGATGATCCTGCACATACCCTTAAATAGGATAGCATGATTGCACAATGCAAGAAAATTTGAATAATGGATGTTTGTATTAATATCCAAATTGATAGAATTTTTTTGTGCCCATGCATTGGGGGAGGTTTCTCAGTGACAGACTACATGATCAGATAAAAATATTGCCCAAGTCTAGATGTTTTTATATGTTATCATATGTGATCTATTCCTATGCCATCAGGGAAAGCAAGCAAGGTTTGAAGAGAGTTGGTACTCTAGGTAGAGAAGTAGGAAACAGTTTAATATATGCTCATCTACCTCAAATTACTATCCATAGATACAAAGAACATGACAAGAGAGTTAATGATGTGTTTTCCATGAAGCTAGTTAGAACAATGGAAGGAGACAAAGCTAAAAGATTGTCTCTAGAAGCACATAGTGTCATTAAACCGATGGGAGGTTGGTATATTTAGTTTACCACTTTTAGCTACATCATAATGGAAGGGTTTGATGGACAACCCCTCATGCTACACAAGTACCTTACAATAAAAATAGTGTTATTAGAATTGGTGAGTTAGTTAAAGTTGTCCCAAGCTCTTTATAGTATATCTCATAAAAAGGATTCTTTTAGATTTCCTATTGTGATAGGGAATTATAAGTGTAGTGCAATTAAAATAGCTAATTTATGTGAAGAAGAGTTGAGAACATATAATATGGAATACTTGCCACTCAAAAGCAAGTATTATGACCCAAAAGGAAACATTGCTAAGAATATAGCTGGTTATCATGCTCATGTCCAACATCTAGAAGATTATTGGTTAAATTGTGAAGATGAGTACCTAGTAAGAAAAAGACAATATGAAAGACTATCATTAGAATCTGTACGAATTCTCAAAATCCATGACATTCCAGATCAATTGGAGGATGATGATGGTGACATGTTGAATAAGGTTTGCAATGAGCATAGAGTCTATGATGAACCTATTCCTGACCTGGACTATACAAGTGAAGAAATTACATCAATCAAGAATTCTCTTCACCAATTCTAAGATTGATTCAAGATTGGATAAATAATTTTTGTAAAAATTTAAAAGAGATAGGAATCAAACCCACATTCTCACAAGATAAAAGAAAGAAACAAAGAGAAGGATATGAATCTAAGTGTGGGGAGCCTTCTAAGGAAAAGAGGGAAATTGGTAAAGCATCTGCTAGTGTACACATTGAAGAAATAAATCCTAAGGCTCAAAGCCAAGGAATTTCATTAAAACTAGCCCATAAGCATAAAGATGTTGAATCAGGCAATGTTCAATCAAAATTTAAAACAAAAATGGAATTTTCTTCTATAGAAAAGCCAAGGACTAAGCCTACTAATGATGAAGAGGTGGAGATAATAGAAAATATTAGTATACATACTAGGTCTACATCTCATAGAGCTACAACATTATTCACTTCTCCCCCTTCAGTTAATATGGCCACTATAAAATGAGCATTGGGAAAAACTCATATGGTTTTGGATGAAGTTTCTAAAGAAGATGAAGCTAGGATTAAATAAAAAATGGATAAGTCAGGTGCCATGTGGGAAAAAGTAAAAGAAAAGAATTCTAAAGATTAACCCATCGTACAACGAGTAATTGAAGAAATTCTAGAAAAAGGGTTAACTTCGATGAATACTGAAGATGAAGAATTTATAAGAGGAACACTTGCTTCAGAAGAACGAAGCCCTAATGTTCTTGAAATGGAAATAGGGGAGACTGCAGGGGAGGATCCTATAAAGAATATTGTTGAAGATATCTTGGATTCCCAACCTTCGATAGGGAATAATCAAAATGATAATGAGTAGTCATAGGTCTTTGAGAGACCAAAGGAAGATTATGTTGAAACAAAAACTAAAGAACCTTCACAAGTTTTAGGTGAAAAGATTAGAGATGAAGAAAATCCTAATATAATAAGATATGAAGAAAGTAATGTCCTACGAATGAATGTTGAACATCTAGCTAGATAGGAAAAAGTAAGTCTTGAAACTAAAGAGACAGTGGTAAATCCTAGTAATCTAAAATCTACACTAGAGAATATTGAAGAGGTTCCTATTTCAAAGGAAATAACAGATAAAGTTGAAGATATTAGAGAAGAAATTCCTAAAAATTATAAAAACTAGGGATGAAGAAGTGTTACAAAGGTAGAACATGATGAGGATGCACCTGATTGGTTAATCAGAGAATTAACTTCCCCATTGGAAGTAGAGTTGGTACCTATGGACCTGAAAAGTTTTATGCAAGAAGTGGAAACTCTTAAGCCTAGGCAAAGAGCTAAATCGAAGCATGTCATACAAAAGAGTGTAGATGGAGGTAGGATAGTTCATATAGCTACCCCAATAGCTGACAAAGATAGACATGACATAATGCCTAAGGAGTATAAGATAACAAGTATCAATGTTGGAAACTCATCATGGACACATGAGTTAGAAGAAATGAAGATGAATTTGGATGCTACTATTGCTAGGGTACAAAAGAATAAATAGAAGAAAAGATAGTTAAAAGAACAGGTTTCTAGCCTAGATAATTTTGTAAATTCATTAACCCAATCTAATCAAGCACCGACTGAATTGCCTCAGAATGCAGTACTTATGTCACAAGAACAATTGGATGCCATTGCAGCAATTTGCCATAGGATGAATGTATTTGAAGAATGGATTTAGTATTGGGTGAAGCAAGGAGAGGAATTCATTATAGATTACATTAGGAAATACAAGGAAGCATGCACACCATTGGCTTGAAAATTCTAAAAGATTGGAAGGAGAATATAGGTTTCCATAGGAATAAGTTGATGCTAAAAGACAAGATATAGAGACTCTCATTCAAATAGATATCAAAGAATTTATAAGAGAGAATATAATTTAAAAAAGGAAGTTCTATTATGTGAAAAGTGGAAAAAATAGTTAATTTGGGAAGCTAACACTTTAACACAGTGTATAGAATGATTTCAATAGGTCACCGAAAAATGTGATAAGTTGATTGATAAATATCAAAATTTTATTGAAGTGCTAGCACATAAAGATTGTAATCCCTAGACACTAGGACATGAGGGTAAAGAATTAAAAGCTTTCAAGGAATGGATTGAGAGAATAAATAAAGACCATGTTCATTTACTAACCCCGAAAGTAATCGATCAGATTATACATTGCAAGAACACTATAGTTAGTTATGAAATAGAGAAAGTACAAAGGAATGCTAAAATACTTCTGGTATCAGAAGAGTACACTAGGCACAAGTTTTATTTGGAGGGTAATACAAGGAATTTCAAAAGAGCATATGCATCAGGTATTAAATTCTTTCCAAGAATATCAGAAAAATAAAAATGAAGAAATTTTCCTAGAACTCGAGCCCTAAGAGGTATAAAGAAGTACCAGATACCGGATACCAGAGGTGTCACAAAGAAATTTTGTTGAATTTTATTTTGCATGAATTTCCCGGTCTTGGTAGGAGTTTCTTGTTTGGCATTCTAAAGAATGTTGATGGCCTTATTTTGTGTGGAGTATTGAGGACTGGAGTTTAAGGTTGAAACGTGTTCCTATTGAAGAAGTCAAAGCTTTGAATTTGTCTAGAAGATTCTGATGAGAACTACCATATGCCACATGTTGCATTTTGATTTTTTATTTTTGATTCTCTTGATAAGACTTTAAGTTTGAACTCTTGAGGCATTGTTCCTATAAAAGGTTGTTTATTGTTTACTTTTATTTTTTAAGTTCAAAATTTATGGATGTCAAAAGAGCCAAAACTTCTCTAAGTTATGTTCTTTTTTCTTGTTTTCTGAATCATTCTAGACTAAAAACTTGTATGCACATAGAAATTAATCAATATAAAAGAAAATTTAATAGCTACCAATCTCATGTATCTTTTGTAGCTAGTTTTGTTAGTTTACCTAGACAGGACTGCATGTTGCATCATTTAAGGGTGCATACAAAACCTACTTGTTGTCCAAACTAAAACCCTTCTCTTTAAAAGCTTGCACCATTTTATACCTAGTTGCGAAGCAATCTGGTGAAGTATGAAGGAATCTGGTGAAGTATGAAGCAGATTGCTTTTATTTGATTAAATCTTGGGGCATGCATGGAGAATAACTGGGAGAAATTTTAAATTTTAGTTTTTAGTATTTTTTATGCTTTGTTTTAGATTAATTTTTTAAATTTCTAATAATGTTCCAAAAAATAGATGAATGAATGGAATTTATTGAAAATATTTCATTTTATATGAAATTATTGAATGCTTAAAGCTAAATCTACTTAAGTGATAGCAAATTATTTGATGTTCATGAAATATTATTGAAAATATTTTGATTTCATGATATTATTTTATGATTGAACTCAAAATATTGTATCTAATGCTTATGATTCTTAATGAACCAAAATTAACTATAAAGGAATTGGAGTGAACCATAAACCCCTTGAGATTAATAAAATTATCACATCATACCTTGAAGTAAACCTATTATGGTCAAGACATGACTAGCAGAGACTTGGGATTGAGCTAAGTAAACCTTTCCCTATAACAAGGATACCCCAAGGTTACCTAGCTAAGTCTTTCAAGAAGATAGGCTCTTTGCGGTTTTCCTATGAGGAATTTATCTACACTGTTGTTGCAAGTAACATCGTCGTCAACACATAGCAACATGAGTGACTTCACTTTTGCAAAAAAAAGTGTCATGCTTCCTTTGAACAAGTGAGAACTTGGTCCTTTTTTAGCTTTACTATCATAAGGAAACCAAATCACATAGGCCAAATCATTGCCACTCATTTCATTTACTAATTTTGTGGTAAGTGACAAAATATGAGGATAATGATCAAGAACATATGAAGACATAGTCTTATCAAATTTACTAACTTCCTCATAATGATTGAGATCAAAAAATATATCATCCCTCAAAAACAATGTGTAATCCTCTTATGTATCAAGCAAAGAATGCTCACACATTTATAACTCCTTCAACTGAATTGCATTACACTCGAGTTTATTAGCATCCCCACAACACAACCCAATCACATTATCATGTTTCTTAAAGTTTTGAAAATAATACTTATTAGCATCCATAAGTCCATTGTCCACATTCAAATCATAGCATTTAGAAAAAGGAATCAACATCCCAAACAATGTCTTCCACTTCAAGTTCACAAACAAGATTGTTAGTACTCATCATGTTATCACAAGAAGAGGCTTCAAGTGCAAGTTCATATGACTCAAAATCTTTGTTTGCAATAAATCCCTCATAGTGATTGTTCAAAATGAATTCACTAATACAAGGAGTATCATATTCAACATTACCTCTTGCTACATCAACATGACAATCTAAAGAATATTGCTCATGAGAAGGACTATGAGTTACAAGTAGATTAAAAAAAAATATCCTTATATGCATCTATGTGATTGAAACAATCACATTCTTCGAATGAAAACTCATCACAAAGACTATCATTAGTTGTATTAATATTTGTCTCTACATTTCCAAGTTTTTAGGTACAACTTCATAAATGCTAACCTCATGTGCAAACATTTAGTGATAACTTCAAAGCCAACAAAATGAGTATAAGAAGGTAAAGCATCAAACAAAACAAGAGTTCCTTGTTCATCATTATCAACATATGTATGCTCCTCATAATCAACTACTTGAACTAATTCATCCAATGAAGCTCTTGCATACATATCTCTTTCTTTGTTTATACTACTGCAACAATCAACAGGGCTACATTCTTCATTGTCAAACTAAAAATCATCATTTATTTCTTCATTAAAACTTCTCAAAAATGATTTCTCTGATTGAAAACCATTGCATCATCTATCATTTTCATCTTATAAACTGACATTCTCGAAATAATTCCTCAAATCGGAAGACTCCTTTGTCTCATCATCATGAAAACTTGCATCAATGCTACACTCACTTGTAGAATTGAGATGACCCATTGTACCATCACATTCTTGATCACACATTTCTTCTGAAAATAAGATATTTAGTTCATATCCATCATCTTATTCTTGTGAGGTTTCAAAAAATTTATCATCATTTACTTTGGAATACCTTTCACTCAAAGAAATCAATTCTACCTCCTCCTTATGAGAGGAATCATAGTCATAAGGGTTGCAAACAGACTTGCAATACCCTTCAATTGCACTCTCACAATCCATAGATGAGAAAATACTTTCAATATCATTTGCATCATTGCATCCTTCTTTTGATACAAAAAAATGATTCTCCACTTTTGTGTCTTCAAGATCAATAGAAGGCATGACTTCACATGTTTGACTTAGCTCATCATGTCTTATACCATTATGGCTAAAAAATTTCTTTTGCATATATTTTCTCCATGGGTTGTTCAAAAACAAAAATCTCATTACTAAATGTTATGGATTCAAATTTTTTTTTCGGATTTCTCTTCAAATTCTTCTTGGGCATGCAGATTTCTATCCTTAAATAGGCATTCCTTGTTTATTGATTCTTCTTCAAAATCATCAATGAAATGATTCTAAGCTCATGTAATGAATCTATGGAATGCATTGGAAAACTAGAAAACCAACATTCAATAATTCCTTCTAAAGTTATTACAAAAAACTTCATGATAACATCCACTTCTTCAATTTGACAGTCTTCCATCAAATCAATAAAACCTTGTACATGTTGTGATGCTGATTTTTCAAGACCTCCTCTAAACTTAGGGAAATATCAATTAATTTTTCTTGGGATAGAATGTGGGTAACCTTGGATTTTACTAAAATTGAGAGGGTTGTATCTTTCACTAGTGAAAACCTTCCTTTGAGGACATGGTTGTGTTTTAGGCATGACATTACAACTTGTAGAGGGAGAACTAGAATAACCATACATATTTGCAAACAAAACTTATTCCATCTACAACTATTTAATTTTCAAGATCCCTTTATCCCTTTCTTGTAGTGCTTAATTTCACTAAATAAGGGAACCAAAGTTTACTAAGACTTTCAAACATGGTCTTCATGTACATATTTTTTCTTTTTGAAAACCAAAATACAAAAAATACCTAGGTATGTTGTAGTTGTTGCAAATTCTTCTTCCTAGTTGGAAATCTTTATAGATCTAAAACTTTCTTCACATATTCATTAGGTTCTTTTGACAGAGTCACCGCCTCTCTTCACAGAGGACTAAAATTGAAGCAATATGAAGCTCCTTCAAAGATGAATTCCCTTTTGAGTTCCTTTCACCAACAGAGCACCACAAATTGTTAAAATTTCAAGTTCACTTCAACAATTTATTTCTCCAGGTATGAAATCCTTGAATATTTGAACCAAATGCTCGATTACAAAATAATATGACTCTATGATAGGATAGTCTGCAACTAGAGATTCAAATTTCTTTCGCAGCAGAGTCACCAATTTGTTGGTTCCCAAATCTGTAATCCACTTCAAACCTAAAGGGCCACTAGGGCTAATGGTCATATTCAAGGAGAGATTTAGCCAACTAATGAGAGATTTAATTAAAACCCTTTCTCCCCTAAAATTTAGGCTCTGTGAAACTTGGGAGGGTGATCCCAATAATATACTTATAGATACTTGTGTGTCTAAGCACCCATAACATTGTAAATAGATAATTTCTCCTTTAGTTGCTAAATAGAAATACTACCCTAAAGGTTTGGTTGACCTTCATGATAATGTTTGATTTAAACATGAGAAATGCAAAGAATTAAATTCAACACACACTCATGCATAGATTGATAAGTAAAATTGGTTTTAAATTGTGATTAGCTACTGAATTAATCGATAAAATGTAATATGAATAGCACACTTAGATCAATGCCTCATCCTTGGAATGGAGTCAATTCCAATACCTGCACAACCTAATAAAAATTTTATATGACATCAATTAAGCTTTGAATATACTACATTATAGTATTTCAACATTATATCTTGACCACCACTTCTGATCAGAATCCTAGCATTGAGTTTAACATAAACCAATAGATTCACTCAAGAATTTGCATCAATTCCTTGAATTAACAAGCAAGAACAAATCCACAAATCCACTAGAAATCAATGGAGACAAATAAAATAACCCTTGATTATGTTATTCATATCTTATAAAACAAGGATATAGGAGAGAAAATGGCCTTGAATTTGCACCATTCAGTATTATTTTTCTAGCATTGCTATCAAAATTACATATACATTGAAAAACTCAGACCCTAAGACTTAACTCTAAAATGTTACATCTTATCATTACAATATTCTTTATGATCAATTACAAATAAACCAACCCCCTACAAATGAAGCAAAAAATTGCACTTAAGGGAAAAGCTAAAACCCTAAAATGGAAATCTTGGCAAACATCTGGCATCATGTGAGTCTTTAGATAAAAAATTACATCTCCACCATTAAATGCCCATTCTACACTTTGTTTTCCCACTCCTTGCATTTTCTTTCCCATACTACAATAGAAATCTACTTTTTATCTTCACCCAACAATTGAAATTTACTCTTACCTTGTGAGAAAAATTCATCCCTTTCTCCATTTTTACCTTGTAGCTGAAAATAATTTTATTTTAAAATGAAGGACCTTTAATCTCCTCTCTTTATCTGCAGTTGTAATAAACCATTAAACACAGCTTCTCTTACTTTCACTCAACAACAGAAAATATTCCTTTATTGTGGAAGCCCTTTACTCCTCTATTTTTCCTACACACTTACCATTACATTTTTACATTTTAATAATTTGATGCCCAGCAATAGATAATTTATTTTGCTTTACATTTTTTTTTTGTATTTACTTGTGAAAACTTTAATTACTTTATTGGGATGCATAAAACGCCTATACCCATGCTTTTACATTTGCACGTTTCATTTAAAATATTTTCTTTTAAATGTGAAATCATTTAATTATTTCATTGGTAAATATAAAAAACAATCACCCATATATTACTTTTACCTTATTATTTTCAACTCACCGTTAAAATTTTATCAAGTGTAAAGTGAACATTTATCAGGTCAATGGGCCCTTGGTCTACTGGTGAAGTTGAAAGGTTCTAAATGAGCCCACTAGGGATCAAGTCTTACTGAGTGCAAGGCTCCGACACCAAAAAAGGGATGAGGCTAAGATCATTCCTTGGATGAATTTGGCGGAATGGATACCTCTCAGTCCTTGGCTCTTAGCCAAAGAGGTTCAGCCCAAGAAGGCTTGTGCTCCTATATCGGGTAGTAAAAAATAATTTTTGGATGACATCCATAAAAAAAAAAAAACATTTATCATGGGTCAAACCACTACCACATGGATACTCCCCACTCCCCTACTCCTTTCTTCCCATGGCAACATCTCCATGGGCTACTAGGTAGATCCTTTTTAACAACTCAATAAAATATTTTTAAAGATTAAAAATATTGTTTTGCAAGTAGTTTCCTCCCTGCGCCACCACTGAATCAAATTTTGAGTGGGTGGGTCCCTTTTGGGGTGGCTATGGATGGCCTAGATTGGTCCACACTCCTTTGCTCAAATTGTTGATTCATTACTTTGCCCTAGTTTTTGTATTCTGTCAGATCTCAATGATCATCGTAGCATCAACTCAAACCATGATGGTTCAAGAATTTTTTTGTAGTGGTCAACATACAACACTATCTTCCTTTTATCAAATTCATGCATATGAGGGCTTTCCATGGCTAATAGTTTGTTGTGCACAAGGATTGCATTCATGAAATACTCTTATTACTCAAAAAAACTCTAGTAGTTGTGCTTCTTTCTTTTTGCAGTGTTGAATTGAGAACTTATTCATCACAACCCATCATCAACATGCAACATGTGAATCTAGGGCACTAAATATCTACCATTAAATAATGTTCATTTATAATATTTCCATTTCTCTAATTCATAAATTTTTTGGGTCGTATATAATAGGATTTGGATGACCATGCCAAATGGAAATACCTCAAGAAATTTTGATGCATTCCATTGCAATCTCAAATTATCCCTAAACATGTGCATGATTTTATCACATACCAAACATCAAATAAAGATGTTTTATGTGTCAACTTCATTTACTTGTGTAGAATATTTTCTTCGCAATACCAAATTGACCCCTTTTGTCCAGGATGATAGATACCCATTTGTAGCATAAACATCTTATATTCACAATACTGCCACACTACAATACAGTCCTTGAGCCTTCTCAAGATGTGTGGCTATGTTCTTTGAATTCCACTTCTTACTACAAAAATTGAATTCCACTTCTTCAAAAAAATTCAAACAAATTCCAATTTCCAAGTGCAATGTCGACAAAAGAATTCTTCACATCTAATTTACTTTGTGCAAGCTTAATGATTTCTTTTACTTGCTACAAGATAGTCATATTATTATTAGTCCCATGTTTCCAATCATACATAAAGAATTTTATGAATCTTTATCCACCTTAAGAGCATCCCTAATACAATTCTAAAATTAACCTGCTCTCAATCTGAGCCTACGCCATGGTTGCAAGACTAGAAATGCATCCACATAATCAAGAATCTTGAATAGTATTATCCCATATAAAAAAAAAAAATTCTTTAGTATCATGTAGCTATTTTTAAGTAACCTATCAAGATTAAATACTGTCATGAATATATCCTATGATAACTCAAGTAAAACATCACCTTCCTCCAATTTATGGAAGAATTCCAAACACTCAAAACACATGAAGTTTTGGATGAAGTCCTCCTTTATCCAAACTATCAATTTGAAATTATAGTATGTAGCACATGTCAGCAAAAGGCAACAACTTGTAGACATATGACTGATTTCAACTCAATGTAAAGCTTCTAGGTAGTGAGAACACTGACAAATATTTTATAGGTAAGTAATCAAAAAACAAATTTGACTTCCTTAGCCCTCCCCATCATCGACTTTAAAATTTGATACTTTGCAACTTACAAACTTATTTGTGTATATAATTATGCCTTTCAGCCTTTTCCTTCCCATTAACTGATATTCTTCTCCATGTTGATAGGCTTCATGATGCAATCTCCATAAGGGGATAGTTTTGAATGGCTAGGAGGACATGAGCATGTTAATTATGTGCATATAATATAATATCCCTATTGAATTGAGTATCCATATGATGAACCTTTTCACTTCTTCTTTTTTATTCTCCTTAGGTGAATTAGGTATTTTCTAAACCTTAAGTGTTGAAAATTGACCCAAAATACAAGCAAAAGAAAACCTTTTCCCTGGTGAAGGGGATTGCAACCACAAGGGATAGCTATGAATTAGCTCTATGTCAAATAAATATCACTCAAATAGGAATTTAGGTGAGTTAGTGACTTCATCTGCACCTCTGCTTGCCAATAAAAGAGTTTTTATTGATTAATTTCAAAACATTATAGAAATCAACATTTGCAAATTTTGGGAGCTCCATCAATTTGTACTAGATGAAATGTTTCCCAAGCAATGGGAGTTCTTTCTAGATATATGTCTAATCTTGGTAGAGTTCATTGGGATGAAGTTAAGAGAGTCTTTAGATATTTTTGCAATACCTCAAATTATTCCTTGTGTTATCATAATAATTTTATTGAAGACTAGATTTCCCTTCATAATCATGGTTATGTGGATTCAGACTAGGTAGGTGATGTTGATAGCAGATGATCCACCAATTATTATGTGTTTACTTTATTTGGTGGTGAAATTAGTTGGATGAGTAAGTGGCAGGGTGTGGTTTCTTTGTCCACTATTGAAGATGAGTATATGGAAGCTGCTTATGGTTGTAAAGAAGCCATTTGGATTAAGAGATTATGTTTAGATATTGGAATAAAACAAGATGCAATGAAAATTTATTGTGATAGTCAAAGTACAATATTTCTAGCTACGAACATAACATTTCAATCCAAGACCAAGCACATTGATGTATAGTATCATTTTTTAGAGATATGGTAAAAAATTGTAGGGTGAAGTTGGTTAAGGTAAAGAGTTTGATGAATGTTTTTTATTCTTTAACTAAGAATGTGAGCACAAAATTTTTTAGATGGTATTAGGGTTCTATGGGTCTTTTGACCTCTATTAATTAAGAGATTATGTTTATATATCCACCTATTTCTCTTACAAGTTGTCTAACAAGTGGGAGATTTGTTGGAAAAATGTGTCAACCTTGCAATTACATAAAGTTTACTATTGATAGGTAAATGCAAGAGGCACAAGAGTGGATTTTTGGGGGTACTTTCCCCCATCATGAGGGGTCTAGGGGGATCATCACCTCAAAATGGTCTTTGGGGGTTGCACATCTCGATGTGGTCTCTAGAGAAACACCCTTGAAATATAAATTTTATGTATATTTTATTATTGTAAATTTGAACCATTCATCATTAGGTCTCAAATCTGATGATAGATATTTTAATGGCCTATCTTTCCCTAGAAGGAAACCTTATTTTATGAGGGAATTGTATTATGGTTATGTATTTTGATGTATTTTAAGAGTTTGATCTAGTACTCATGTTGCCTTTGGATCTCTAGTTGTTGATACTCCTATGAGAAGCTTGCTTTGCAAGTATATTGTAATCTTCATGATTTTTGAATAATATATTGGGAAAATTTTGGAGTGTGGAGTTTTTCTCTTGAAAGGGTTTTTCCCACGTAAATCATTGTGTAGTGGTATGCATGATATTTATTTCTATTTCTATTTCTATTTATTTAATTATTGAAAAGATCTGTAAAGTTTTACATTATCCTCCTCTCAAGATTAGTGTAGAAATTTGTTTTGCTACCTTAGCTTATGTGGAGCAAATTTTTCCTTCAATATTTTGGTTTTCAACCCTTACATCCTTTCCACTTTATGGTGGCTTCACGCCCTAAAGGATAAAATTTAATCTTTCTAAAAAGTGTACAATAAGCCACATGGTGGCTGTGTGACCTTTTTTTATATCATTTTCCTTTTGGGCCCAAATTGGGGCACGTGTGCACCTGGTGGGGTTTTCCTCAAAAGTATTCTCACAAATTCTGAAATCACCTGCCCACTTGCCATGTCATCCTTTTCATCAGTTCAATCATTTTTTCCATGGACATATCTCTTTTGGGGTAGAGTTTGTTGGATAGGTGGAAGAGTTCTTACTTTCAGGGTGGACTTCCAAGGTGGCATCACTAGTCATCATAGCTGATCGGATTGTGTCTTAATAGCTGATCTAGGATCTAATTATTTTTTGATAGCATATCTTCACTGAACTTCTATAGGATCTAGAACCATTAATGGAGCAGCTTAAACTTTATGAGAAAAAATTATTGTGATCTAATAAGACCTTAAATCAGATTGTGGTCTATTAGATTCAAACACCTGGTAGTTGTTCTTCTCTATTGGTTGTAGTGGTGGCTTCTTCTTCTGGCTATAAAAAAGGAGTTTTTTAGAAAATATAGGGAGATAGTTTTTTCAAGAGTATAATTATTTTCTAAAGAGCACTATTCACACTCTTTGGCATGTTATATTTGTCTAGACTATTAATCGTATTTTCATTCGACCTTTGTTTTCAGTTAATTTATCATAAAGAATTAGATATATTAAGAAGAAATCTTTGGAATTGTGCATTTTATCTCCATCACAAATTTCATTTTCTTATATCATTTATGTTGAGTGCATTGTGTTAAAATCCTTACATAGATAGTTTGGATGATTATTTCACATGTTGTTAGCTTTTATGTTTGATGCTATCTTTTAGAAATTGAATCATGCTCATCATACTCTTTCATTTTTTGTAAAGGATATGTTATTTTTCATATTATGTTGTAAAGAGGGAGGATTCTGTGAATATCTAAGTATTCCTATGAATCTCAAGGGTTTATTATTCCTGTCGGACCTTAATGGATGCTCCCATTGGAAGATTTGAATGACTGCACTGTGCTTTCTCTAGCCTTTGTCATTTGTTCTTTTCTCAACAATGAAGGGTTTGTGACATTTTGTGTCCATTTCATTAGGAGTAAGAAATGGTTAGAATTTGAAATATTGTAAAAGCTTTGGCACATTACCACCTTTATGTTTTCCCCTGTGTTTCTCTTCTCCCTTTTCCCCAAACACAAAGAAGAGCCTACTTTCTTTAAAAATCCCAAAGGTCATTCAGTGAGGTGCAATTCGGTACCCCACTCATTGAATTTACCATAAGGTTATTCCGAGAGGCATAAGATTTTATGATCAACAATTATTTTTCTAGCATGCCTGGTGGAACCACCTTTTTCAAATGTTTAACTAGAATTTTTAGAAATATTTTATAAATCAAACTAAGAAGAAAGGTTGGCAATCCCATGCCCAAAGTTCAAATAAGAGCATCCTCTAGAGGGAATTTTTAGTACTCCCAACTACCCGCTTCGACCCCTAGGAGAAGAAAAGCTATAGGTTTCATATCACCTGTTAGAAGCAATAGAGTGAGAAGTGATAGCCCATAATCTAGATCTTTATCCACTCCCCTAGAAGGCTAAACCTTCCAAATCAAAATACCCGCCTACCCCATCCATAGGTATTTGTTCTCAATGGATCACTTAGGTGCTCCTGCTCCTAAATTTTTTGTAACCTAGAATAGTGGTAGCTTGCTACTTCCACCTACACCCTCAGATGTGTGGCCTACCATACATTCCAATGCTCTTAAAACAATTATGAGGTTCATAGGAGAGGATTTTAAAATCCCTTCAGAGCATCTCCAGGACATACCAGAGGCATGTAGAGTCTATAACATTTCATAAGAAAATGTGACCCTTAGATTATCGGTTGCATCTTTTTAGAGCCTAAAATTTTTGATAAATTTTGGTAGAATTTGAGGCTCCCATTATGAAATGTTTGATTGCAACACTCAAAAATGCACCTGTACAATCTGTCCTAGGAGCTTACTTTGAAAAATAATAATTGAAGGCTCCTTCAATTTCATGCCAAATAACTTTGCAAACATGTTTATCTACCATATGTAAGTGTGTACACCTATTTTCAGCTTGCTATGATCATATTTGAGAAAGTTTTGAAGTGCCAAGTTGAAGGGTTCTAGAAAGGTTTGTTGTCTACACATTATGAAAACTATCGTGGAGGCCAATATTTATCAACTGGAAGATTTTCAGTACAAACCAATTGTTGTTTCAAATTTTCCCCATGCTGATCTACTTTCATGTCAATTTTCAAGGCCCCAACATCTCATTTGGTATTTTTTCGAAGCCAAAAGAAAATGGGTTTTACACAATTTTGAGATCTGCATTTCCAAAAAAAATTCACAGAGTTCAATTTTAACTTTCAATATTTTTTGAAGAGAGTGAATTGGATAAAAATACTTCTGCACACATGTTCATTTGACCTAAATGAACTAGTTCCCCAAGTAGTAGCTTCCCAGGAAGAGATTTGATATTTTTTCAAAGTGGCAAGTTGATGAGTTTCAGATGATTTTTTACACGAGAAGTTTCAAAAAAGTTTGAGTGAGTTACTTTGATTGTTCATATTTTGTGATCCTAATGAATTTATGTAAATATATTTCACAACCATCTTCCCATGTCACCAATCAACATGTGAGTACATTTTTATGGCTTTGAGAGAATGTTTGATTAGTTTTCCAAGGCAATTACTAAAGCTACTTGGCTTGTTTCAGTCACAATGCAAAAATGACAAAAAGAAAATTCTACCCACTTTAGCTTAAGATGAATTTTAGATTTTTCATGAAATAACTAAGAGATAGAGAGTCATGAAATTCAATTACTAGGAGAAGTGGATCTAATCCCTCATGCAATTCAATTGAAATATGTCATGAAGTTGTGTATCTTCTCAAGAAAAAATGTTTGTGATTATGGAGCACTGGTGTGTTACTACTTTTCAAGTGCATTATAGGATTCAAGTGAAATAGCATCGAAGGGAGCTCAAGGAAATAGGGATGTAGAGATAGGTCTTTCTATTTATCTATCACCCACATTGATCTACACAAAATTATATCCAAGAAGCTCTAAAGGGTCATAGAGATTCACGACAGGGTAGGTATCACAGTAAAGAGGGGGCAGTGAGTTAAGTATGACAGTGTGTGACAATCATGTATCAACAGTGTGGTAAGGAGGGCTAGAGAGAAGGTTTCTAAAGGAGATCACCTACAAACTTTGGAAGATAGTGATACAAGAACATGAAATGAAATATGCTGAAAGTCTAGAGATAGAGAAACAAACTCACAATTTCCATGATACAAAGCATAGTTGGTATATATTCAATGTTTCAAAATCATGCTATAGAATAAAGATATGCAAAAGTTTCATTAGTAACACATGCAATAAGGTTAATGAAATGTTTCTAGAAGGAAAATAGACAAAGATGTGACAATTTTCAGCATTCCTAGGACATCCATTCTTCTCTTACTAAAAGACCTATGTTTAGTGACTTTCTCAAATGCCTATGCCACATAATTCTCTATTGTTTGTGGAGACATGAATAGATAAATTATTTCATTTTCCCAAATATAGGATGACAATTATTCTAAGGTATAAAGGGAAATATGAAGATAAAGGGAGCATAATACATTCTTAAAAATGTAATATCCCCAAGAGTCAGAATAGAGTTGTATGTAAAATGAGAAAATCCTTAATGACAACAAAACCAAATTAAAAAAGAGACCAATGATACATAAAGGAGAGAACATAGTAACTCGGTTTAAGTGGTCTAGTTTCAAGGTGAGGATCTTGATTCCCTTTTTTGTATCCTCCAATAAGGATCTTTAAAATATGATGGAAGAAATATGGCAAGCTCGATGGAGGGAAGGTTCTTATCTCTTCAAAATAGGTATGATGATTTCTTTAAAACACTCTATATCATTACCTCCATTTGGGGCTCTAGATACTTTGATGAGTGCTTCCTTTCCCAGTAATTTTGTATTCTATGGGAAGAGTATCTCAAGAAATGGGTATTTTGTAACACTCTAGCCACTTAAATGCAAGAGTTCTTTCATCTAAAATTGATTGGTATAGAATGTCAAAATCAGGATGAAGAATTTCCACTAGGGAAGCTTGTTAAAGGGATGATTCTTAGTGTGGATCATGTCTGTGGTCGAGTTGAGATGATACTTAAAACTAAATTAGTGACAAAAGCATTGGAAGAAGATTTGAGTAGGTAGGATATTCATGTTGGATGCATAATATCAAGGGTTATCAGCTATCCGGAATCCTTTGGCATATTTGAAACTATTGAGAATAGTAACATTAAGGGTTTTTTCCATGCACAAAATGTATCCACAAATAAATATTCCTCATACCTTTTCATTTATATTTCAATTCAATGACACTGAGTTAAGTAAGAAACATTTATGGTAGAAATTTGAGAAGATGGAGTTAGAAAGAGTGGGTCTTTGATATCTAGGATTCATCAAATAGCCAACTAACATTTGGAACAATCATGGTTAGGAATGCCAACTTTGTAATGAATATCCTATTACAATGCTTGGAAAAATGATGAAGTAAAGAATAATTATAATGTTGTGGGCACCATGCTAAAACAATGTGCTAATAAAAGATATGAAAATGAAAGCCTATTGAAAATGGAAATGTCAAGGGATGCACTTACCCACTACACATTTTACCAAGCTAGCTTTAAAAAGCATAATTTCCTAGTTTCTTAAATTATCTTCTATATTAGGGCTTCCAATCTATATTATTTAATGGTGTGGTCACATATGACAACTGGTGTTTTTTATGCTAAGTAAATAAGTGAAAAATTAGGAAAATTTCCAATCATGAATGGTGCAAATTCAATCTAGAGAGATCTAAGTGAATTAGGTAAAGCAAAGACTATCAAGCCACAAACCCTAAACTGAAGTAGTACTGCAAAAAAAAAGTTTCAACAAAGAGAAAATAAATATCAGAGTGAGTGATTTTTAATCCATTTGATATTATATATGAGTGACTTAAGGATTCCATTCATGAAAATATCAACATGAATTATTTTGAAGTCTCCCCAATAAAGTAAAATGCATGAAAGAAAATAAACCTCATCGGAGAAACTATCATATATCAGGAGAAGTTGTCTTGGAGTATCTTCGATAATTAATCCACCTCAACTAAAAAAGGGGAATATTTTTAATGTGGGGAGGAAACTTTATTAAAATCATAAAGTGCATTAATATTTTGGGAGAATATAATTTTACCAAAGGTGTAATATGCAACCATAAAATGTTTTCATTAGGAAGTAAAATAATTTTATTGGAGGAATTAAAAAATTAGTTAATTATTTGACCTAAAGAATACTTTTTATTATGTGAAAGTGCATACAATTGGAAATAAAGCATTTTCACCAAGGAGGGTAAAACAATATTGTGAATATAATATTCATCGAGCTCCCTTCGGGTTTTTATTTTTGCTAAGTACTGACTCGCACATAAATTTTTTAAGTTGATCAACATCCTTTTGATAATGCTATTGCCTCCACCACATGTCTGGTCAATGCTCTCCAAAGGAATTCTCTTCTCTTCTTTTAAAACAGCCCCCACCAAGCTTCCACATGTCGTTGTTGCGCTCACAATAGGGTTGCTTCTCTTCACTTTTAAGTCTGGCTCCATATACTCACCACATAGCTTCATCCATATAAATATTTCAATGGGCCCTATAGTCAAAACAAAATAAAAGGAACACTCCAAGTGTCTCCCTAGCATAAGCTTTCAATGGCGAAAGAAAGAGATGAACTACGGGCTACACAATATCACCATGTGTCTCTTCAGTGGGTGATTCTTCTATGCAAAGAATGGAGCAAACTATGAACTATGACATGTTGTCACATGTTATAACTACTTCAATTGGGTGGAAACACTTGTTTTCATGAGACCACTGCCATCATTTGTAGGGGATGCACTTGAACTGAGAGTGACCAAATGCTTTGGCTTGAATCTTTTTTGTTGCAACATGGAGGAGGAATCTTTGATGTTGTATCATTACTCAAAGATACTCAATCTTTTCTATTACTACTCACCAAGGGAGTGGGAGAGCTTACTATATATACTACTCTTTGTTTCAAGAGAAGGGATCAAAAATTTGGAAAAAAAATAGAGATTTTAGAAAAACACCACGCCTTTTTATTGTTATTTTAATTATTGAAAAAAGACTCATAGACTATGCCATTGTTCAACCTTTCTATTTTTTTTCATAAGCTATTTGATTAAATTTATGTTTTTCCATTATTGTTTGAATGGTTCATTTATAGAACTTATATAAATTGAATGCAAGTTTGCTGGTTTAGATCATGTCTTTTGACTCTTCTTATTAGTGAATAAGTGTGCAAGTTATTTTATGTCATTGAATGAATCATTTATGCTTTAATCTTTCCTTTCTATCATTCTAGGACATAGTAGATTGATGATCGGGCCCTTACATCCATGATTTATTGTTCCTATAATTAAAGTCTTAGTGCATCGCCTTAGAATAGACATTTATTTTTATAGTTGTTTCCTTTTCCCTTTCCAAACCCTAATTAAAGAAGAATCTGGCTTCTTTAAAATTTGGAGGTCACTCAGTTTAGCGCAATCAATCCCCCATAAACTAAGTTTCCCACAAAGGGCTATTACCTTGCCAATTTTTGGCATCAATAGTTTTTCTTTTTCCTAGCACACCCGGTGGGATAGACCTTAAATGAATTTTTGCTTGAAAAGGATGTATGAGCCATCAGCCTATAACTAGATCCAAAACAACAAATAACCCTAGTTTACTAATGCCACAATTAGGAATAGTGCAGGTTGTGAATCAATTAGTAAACATTCTGCTTCCCCCACCCTTAGCATTAGCCATGTTACCTAGCACCAATAGCAATTATGTGGCATGGGATGCTAGAAGTCCCCTCGTAGCACCAGTAGCACCCCCTATTTGGGCTGCTATCCCGGTCTCAACTTTAAAGGCTATACCTAAGTTTACCAGAGATTGATCAAGAACACCTACCAAACATTTGCAAGATGCTGCAAATGTATGTCTAGTGCACAAAATCACCATTCAAAAAGTAGCACTAAGGCTACTCTTGGATTGGTACCAAAATTTTCTAGCTAACACTATCAACACCTAGGATGAGCTCAAAGATCCATTCTATGAGATATTTTTGAATGACAGGGACCATTCCTCACCATATTATCAATTGTCTACCATAAAGCAGGCCCATAAGAAGCCATTATAAACTTTAATGTCAGATTCCATACAAACTAGCAGAGGATCCAGGTTACTATCCACCTACCTCCCAAGTTGGTGTTCATGTTTTACTTGAAATCCATCAACCCTGGCATTTCAATGATGATCTAGTCTTTGGGTGGGAAAACTCTATCAGGCACTTACAATGTTGTTGTTAAGGTGAAGAATAATTTGATCGATGAAGGAAAGTTGCCACCTTGACCCATCATGCTAATATTTCTTGAAATATCGATGTTTTCTCAATAAGTTGCATCAACTAGGGCACCTGTGCCTACCCAGTCTATGTAAACATATGCGACTACACCACAAAATGTTGCCTCTATGTCTAGCTCTTCAAAAGATGAGATGAGAAATCTCAAAGAAATGTTGTGGACTATGGATAATGACATAACTACCCTAAAAAAAAACTAGACGACACCTCTAAATCCTACCTATCAGAATTATCAAGGCAGGTGGCCTTCCTATCAGTAGATCTAATTCCAAGATGGCTTACGCATGAATATGCCAACTCAAACAACAAACCAAATAGTGCTAATATCTACTCCATTGCAAGGAACTCCTAAAAGCTCAAGTAGAGAATTGACCACATGGTAGAACAACCTCATCGATGACATCAAGCCATGGTGCTTCCCCTATAGTGACACACATATTCCCATGAATTGTCCACACGATAAATTATAGCAAAAGGTGGAGGAGCAGCATAGCCAAGGTGATACTTTAGACCACAAAGGTTATGTATATGCCTCTCTAAAAATGGAAAATGTGGTCTTAACCACAAAAATGCAAGGAATTTCCTTGGAACAAGAATCAGACATAGTTCCTAACCATGCGCTCTTCTCTTGGATGGAAGATGAAGAAGCGGTGTTTGCAAATGAGGCTTCTACATCGAAGGCCCTGTAAGTGCATTCTGACTAAAACACCCAGTCTAAGTGAAGATTTATAGGTGAACCAATTACCTCATAGCCTAAAAATGTTCTAGACACATCTCCTAGCACCATTGGAGTTGTGTAAAAATTTCAGCCATGGAAGGAAATCGAAATAAAAAAGCCCAAGGATCAAAAGTCCTTAAACCCACCACCATTCAACACAGTGGAAAAACTAAAAAAATCATCCACTAATGTGTCTCTTTGGGATATATTAGCCATTCTACAATAGAATACATTTTTGTAGATGGCTCTCCAAGAAGATGCCAATGCAAAGCCATCACAACAATTGTTAAAAGAAAATACCATCGATCTATCACCTCCAATCAAGGTTCTCACAAACATCACAAAGGTACCTCCTATTGAGGTTAAAATTAATCCAAATCCCTTCTTCTTAACCCTTAGTGTGGGAAACAAACTGTTACACAATTCCATGATTGACTCTGGTGCCAACACCATAGTCATGCCCAAACAAATAGCTGAAGCCTTGGGACTTAGCTATGAACCTATGAAGAAAGTAGTTACATGTAGCTTGATGGAAACAAGGTTGAAATAGTATTTATCATTAAGGACATTCCCTTAACCCTCTTTAGCTATCCTAGTATCACCGTACCTCAAGATACTGTCATCATTCATGTTCCTCCTATGTTTGGTCTTTTCCTGTCTCAGGAATTCATTGCTAAGATAGGTAGATATTTGGTGTTGGATTGGACAAATTTGATTGTTTGAACCAAGCATGGGGCTAAGCTAAAATTATTTTCCAAACCCCTGCATGCAGAACATGTTGCAGATGAGGCTATGATCAACTTTGAAGCCACCCATACTAAATTGGACTCAAGGAACACTAAGAGGGGGGGTGAATCAATGTTCAACAATATTTAAATTTCAATCAAGTTGTTAAACCATTCACAACATTTAAACAAAAGTAAAGATGCAAGCACATGGAGGAAACAATAAAAACAACATAACGTCAAGATTTTTATGTGGAAACCCTGTTAGGGGAAAACCATAGTGGAGATTAGTCCACAATTTATGCTCTATTAAAGTATGAAGAAAAGGGGAATGCACATACATTCAGGCACACTTCCTAGAGCTCATTTCTCAAAAACAAGAAGTCTCACTACCTTACAATATATTTGTGATTACAACAAAAGGTTGAACTGAGAAGATAGCATCCAAAAATGCCTAGTTTCAGTTTCGATGAAGCTCACATATCAAATTTTGGACCTTCTATTTGATTTTTCACTTCACTTTGCTCTACCTTAATTCACTTCATAATAGTCTTCTTCTACCCAAATGAATTTGTGCAAAGTCACTCAACAACCATTCTACTATTCAGACACTTCATCCATACACAAACACACACACCTTAAAATGAATTGTCTAACTCCACATTTATATCCACTACCAAGAGTTCAATTATTGTATGTTGTCAAATAAAATAAAATATTCATCAAATGTCAGCTCAAATCATGATAAATTTATAATGTACACCCATTAGAGTTGGTCATGACATAGCTAGGACCCAAAAAAATGCTTGAACATAGAAAAATTTAAACAATTATCCCTTACACATCTACGACATGCTGCATTCATTAAGTTGGCCACCAATGAGTTAATAAACATAAAATCATCCTCTTGGATCTCCTAACTCGTACATGCTAATTAATACAACATCACAAAACTTAACAATAAGATAAAATAGATGCTTAACAATCTATCCCTGAGATGCACAACTCAAAATAATGATTAGGTGAAGCATACAGATCGAAATACTAACCGAATACCTTGTTCTCCATTCTTTCTGTCGATAATACTCAGTTCTCTAATTTACCTATCGGTATGAAAAAAATTTGATCTGTAGACTGGAATAATGACTTTAGTTTCCATCAATGACAACACTAGAAGCCATATGCCAACAATCCCCCCCTTTGGAATTGATGGCAGCACTTACTAAGTGTCGAAACTAGTGATTACACTACCAAGATTCAAAATTTCAAAACAAAACTCCCCCTTAGAATGTCAAGGAATTTTTCACTACACTCTCTCCCCCTTTGACATCAATGAAAAACATATTTGGATCTTACTTCCTGCCAATTCAAAAATTGATCAAAATTTTGAAGAATTACAACTGTTGCACAAGTAAAAAATTATCTTGTACTTATTTTTCATTTTTGGAAGAAATTTCTTCCAACCTTTGACTGCAATTCCAATTATTAAGATCAAGCTATTTTTTTAATGTCTGGTTGATAATCTGGATGATGGATTCTAGAATTTTAATCACTTCTTCTAACTTCTCTCCTTTCCTCAGAACCTCAATTAGTTGCTTTAGTCTACATTCGGTTAAGTCCTTCACTTTCAAAAAAGTGTCCATAAGGTTGTTTCTAGATAAGTGAACTTTTGCATGCTCAAACTGCAACTCTTGAATCATTTTCTTGACTACACCATCCTGATCCTAAAACATATTATAATCCTGACCAATTTTGTTCAACTCACTTTCAATTTGCTCCAGCTTCACTTTGTATTTCCCAACTACATGAGGCTAGAAAAGACAATAATTGTAGATGTTATTTGCTGAGTTAATGCATTGTCTCAACACACTTATTTTCCCTTTTAGTTTCATAGGGGATAGCCTAAACTGCTCCTTAAAATGTAGAATTATTTCTTCCTCTTTCCTGTCCTAGGACTTAGTGACCATAGCTTCCCTAATACATTAAATCATCCCTTTAGTAAGCAAATTCTACAAAATTTCCAATCCAATGTTATTGTGCACTAAATAACTGCTTAGAGTGCTCTCAATTAGGTCCTTCTCATATGAGGGTCTATCTAACCAAATGTTAGCATTCTTTTGCATCCCATCTTTCTCTTGAACAAGCTGCAATATATTTACTTTGGATAGAACATCTTCTTCTTCACTTCCTTCTGCCATTACTATATCTAGTTCAACTGCTTCTAGTTCATCCTTTAGAGTGTACTCATTAGAATCTTTATCTAGTATATCCACAATTACTTGTTCTTTACCTTTTCCTTCAAATTTTGGAGACTTGTGTGCTAGAGGAGTGTCATCAGCAAAATCTTCTGCTCTTTTCTTCTTCCTCTCCATCTCACCGAAAGAAGATCCAACTTCAAGTGCTATTACCAGAATGGAAATGCTAATTTCTCCAAACTTCCCTAGAAACTCTTTAAAGAAATTTGCATATGCTTGCTCATAAATTTACAGACTATTAGAATGTTCAAAAATTTGCTTACAAACCAGTTCATTCTCCTTCCATACCACATTATTGATCTAAGGCAAGCAATTCAGAAAATACTTCATGATACATATGACCAAAGTACCAAACCTAAAGCGATAATCTACTTCCTTTATCAGATGCACATTTTCCATCGATTGATCTTTTAGCAAACTGCACAAGTCAAAGTCTTGATCCTCTATTATCACTTTATGAGAGATGTAAACTACACCTGTTGAGGTTACACCTTCCCTATTTTTGAAGAAAATTTTGTATGAGATTCCATGCACAATGTACCTTGTTATCGAATATTTGATTGTCAAAATTACTAGTTCCCTTTGATCTCCTATTAATCCGGTTAGGGTTTTGACTTCCTTGTTCTGAATCAACTTCTTTTTCAGTATATCCCCAACATTGCATAATCCAGTTAGATTCTTAATCCTCTCTTTTGAAATGAGATAGGGTTTATCCAAACTCAAAATATTCTTATTCAATCTATTTAGGATAAACTTGATGACTTATGTGTTTTCAAAATAAGGAAAATCATTCTAAATGTCCAAAATTTTATGTTTCACACCTTCAAGCCACTTCAATTCATCAGTCGGAAACATATTTCTAGTACCATATTCATCCAAATTCATGATTCCTTTGATTTGCTTCATTTTTGTTTTTGTACTAAACAAGTTCTATCAAGCACAAAATTTACTAAGAATGCTACAAGCAACTGAAATACCTAATGAATTCGCTGTCAAATTGACTTGACTCCTTCAAAATTCTGTTGGGAGACTCTCCTTTTATTCTTTGTCAATGCAAGATGACAAATGAGGGTTCCAAATACCCTTTTATAACTCACACACCTAACCTACTTACTGCATTGAATGTTCTTCGCTAGTTGTTTTTGTTACTTTGTTTTCTTAGACAACAAGAGAAGAATTTATCTATAGACCTTCTAGATCTCAATTTTCTACACAAGTGATCACATATTCATTTGTAGACTGATAGCATAAATACTAACAATTTACTACATTCTGGTGCCAACTATTGACAGGGTGACAACATATTTTTTCTTGAAAAAATCCTCCTAGGCCAATGTCCTAAGATCAATTTCTAGAGGAATTACCAAAGGTTGCTTCCGATATCAGATTATTTCCTTCATTAGATTCACTCTTCTTTACCCATGTTTCCCTCATATAATCTTTTATTTCTTCCATAGTCACTTTTCCTTTTCCTTTATCATCTTTCTGTGAAATTCTACCTTTGTATACCAGACCTCTTCTATCCATGTGTGTATTCCTATAGCCAAATTTGTTGCTATTGTAACACACCAGATTTCTTTGTCTAGACCATTCATTGCATTGATTTCCTCTTGATTTGCATTGATTATAAATATTCTCAAATTTTCCATAGGTATAGCATTTAACATTCCTTACACTAATAGACATACTTTTGCATTCAATTGACCTATGACCAAAATTATTGCAACTAAAACACTAACTAGGAAATGATGGACTATTTGAATTTAGTTTACTTCTACACTGAGAAGCCATATGACCAAATTTATTACAAGTAGTAACCATTAAAATTTTGATCATTGGGTTGTCTTACCAAATACCTTCTTCCTTTATTCATTTGATTTCTTTGTATTGCATCCTTCTATTCAGATCTGGAGCTTTTTCCCTTCTCATATCCAAGACCTCACTTATCATTTGCATCCTTCTATCCTTTAGTTAGCTCATCAAGCTTAGCAGAATTGATCCTAAACTTCTCCTTGTATTCATTTGCAATAGTGATTTCATCTCTGAGAATAACTATTTGTCTTTCAAGCTCTTGTTCATTATTTATGGATTGTTGTAGTTCAATCTCTAGCTGAATGAATCCACTATTAACTTTGCTGCATTCTTCAAATTTTTCTTTTAAGGACTGAGCTAGATTCTCCTCATTTTCCTTCCTTTCTTCAATCTCCTTAGTTAGCTTCATCACCACAGATTCCATCTCAAGCTTTAGAGTAGCATTTTTCCTAGCAAGTTTTTCACATTCTTCAATTATTTCTTTTAGGGTTTGAATCAGCTGAACATGTTCCAAAATTTTATTTTCTTTTTGCTTCAACTGATTACAAATTTCCTTCCTCTTTTCTCTTGACTCATTGATTTTATCCTTCAATGATTGAATGAATTTTTTAGCATCCACAAGAATCACTTTTAATTCTAGGACTTCTACTTTAGACTGATCAAGATCATCAAGTGCCACCAAAAGCTATTGTTGAAGAGCACCAGAGTCCATTGCATTCCAAGATCCACCTCATGCTATTAAACTTTTTGTAGAGGAACTTTCTCTGATACCAATTGTTGGACTCAAGGAACACTAAGAGGGGGGGTGAATCAGTGTTCAACAATATTTAAATTTCAATCAGTATGTTAAACCATTCACAACATTTAAACCAAAGTAAAGATGCAAGCACATGAAGGAAACAATCAAAACACCATAACACCAAGATTTTTATGTGGAAACCCTGTTAGGGGAAAAACCACAGTGGAGATTAGTCCACAATTTATACTATGTTAAAAGTATGAAGAAAAGGGGAATGAACATGCATTCAGGCACACTGCCTATCACTCACTGCTCAAAAACAAGAAGGGTCACTACCTTACAATATATTTGTGATTACAAAAAAAGGTTGAACTGAGAAGATATTATCCAAAAATGTCTAGTTTCAATTCTAGTGAAGCTCACATATTAGATTCTAGACCTTTTGTCTAATTTTTCACTTTGCTCTGCTCTACCTTAATTCACTTCACAACAGTCCTCTTCTATAGAAATGAATCTTTGCTAAGTTTCTCAACAACCATTTTTCTATTTGAACACTTCATCCATACAACACACACACCTTAAAATGAATTATCTGACTCCACATTTATATCCCCTACCAAGAGTTCAATTAATGTATGTCGGCTTCAAATAAACTAAAATATTCATCAAATGTCAGCTCAAATCATGAGAAATTTATAATGCAAACCCATCAGAGTCAGCCATGACATAGCTAAGACCCAAAAAAAATTCTTGAAAATAGAAAAATTTAAACAATTATCCCTTATACATCTGTGACATGCTAAATTCATTAAGTCAACCACTAATGAGTAAATAAAAAGAAAATCATCCTGCCAGATCTCCTAACTCATACACTGATTAATGCAACATCACAAAACTTAACAATAAGATAAAATAGATGCTTAACAATCTATCCTTGAGATTCACAACTCAAAATGATGATTCAGTGAAGCATATAGATTGACATACTACCCGGATACCCTATTATTCATTCTTTCTGCTAGTAATACTCTGTTCTCTACTTTGTCTATTGGTATGAAAAAAATATGATCTACAGACTAGAATAATGACTTCAGTTGCCATTAATGACAACACTAGAAGCCATATGAAAACACATAACTCCATTACTAAGGATGATATGTATTGTCCCAAGTTGCTAGAAGACAAGGAAATAATAGGAGATAAAAGTGATAAAGATAAGGCTCCTTTGAATGAGTTCATAGATACTAATCCTTTTAGAAATTACCATGCCACTAGGTGTTGGTATGTGGCCCGATCATGCTATAATCAGATAGCCCATGGTATAAAGACACCCCCTACTTTTTCAAATCAATGAAAAGGGAAAAATCAATGAAAAGGAAAAATCCGATTTTGTAGAACCCGAAAATCTGAAGCTTCTAAGCTTGGTAAAAAGGGGTTCGGATGGGTATTTCAAGATGAAAAACGCGATTATTCGCAAGATTGTAATAGGTTTTTCACTGGATAATAAAAGTGTTGGATGGCTGTGGTTTGGTGGATGTAGCCCAGGGTGAACCACGTTAAATTTTGTGTTATGATTTATTCTGTGAATGTTTTAGTTTCTCTGCTTTGTTTATTAAATCTGCATTTAATTGTTAGATCTCATATCTCTAACCCTAACACTAGGTTAGGTACTTATGTCATTTACGATGAGGAATAGGATATTCTAAAGGTTATAAAAGAACCTAAAAGTGACCTAGCCTCTAAGAAAGATGCAAAGTTGGTGTAGGAGCAGGATATGCTTGATATCCCCACAAAATGAAAACATTGAGATCTTTCCTCTTCCAATTCACTTTCTCAAACAATGAAGCTAAATACAAAGGACTAGTACAAGGTTTAAGCCTTGCAGAGTGCATGGGCATCAAACAATTAATGGTGTTCAAAGATTCTGAACTGGTGGTCAATCAAGTTCGGGGAATTTCCGCAGAAAAGAATGTCTACATGAGATCCTATCACCACCAAGTCTGGGACTTAATTGATGGTTTGGAAGTCTTCAATATATAGACAGTACCCTAGGAAAAAATAAGTGATGCAAATCGCATGGCAGCAATTGGATCCTAGTTTGACTCTACATCTAATCTCATTCATAACAAACACTCTGTGTGAGTGATAGTCTGACTATTGATTCCTAATAATGATCAAATTTGGCAAGTGTTTGAAAGTGATCAACATATTGCCTCATTCCTCTAGCAGTTGGGAGAATTCACCAATCAACTTCAACCAAAGATCACTGAAGCCTATGAAGGATAGATCATTTAGCTCAAATCTAACAAAATTTTAAAGGGATTGGTCACTCTCGAAAACCTTTTCAATTGTGACGATGCTAGGAGTGATAAGAGGAAATTTGTAGTGGGAAAAAGCAACTATGTGGACCTCGAGGTTGTGAATGGGAGAAAACTCAAGGTTAGGATAAATGTCTCGCATCATGATAAAGAAAGGATCATTAGTTTCTATAAGAAGTATGAAGGAGTAGTAGCCTGTTCGTATGATGACCTCAAGGGATATGATTTTGATATTATCCAACACATAATAGAGCTGGTAGAAGGTGCAAAACAAGTTTGCCAAAAATAGAGACTAGTGAACCTCAAGATTGAAGCGTTGATGGGGCAAGAGCTAATAAAGCTAATCCAGTAATGGATTATTTTTTCAATCAAGCATAGTATGTGGGTGTCCAACATGGTCCCAATCTAGAAGAAGAGTGGAGATATCCACTTGTGTGTTGACTTCTAGGACCTGAATAGAGCATCCCTCAAGGATCATTATCCATTTCCTTCTATGGAGTCAATCCTACAAATAGTGGCAAGATTAGAAATTTTTTCCTTACTAGATGGCTTCTCTGATTACAACCAAATCTAGGTTAATGAGGATCAACACAAAACTATGTTCACTACCAAGTGGGGATCATTCGCATATGCTAAAATGACTTTTGTCCTATTAAATGTAGGGGCAATGTTCTAGCAGGCAATGGACATCGCCTTTAGTGAGATGATCAACAAGATTATCCTAATCTATCTAGATGATCTTACTGTATTTTCGAAGTCTAAACATGATCATTTCAATCACTTAGAAATGGTATTTAAGAGATTCCAAGAGTTTGGGGTTTCCCTAAGCCCAAACAAATGTGTCCTTGGAGTACTAGAAGGTAAGCTATTGGAACACATGGTGTGCAAAGAAGGAATTACAATTGATCCCAAGTGAGTGAAATCAATCAAGGAACTTCCCCTTTCGGTTAATAAGAAAGGCATCTAGTTTTTCCTAGGGAAGGTAAACTTTGTTAGCAAATTTATTTTTGATTTTGTAGGAATAATTAGGCTGATCACCCTAATGCTAAAAAAGGATAAAACATTTAAATGGACAAAGGGAGCCAGAGAATCCATTGAGAGAGTTAAGGATGTTATTTCCTCAGGTCCTATGTTGGTTAACCTAGACTTATCAAAGGACTTCATAATGTATGTATTTAGTGGAAACTCAAGCATTGTTATTGTCTTAACATAGAAGGACAATGAAGGAAAGGGAGAACATCCAATAGCATTCTACTTCTAGACCTTGAAAGAATATGAGACAAATTACAACTTCGTCGAAAGGCAGGAATTTGCAATAGTAAAGGGACTTAAGAATTTTTGCCACTTGATCTCTTGCAATAAAGTGATTATTTATGTTATGCATTCTAGTGTGTGTGAATACATCATAGAGGGATAAATCATTGAAAAAAATTCCAATTGGATCACCAAGATCCTTGAGTATGAAATTGAGTTCAATCCAACCAAAATTGTTTGAGGAAGAGGACTGTGTGAATACCTTGCGCACAATGAAGAAGTGATGGAAAAGGAAGAGCAACCAAAGCTAGTTCTAATGAATGAGTCAGATCCCAAAGGATGCTGGCTAGCAGACAGGATGAGATTTATGCAAAAAAGAAAGTACTTACCAAGTCTTCCTTCCTAAAAGAGGAGGTTCTATTAGCTACAAAATAGCAGATATGCAATCATTGAGGGAATCCATTTCAAAAGAAACTTCAATGACATTCTTCTAAGATGTGTTACCACCGAGCAAGCAAGGAGAATCCTTGACACTTTCCACAACAACACTATGGGTGGACACTTTTTCACAAAGACCATTTCCATCAAAATCATGTGTGTGGGATACTTCTAGCCAACACTATTCAATGATTCGTACTCCTTGGTTAAAGCATGCAAGGAATGCCAGTTCTTTGTAGGAAGAAGGAAAAAAATTTCAATGCCTCTCAACCCAATAGTGATCGATGAGCCATTTGTGCAATGGGGCCTTGACTTCATTGGAATGATCAATTCTACTTCTAGCACTAGACACAAGCGGATCCTAATGGCTACAAACTACTTCACGAGGTGGAAAAAAGTCACACCACTAAAAAATGCAATGGAAGTAGAGATGTGGACTTCCTAGAAGAACTGGTAACAAGGTTTAACCCTCCTAAAACCATCATTTTTGACAATGCTAGAGCTTTTCTAGGTGTAAAGGTATGTCGGTTTTCCCTTATCCATGGCATATTCCTTAAAACGTCATCAAACTATTACCCACAAGAAAATGGCATAGCTGAGTCAACAAATAAAAACCTAGTTCGACTCCTCAAGAGGATTGGGTTGGAGCACTAGGAGTGGCATAGGAACCTCTGAGCAGTGCTCTAGGAAAACCACAAAACTTTGAAGAAAGTCCTTAATACTTTTTCGTATGAGCTTGTGTATGGAAAAGAAGCGATATTTCCTATCTCCATGGAGATTCCCACATTGCAACTCCTAAAATCCCTTGAGGTAGAGAAAAATGGTGCCATGGAGGTTCAACTGGCCAAATTTTTGGAAGTACAAGAAAAAAGGGAAAGTCCCTAATAGCCATGACTAACCTCCAATAGGTGGTTAAAAGATGGTTTGACAAGAAAACATCCGAGCAATGCCTAAAGTGTGGAGACTTATTGCTAAAATTTAATGAAAGGGCCACAAAGCCAAGTCAATGTGGGAAGTTCAATTGTCTATGGGAGGGCCCATTCAAAATAATTTAATGAAAAGAGCATAATGCATTTGAATTGGAAAACATGGAAAAGGAAGCATTGGGAATTCTTGTCAATGGAATTCACCTAAAATTTTTCCATTAATCTTACCCATCTTATTGATGTAAATATGTTTATAGTGCTTTTTATTTTTATTTTTCTTTTTCTTTTTCATTTTTTTGGCTAGTCTTTTTAAAATTCAATGGTTTGGAGTGGAAGGGTAACTCATTAATGTATAAATTAGGGGAAATGAATTCATAAGCTCAGGTGGATAGAAAAAGAATAACCACATGCATAATTGAAATAAACACATATATGTTGAAAGAGAACATAACCCATATTGCAGAACATAGAAAACAAATGAAGAAAAGGGATTATATAAAGTTATATCATTATATATATATGCTTTCACATGTACATTGCAAAATGGCTCAAGGGCCATGCTTCAAAAGTATATAACTATATCTTTCCTTCTTTCATATATGCTATTCTAAGGCCTTTTTTAGGCATATATACAAAAATGAGGAGATGATTATTGTTTTCTTAGAAGAAAAAAAGAGGAGACAGAGAAACTTTTAGTCCACATGGGCAGTAGTAATAGATGCATCAATTGTAGTGTTCACAATATCTTTGTCAGTAGGAACACCACTAGCTATGATAGAAGTGTCAGTAGGAATAATGACCAACGATGGATGGAACGCCAGGTTCCTAAAGTCTGTGTACTAATCAATGTCAAAGAATGACACCACAATGTACATGCAAAAGAGAAAATGGTAGGAATGGGTCACCCTCAGGCAGTGTTCGTTCTATGACTGGAGGTGAAATCCACTCAAGAATGACAACCATGACATGACCATGTCTTCTTCAATATACCTCCTGAGATCACTTGTCATTGGCAAGCCCAATCCATACGTAGTGTTTGCAACAACTTCACCGAGGCTGTTTAGGTATTTCTTGGGTAAGATTTCCTTCACGAGCTTTAGAACCAGTGGCTTGTGAACATAAATATCAAGCATGAAAGTGACAAAGTGAGAGCACATGTTAGTGTTAACTCTATATTTTTCATCATATTCAAGACAATCCTACCCTAGAACCCACTTTAAGGCTATGATAGCTAGTGAGTGTTTGTACTTCATCATCCTTTTGAGACACTTGGTGGAAATCTCTCCTAGAAAGGCTATTTGCAACTTATGCGAAACTAACCTAATTGGGGTATTCATGATAAGGACACACTGCAACTATCTAGGAACTATTTCTGAGAGCTACCTAAGCCTAGCCTATGAAATCACTTTGCAAACTGCTAATGCCAAATGCTAAGCCAATTACACACTATTGAAATTAGCTCAAATGCTAAGTTCATTTTTTCTACTAACTAAGTGCCTATTTATAGAAAAAGTGAGGAAATCTATGGTAATTTTCTTACCATAAGCATGATGCTAATCAAGTGCCAACTTGAAAGTTGTCCTTGAACTTGCTTGAATTTCCTATCTAATTGCATCTGCTAGGTACAAATTGCTACATGCAAAATTAATAAGAGCTGATTAATTAGATTAAGCTGGTGGCATTCATCAGTGGTGATCTACACAATTCAAGTGTTGTGGTATCATTTTTCTAGAATTTCCCAAACCCCAAGACAAGATTCATATATTTTCAAGCATTGATCATTGCTTTGGCTTAATCATTTCATTCAAGATATTAATTGCTAGTGCATACGAATGTTAAAGCTACATGAAAATTGTTGGCTCAAGTTCCAAGGAAAACGTGTCATGAAACAAGGTTACCAAAAGGTAATTATGAATTCTGTTCACTTCAAAATGGCAAGTGATTCATTTTTCTCAAGCTAAGTTTGGCAGTACATGCTGAATTAAATGCAAAAGGCCACTTTCATCTACCACCTTGAGAAAAGATGGCTAAAGTGTTGCATGCCAAATTTTACGCACTTAAAAGGTCTTTTTCAAATACAGTATGCAAAGTGAGGAAAGTTTTGAGCATAACTAGAACTGAAGTAAAGCACCAAGAAATTCAAGAAGTAGAAGCTTTCATCAAAGAAATAAATGGAAGAAAGTTCGCAAAAGGTGATACAGGAGGAGGCAACACAAGACTTATTCAAAGCTATACAAACTACCTTAGTTGCCAATGTCTTTGAAAACATTTCATATGCTACACCTCGTATACTAGACAAGCTGAAGTGGGCACACACACAAGAGCTTGAAAAGCCCAAAAATCATAGAAACTAGGCTCAATTCAAAGAAGACTAGGATAATGTTCGAGACCCTAACCCTACAAAGAACTTTAAGTCTTTAAGAGAAGGGGCTTGTGAAAGGATGAAGGCATCCAAATGCATGCTTTCATTGGTAGAGAATATATGGTTCAGTGGGCTCCTACTTTACATGGTCTCGCTTGAATACCATTGCCCATAATTGGTCGATGCATCCATTCAACATTACAACCTGAGCACCCAAACCATCAAGGGCCAGACCTTGGAGGTTCATATTAGCCCAGTGGCTATTTGGAATATGTTGTGCATCCCTAACCTAACCTCCAGGAATGAGAGAGTAGAGACATTCACTCTTGCAAAAGGAGAGAGCACATGGTGGGAAATGAAGAAGGGTCCAAAGTTTTTTAATTAAAGAAACTAGGAAAAAAGGGGTTGGTGACCAAAAGCCACCAAAGATCCCAGTATAGCATGGTGCTTTTGATGTAGTAGACTTGGGAGAGGCTTTTTCAATGTTGGCATTTGTTTGTGGTCTAGACACCGACCAACAGGTGCATGCATCTCAATTGAGTCCTGGTTTCCAATTTCACAAGCAACATTCTTTCTTCTGGTATGATTTTGTAGAATTCCTTGTTGAGTTAATGATAAGGAAAATAGAGGCTTACTAGACTAAATGAAAGTTTAGGTTTTTTTCTTTTCTGGCGCATATGTTTTTTCACTAGAACCTTGATTTCTTTGATAAGCATGGTAAGTTGTCTATTTTTTATGAGAAAGGCAAAAGGAAGCCAGTTTTTGTGAGGAAACATCTCCTTTCTTTGACCTATGACTACTATGGATTTTTAGATTTCTTCTTGGCTTTGATTTTGCAAGATTTACAGAGGGAGGATGGTATTAACCAACTCACTAAGGAGAAGATGGGGTATATGCAAAGCTTCACTCCCACATGTGATTGGTTTTTTGGGGCAGATTTCACATTCATCTAGATGTGAGGTTTCACAAAGGAACCATTATGGCTCCTATCCTGCATTACAAATAGAGTGTTGGCTCTTGAAATGTTCTAGAAGGCATGCATTTTTGATCTTACCTTCTATGGAGGAAAACCCAAGTGAAAGAGATTTTTCAATTGTCTGATAAGTTTCAAGATAGTGTCCCTAGTAAAGAAAAAGATGCATTGGCTATTACAAGATAAGCTATCCCATTTAGGTTTGGTAATGACCTATAATAAATGGTAGTATAACCCTTTCAATGACTTCCATATGCACACATTAGAGTTACTCACAGTCCTTGAGAGTACTAGGAAAAGAGGCATGGCCTATGGGAGGATAGAGATGAATTATTGGTTGACCTAATATACATTCCCATAGAGGAAAATAGGCTACCATGGAATAAGTTCTACTTCATTGCGGTGAAATTTAATGAGAATAGTAAGATGGGAACTACCCTATACAATAAGTTGAGAAATGACCTAAAGAATGGAGTATAAAGAAAATGAGAGCCTTCTAGGTATATTCCCAGGAAAAAAATGGCCTAATGCACCTTATGGAAGTGTGAAGGAGGATGAATAGTTTGAAAAGCTATGGGATGATGAGCATCCGACTTCTGACTCAAGTGCTAGTGGAGGGAATAGACCTAGTGAGGAATTTAAAGGACAAGGAGAGGAGGAAGCCATGACCTCAGCATCCTTTTCTTAGCTAGAGAAAAGCTCTAAAGGGTAGCCTATCTATGATGCTTCAAATGTGTGATTCAACATGTCAAGAGCTTCATAGACATTAACTTGGGCCTAAAAGACAACAAGATTGCCTTAGTAGCAATAGTTGGGGACTGGAGAAGTAGAGACTGCTCCACTTACTAAGTGATAATGCATAAAACCTATTGTCATAGAGGGTTTGCAAGAATTCGATGCAAGCCAAGAGCCAGAAGTAAGTGAGAAGTAAAAAAAAAGCCATGGATCACCACCATCCAATTAGAAGGTAAAGTTTTCTCCTTCTTTTCTTACTTCTCAATCTTTAGTATCCTTGGCTCTCTTTGTGGCACCTCTCACCACAAGTGTTGGCCCCACCTTTTCCACATCAGTCACAATGGTTGTAGAGGGTTTCTCCCAATTTTCCTAGAAGATCCCATCACTCTTGACACCTTCGTGAACCTTTACACCAACCACTACTTCCCAATCTCTCCTCACCTCTATTTCTAAAGGCTTACTCACCGTTAGCACCTCTATTATGACTACTGCCTTGGGTCCATCCCCTTTTTTTTCAACAAATGGACTCTGCAATCACCACCATGTCACCTCAACAACCAATAGGTCCTCCCACTAATTAAACAATGGAACCTTGGCAAATAATGAGCCCTTATGTGGGTCCACATAGTGAGCCTTGGCACGTTCCTCATTTCTCCCCATAGACCATCACTCTCCAAAAGAAGAAATTGCTTGGGCCTATTACACTTACCTTCCTTTATGCCCTACCTCCTGGTGCACCTTTTGTTGGTAGGCTAGTTTAGTCACTAGCCCTATTCGTTGCACAAAGTGATGCAACAAAGGAGGCATGAGCTCTTAGAATCCAAAAGCAAAAAGCTATGGATGATCAGAAGCTAGTAGAGCTAAATGTACACATTGTCTTCAGTGAAGCCCAGGGAAGGTCAAATTTTTCCACCATGTATTTGTACGTCATCAAACCACAAGGGGAGATGCAACTAGAAGATTACAACATGTATGCCATGGGACTTGATATAAGAACCGCCCGACCACAAGACAAGGTTGAGCTTATGGAGGAAATGCAATGGGTGGTCACCTCCAATTTTATTAAATTTGGCCACCAACTGAAGAAAAAGGAGCAATTGAAAGTGGTGAAGGAAAGGACCAGTTTCCTGAAAACAAGGGAGAAATCCCTAGAAGCAGATGTTGCATGCTTATCAGAGAAAGTGTTGGAAATAGAGGTAGAGAGAAACAAACTTCAGGAAGAGCTTACAAAATCTAATTTGTTGATCATGCTCTGGTTAACAACCTACATGCAAAAAACCAAGAGTACTAGATCCAATTGGCCCTAGTGGAGCAGAATCTGCAACAAAGGGGTGAGGAAATGCAACGTTGATGTGTTTAATATGAGCAAGGGACGCTGCAAAAAGATGAAGAGCTTGAGCACCAGCGAGCTCAATATGAGCAATAATTACAAAAATAGAGGCAAACTTTGACAACTGGAAGGCCCAAATAGAAATAGATATGGGTATGTGCAAGATCATCATGGAGAAAATAGGCCCTTAAGTGGCAAAAAGTTCAAAAAAATTAGAGTTAGGAAACTTGACGTAAAAAATTGAATAAGTTATCTATATTATTTCAAAAATATGTAAGAATAGAATCTATATAAAATTGAATGTATTTTCCAAACTACTAGGTTTTTAAAAAAAAAAATCGTTTGGTGAAAATTTGAAATTTCAATGCAGTAGTACTTCAATTTCAAGGAAAAAATAAGTAGGTTTTTTCTAACCACCCTAACCACAATAAAATTATAATATTTTTTATAAGAAGATTTAGATATAAGTAGAGGATTCATGTCTTGATGTGATGCATATTTTTTTATAATTTTTTTCTAAGTAAATAATTAATTATAATTTTTTTATTAAATTTTTTTAAAAATATAAAAACTTGTATGTCTGGCCATGAACTTGGTCAAAACTTCATGAAATTCAATTTTTTAAAATCCTATAGTATGCAAAGCATAGAATATGAATGTTTCAAATTCAAAAAATGTGATACCATTTCAAAGCTATAGATGTTTTTCAATCAACCTATCAATTAGGACTTTAGTCATAATTCAAATAGAAAATGAATAATAATTAATTATTAAAATCAAAGTAAATCATAATTTATATTGGTGGAAAGTTAAGAATCTCCTTTAAAAACCCTTTTTGTTTCATCAATTTTGGGTAAAAAAGAAGTCATTAGCCACATGGGCCATCATATCACTTACATATTGCCACATTTTGGCCCATCATGATCCTACACATACCCATATTCAAGAGACAACTTGTCTTCTTTTGACATGGAATTGGTGAACCGTAGTCGGGCTAAGGAGAACTAGTATAAAGAATTGGGCCATGTTTAGGAACAACTGGCATCCACAAATAAGAGGATTGTGGAACTAATATAGGATGTCAGCTCAAGGGATGTAGAGATCACCCTTTTGAAGAGTGCTCCCCAAGCTCCTACCACCCAACTCGACCTCATTCCAATAGCTCAGTAGCTATATGCTTCATACTAGGGAAAGGTCAAGTCTTTCTACCTGACGCTATAGCCAATACTCCAATACATGTCATAGGAAACAAGCTTGACCTAGGAGTTCCATGGAACTATCGAAGAGTTCCCATAGTTTATCATAGAAAAGGTTCTTGAGGGGAAAGGGTTGCTAACCAAATTATATTCGATCTCAGATGAAGACTTAGCAAAACCAGAGATCAAGGATCAAAAGGTTGCTGCTAAGATGGTGAAAAAATTTATCCATTGCCACTTAGCCATCTGACAAGCTAAAGCATGCGTGGCCACTTTGGGCTAAAATTTTGATGGCATGTCGGAAAGCTTCTCCCAGCTAACTGAGATTGTCTTGCCTTCCCCATTTCTTGAGGATGAATCTATGGCCACTACTACGTAGCTTGTGGTAAAGATTGAATAGAAGTAGTGGGATCCAATTGCTTTCTAGAGCTTCAACCAAACTCCCACCATAATAGATATTAAAGGAATTATTGATCTAGTTGTGTAGCTACTCTTCCGATGTGAGTCTAAGGCCAGTTTACCTACATTGCTACCTTACAAAGAAATGCTCAATCTCAATGGACAACAAGAGAATCTGCATGATATATCAAGACCATCTAAGGTGGATTGGCTTCCTCTGTAGGAAACTCTTTGTAAGATCTGAAGTCGTCACCTAATGGATTGGGACTCTGGTCTATAAGCTAGAGAAAATTTTGGGTTCATCATTCCTTAAGCGAACTCACTCTGGGTTTTTTTTTTTGCTAAGTACTAGCCTGCACATAAAATTTTTAAGCTCATCAACATCCTTTTGATAATGCCATTTCCTCCACCACATGTCTGCTTAGCACTCTCTGAAAGAATTATCTCCTCCACTTTTCAAATAGCCCCTACCAAGCTTCCACATGTCGTTGTTGCACACACAAGAGGGCTGCTTCCCTTCACTTTTGAGTCAGGCTCTGTCTGCACACCATGTAGCTTCATCCATATAAATATTTTAGTGGGTCCCATAGTTGGCACCAAATAAAAGGAACACTCCACATGTCTCCCTAGTGCAAGCTTTCAATGATGAAAGAAAGAGATGAACTATGGGTTCTGCAATGGCACCACCTATCTCTTCGGTGAGTGATTCTTCTATTCAAATAATGGAGCAAACTATGAACTGTGAAATGCTCCCCCATGTTATAACTACTTCAACTGGGTGGCGAAACTTGTTTGCGTGAGACCACTGCCATCATTTGTAGGGGATGCACCTAAAGTAAGAGCGACCAAATGATTTGGCTCGAACATTTTCTATTGCAATGGTCGGGAGGAATCTTTGATGTTGCATCATTGCTCGAAGATACTCAATATTTTCTATTACTACTCACTAAGGCAATGAGAAAGCTTGTTATATATGCTACTCTTTGTTTCAAGAGAATTGTTCCAGAATTTGGAAAAAATATAGAGATTTTAGAAAAACATGAGGCCTTTTTATTGTTATTTTAGTTATTGCAAAAGAACTCAAACTGTGTCATTGTTTAGCCTTTTTTTTTCATAAGCTATTTGATTAACTTCATGTTGTGCCATTATTATTTGAATGGTTCATTTGCAGAACTTCTACAAATTGAATGCAAGTTTACTAGTTTATATCATTTATTTTGACTCTTCTTGTCAGTGAATAAGTGTGCAAGTTATTTTATGTCATTGAATGAACTGTTTATTCTTTAATATTTCATTTCTGCCATTCTGGGACATAGAAGATTGTTGTTTAGGCCCTTACATCCATGATTTATCATGCCTATAATTAAAGTCTTGGTGCATTTCCTTGGAATGGAAATTTATTTTTATATCTATTTCCTTTTCCCTTTCCAAACCCTAATTACAGAAGAAGCCGACTTCCTTAAAATTCTAAGGTCACTTAGTTTAGCACAATCATTCCCCTATAAACTGAGTTTCCCACAAAGGGTTGTTACCTTTCCAATTTTTGGCATCAACAAATATAAAACCCATAAAGTGGGAGATTATTTTTATCCAAAAGATCATTTTTTAATTGGGTGAAAATGCAAATTGTTGGTAGAATAAAAAGATAATAATTATCATTAAAATTAATCTTCGTGAGATGGAAAAGAAAAAGAAGTATTCTTTTTATCAAAGATAATTAATTAAATGAAGAGTTGCACTAGGCAAACATGTGAAGGGTCATAACCCTAAGAATACAATGTATATATATGAGATAAAATCAAATGAAAGAAGATATCAATCAACAATAGAAATTAGATATTCGGTCTAGTAGAGAGAATATACTAGAAAATTAAGACTTCTAATGTGCATTATAAAATATTTTCAAGCAATCTAATGGAGAAGAATGTTTAATTTGGTGGCCAAATTCTTGATTTTTAGTTGTTTTGTTGATTTAAATTCACATAAGTTATATCATTGTCTCTAGAATGTAAGGAAAGCTAAGGTGCGGAAACAACTCTCCTAACATCAAAATCTTAGGGAATAATGCAGAGGTACTTTTAAATTTTCAATTATAGTCCAATTAAGATACACTTCTAAGAAATAACAAAAATAGAGAAATTAACATACACAGATGTGTTAGAATCCAAGATCACCTACATGCAAGATGGATACCTATCACATGCAAAAGATATGAAGAACCAAAATGTTGCTCTGTAAACCTCTCAGTAAAAATGCATTAAGAGAATCAATTATTACAAAGTGATCAATCCTTATGAAGGAGATCATGAAACCCTAAAAGGGAAACCCTAAAAGAAACCCTAGTGTGCACACATAATAATTAATAATTAATAATTAATGTGCCTAAGTTTAGCTTAAGTAATAAAGAGGAATAAGTGACTTAATTAATTAATCAATGTGATGTAATTAATTAAGCATAATAACTTATTACTCTAACACCCCCCCTTAAGATGAACTTAGGAAGAATCTAAAACACTAGAATAGGATGCATGAAAGCAAAGATGGGTCCCGACAACGAGGCCTGATCAGGTACCCATTTACAATGCAAGAATGGAGTAGAGAAGGAAAAACCCAGTGGGAAAAAACCCCCCTACAATGTGATAACATACTGCAAAGAAGCACTGGAAGAACTCTGTAGAGTAACACTGGAACCGCAATCTGACAAGAAAGGAAAGATATCTCTGTCTACAACTGAAACCAAACTGGAATCAAAACACTATGACAGCAGACCCGATGCCACGGAACACTTGAAAACTCCAAACGGGAACAACCCTAGAATCTATGAAGTAGCAAGAAATTATTGAAAGATGTATTACTAAAAACGAAGTGCAAAGATGCAAGATGCACACTCCCAACTGCCAAAATATCCAAGTAATCGCCAAACAACCCATCAGGACAAATCTAGACTAATTGATAAACCTGGGATAGATACAAAAAAAGTGCATAGACAGCAACATAGAGCTCCTTAATACCTTTCCAACGCCGCAAACAAGGCAAAAATTGGACATCGTGGAAAAAAGTTATGAGCTCGGAAGTCCAAAAAACACATCTGACTTCTAACAGCAATAAATGCAGGAAAGTGGTAAAATACTATAAAATAAACTATACCAAATGAAAGTGCTCGGAACTAGCTTTCTGGCGATATCTCGTTTGCCCGATTTCGATACCGTATGCCCAAGTTATGGCCAAAAGAAAAAAAACTTCTCTTTTAGGGCAAACTAGGGTTTGGAGGGGGCATAGAGGGCCGGCCGTATAGATGACGTCATCATGACATCATATTGACGTCAGCAAAATTCGAGCATAAATTTGACGGCTGTCTAGCTGTCGCAGCAAAAAAATGCCCCCCCTGCAAAAAAATTTTGGCCCTTGGTCATGCATATGACCACGCGAAGCTTCGGGGCCGGATCGGTGGCATGGGCCACGGTCCCTATGACCGATCATATGAGCCTCAAGGGGGGCGGGGCCTGGGGAGCTTCTTCCATATGGCCGGCTGAGGGCCCAGGGGGACTGCCGCGTGGAGGGATGTGGCACCGGCTACTCATGTTAGAATCCAAGATCACCTGCATGCAAGATGGATACCTATCACATGCAAAAGATATGAAGAACCAAAATGTTGCTCTGTAAACCTCTCAGTAAAAATGCATTAAGAGAATCAATTATTACAAAGTGATCAATCCTTATGAAGGAGATCATGAAACCCTAAAAGGGAAACCCTAAAAGAAACCCTAGTGTGCACACATAATAATTAATAATTAATAATTAATGTGCCTAAGTTTAGCTTAAGTAATAAAGAGGAATAAGTGACTTAATTAATTAATCAATGTGATGTACTTAAAGCATAATAACTTATTACTCTAACAAGATGAACACCAGTTATGTGGGAAAACCTTACGAGAAAACCAACCACACCAAGAAAAGCCTCTCTTTGTATTACAGTAATGGAGATTACATACAGAGATCAAACTTATCTTTTTGATGTCAATTTATAGCAGTAGATTCAATGATCAACCTAGTATAAAACATTCAAGTTACAACACTTTTTGAATTAAATTCATACACACTGATCATACACCAACCCATTCACCACACTATTCATCCCACTGATCATCCAACTATACATCCAACCAAACATCATCATCAATCTCAAAGTATATTCATGTCAACCCTAGTCTGTTGAACTTCCTCATAGAAATGGTCATTACAGTTCAACTGCTAGCGGTTCCCATTCTACTCCCTAATTAGTCAAATACAAGCCACATAGGATAGTCTTTCAATCAATCAAAGCATTAAAAATGTGTTCACATGTTAGTGAGACACTGACCATGTCTCCTCGATGCCACAAATCCCAACAATTGATATCACCCAGAGTCATCACCTTTAGCAAGAGGTTACACTAAGTCTAGAAGCAGTCAGCAAGACAAACCATATCGTTGAGACATCATACTGATGATCATCACATGTAGCGCTATCGCCAAGAAAATTGCTAGTCAGCAAGAGGTCATATGGAAGGAAAATCTATCTTGTGAAGCTCTATCGGCAAGAGTACCAAAGATCTTTATATCATACTGATAATCATATCCATTGGCAAGACAAACATCCATCCCCAAGAGTACTTACCAAAGTCACACCTCTCCCTGGCACTACCTATTTCCAGGAGTCTCACTGAAGACATCCGATAATAAACACATGTAGCAACATTGGCAAGACTTTCTGCTATCGACAACACATCACACTAAAGCACACAATAGTTAGTGAGACTACCACTTTCACCAAGTTGTCACACCAATATTCATACCTATCAGTGAGAGAACCAACCATCAGCAAGAGTTCTTACCGAGGCTTTCATTTCACCTCGATGACTCTGAGTGTATACTTATTAGTGAGACATATCACATCACTAAGACTTCATACTGAAAGAAAAATTTTTGGCCAGGAGTCTCCCCAATAACATTAGTCACCATGAGTCTCCCCGACAACCACTTGACACTAACTCGTCGGTAAGAGATCTACTCGGGAGAAAAGTGATGGAAACTTTCACAGCAATAGAAATTTCATAGCGATAGCTTCAGTCGGCATGATAGTAACAAGGTCTCAACGACCTAAACATTTCACAAGGTTGCACAACTGTTAGTCGGCCAGACAATAAAGATGTCACACTGACTTTTCTCTTTCATAGGTTTCATCCTATGAGATTGAGCAAAAAAATTTGAAGAATCTCCCACTTGATGATGATCACACAAGCACCTCTAGAGCACAACAAAATTATTAAAATTCATGGGCACTAAGGCCCATCAAACTCACACACCACCCAAACTTGTCTGTCCTCACTAGCTTCATCAATGCATCTGCAACATTCTCTAGAGTATCCAATGTTCTAAAAAGACCTTTCCATCCTCCACCATATCTCATACAAAATGATACTGTACATCTATATGTTTCATCCTAGCATGGAAAGTAGGATTCTTTGCCAAACAAATAACACTCTGAATGTCATAGTAAATTGTTATTTTCCCTACATCAAAACCAATATTAGAACACAAATGTTTCAACCAAATTGCTTCTTTACAAGCATGTGTTGCTGCCATGTATTCTACCTCTATAGTGGACAAAGCAACTATAGCCTATTGCTTACTCATCTAATTCACTGCTCTACCATTCATCATGAAAATATATCCACTAGTGGATTTTCTGCTGTATATGTCCCCTACCCAATTAGAATCCACATTGCCTCAAATACTAAGAGTCCTCTATGATTCAACCAAGTTCCCATGGTAACACAAAGAATATTCTGAAGTGCCCTTCAAATATCTGAATACTCTTTTCACAGCATCCCAATGTGTCCTTCCAAGATTAGCCATAAACCGTCTAAGTACTCCCACTACTTGGGCAATGTCTAGCCTTGTACATACCATTGCATACATTAGACTACCAACCGCACTAGAATAAGGTACACTGGTCTTATCCTCCATCTCAGTAGGATATTTTGGATAGTCTTCAATAGATAGCTTTGTTCCCTGCAAAACTAGAACAACTAGCTACTTACAATCATTCATGCAAAATCTCTCTAGAACAGTCTTGATATACTTACTTTGACTGAGCCAAAGTTTTCTATTCTTCATGTCCCTGGTTATTTCCTTTTCCAGAATATACCTAGCTACACCAAGATCTTTCATTTCAAACTTTATAGACAACTGAGATGTAAGATCATAAATCATTAACTGATTATTGCCTATGAACAACATATCATCAACATAGAGAGCAATAATAAGAACATGATCACTTTTAGCTTTGTAATACACACATTGATCATATTTTGATCTTACAAATCCCAATGACAAAACAAAAGTGTCAAACTTCTAGTACCACATTCTAGGAGACTGCTTTAACCCATATAGATATTTTTTCAGCTTGCAAACCATTTTTTCTTTACCTTTCTCCACAAAGTTCTTAGGCTGGGACATATAAATTTCTTCTTCAAGATCACCATGATGAAATGCTATCTTCACATCCATCTATTCAATTTCTAAGTCATACACTACTACAAGTGACAAAAGAAATCGGATAGGTGTCAGCCTAGCTACAAGAGAAAAAAAATCTCCATAATCAATTCCCTCTACTTGGGAATTACCCTGCGCAACCAACCTCACCTTATACTTTTCCACACTGCCATCCAGACCTATTTTCTTTTTAAATACCCATTTGTAGCCAACAAATTTTTTGCCTTTAGGCAAGGGCACCAAAATCCAAGTATCATTTTATTCTAATGATGCCATTTCTTCATTCATGGCTTCCAACCAAGAGTTTGAATCAAACATTCTAAATGCCTCTTTCACAGTCCTAGGCTCATTAGTGCTAGATATTAAAGCATAGGCACAAGTAGAATCTATCAAAGAGAACCCATACTTTCTTTCATGAGTTGACCTCCTCACTTATCGAGGCTGACGTTGTTCTTCTTCTTTAGAACTCTTAGAACTGCTTGAGCTCTCCTCATTTTTAGGTACATTTTGAATTTTCAATTCCTCTTTATCTAGTGTCAGAGGAATTTCAACTACATCCTTTTTGTTTTTTGATTTTGTCTCTGACTATAGATCCAAGGTAGAAGGCTTCAACTCATGAAAGATAACACTTCTATTGTATAGAACCTTCTCCGTATTAGGATTCCAAAGCTTGTATCCTTTTATGCCAGCACTATGGCCAATAAAAACACATTTAACAGCCTTGTTATCCAATTTAGATCTTTTCTCATTCGGCACATATTTATATGCCTCAGCCAAAAACATGAATATGTCTTAGAGAGGGCTTCTTCCCAGACCATGCTTCCAGAGGTGTTTTCTCAACAAGAGCAGAATTAGGAGAAGGTTTTATCAAGTAACATGTTGTAGCAACTGCCTCAGCTCAGAACTTCTCCTCCAAGCCAACACTACTAAGCATACTTCGTGCTCCCTCCATCACTGTCCTATGTAACCTTTCTGCAACTCCATTTTGTTGTGGACTATAAGGTGTAGTTTTATGTCTTTTAATCCCATGATCTTTACAATACCTCTCAAAATCATCATAACAAAATTCAACGCCATTATTTGTCCTTAAACATTTTATTTTTCTTTGAGTCTGATTTTCTACAAGGTTTTTAAATTCCTTAAACCAACTGAACACTTCTAATTTACTTTTCAAAAAATAGACAAATTCTCTTCTTGAATAATAATAAATGAACAATACATAGTACCTTGACTTAGACAAAGAAGGAACATTCACTGGACCAAAAACATCAGAATGTATATAATCAAGCAAACCAGAAGATTTGTGAGCACTAGAATAAAAAGAAACATGGTGGTGTTTTTCATATATACAATGTTCATAGAATTCAAATTCAAGGTTACAATCATCAAGCCCTTCAACTAGGTTTTTATTCTTCAAGGTTTTTAAACCTTTCTCTACAATGTGGCCTAGCCTATGATGCCAGAACATAGTCTTCTCTGCTAGAAATTTAACTTCCATAGTGTTTACACCATCAAGAACTTTTTCCTCTTTTTCCCCATGAATAGCTTTCTATGACATTACAAAGACACTATTGCATTGAATAGCATGTACATCCAGCTTATACAAGGTACCAATATGAGTACCCCTTGCTAGCACCATTGAGCCTCTAGTCATCTTGCAACCATTTCCAGAGAATGTGACTTGCACTCCAATATCATTCAACTTACTAACAAAAAGTAGATTTTGAGCCAGACCTGGTATATACATTACATCATTGATTCCCTTCACTCTTCCATTAGGGAATTGAATTTTGACTCTTCCATGGCCAACAATTTCCAAAGATGAATCACTTGCCAAATACACCTTTCCACCATCATATTTTTCATACTTTGTGAACCAATCTCTATAAGATGTCATGTGAAAAGATGCTCCAGAATAAATTAGCCAAACATCATCTGATGCCTGCATAGCCAAGGCTACAATGAAGGCATCTACATCACTCTGAGAAGAGTCATTGTCAGAAGAATTCTTCTTCTTGTTTTTATCCTCTTTACAATCCTTTCAGACATGACCAGGTTTCCCACAATTCTAGCACTTCACCTTGGACTTCTTGCTAGGAGACTTTGATCTCCCCTCTTATTTGGATTTGGATTTCTTGTCCTTCTTCTTTCCTTTTTCTTTCAATCTACCTCTAACAGTAAGAGCCTCCTTCGCCATCTCAGAATATTTCCTGCTCATCTCTTCTGATAACAAGAAGAAACAACATTTTTGATCTTAAAATTGGATGTCATACTCTCAATAGCCATCACCAAGTGATCCCAAGAATTTGGCAAAGAACAACAACATACAACGATCTTCTTCATCAATGTTCACACCAACATATGTTAACTGTGCAATCAGGATGTTTGAAGTGTTCAAATGATCAGCAATAGATCCTCCCTCCTACATTCTCAAAGTGTAAAACTTCTTCCTCAAGAACAATTTATTCACCAAGGACTTGCCCTGATAAATAGATGCTAGTCTTTTCCACAAGGAAGATGCAGTATTTTATTCATAAGCATTTAGAAGAACATAGTCTACTAAATAGAGCCTTATCAGCCCCTTAGATTTTCTATCTGCAAGGTCCAATCCTCTTTCTTCATGCTTGTAGGCTTCATTCTAGACACAACAAGCCATAGATCATGATCACCCAACAAATATTCCATTTTGAGTTTCCACAACTCAAATTTGCTGCCATTAAATTTCTCAATTTCAATCTTTCCTAATGTGCCTGCCATCTTAATCTATAATTTGAATTTCCAAACTTCTACAAGACTCCCACTGAACAAAATTGATACAAAAAACCCAATGTGCCCATAAGGATAACACAACTGGCTAGGCTCTGATACCACTTATAAGGAAATCTAAGGTGCGGAAACAACTCTCCTAACATCAAAATCTTAGGGAACAATGCAGAGGTGCTTTTAAATTTTCAACTACAGTGCAATTAAGATACACTTCTAAGAAATAACAAAAATAGAGAAATTAACATACATAGATGAACACTAGATTTACGTGGGAAAATCCTTATGGGAGAAAAACCCACCACACCAAGAAAAGCCTTTTTGTATTACAGTAATGGATATTACATACAGAGATCAAACTTATCTTTCTGATGTCAAGTTATAGCAAAAAATTCAATGATCAACCTAGTATAGAACATTCTAGTTACAATGCTTTCTAAATTAAATTCATACACACTGATCATACACTGACCCGTTCACCACACTATTCATCCCACTGATCTTCCAACTATACATCCAACCAAACATCATCATTGATCTCAGAGTATATGCATGTCCACCCTGGTCTATTGAACTTCCTCACAGAAATGGTCATAAATGTTCAATTGCTAGAGGTTCCCATTCTGCTCCCTAATTGGTCAAATACAAGCCATGTAGGATAGTCTTTCAATTGGTCAAAGCATTCAAAATATGTTCACATGTCGGTGAGACATTGACCATGTCTCCCCAATGCAACAAATCCCAACCGTCGATATTTCCCAGAGTCATTACCTTTGGCAAGAGGCTACACCAAGTCCAGAAGCAATGAGCGAGACAAACCATATCATTAAGACACATACCAATGATCATCACATGTAGCACTATTGCCAAGACAATCACTAGTCGGCGAGAGGTCATACCAAAGGAAAATTTATCTTGTGAAGCTCTATTAGCAAGATTTATCCTATCTCCAAGAGTCCCAAAGATCTTTATGAGATACTAATATTCATATCCATTAGCAAGACAAACATCCATTGCCAAGAGTACTTACCGAAGTCACACCTCTCCCTGACACTACCTATCACCAAGAGTCTCACCAAAGACATCTGATAATAAACACATGTAGCAATGTTGACAAGACTTACTGCTATCAATGAGACATCACACCTAAGCACACAACAGTCGGTGAGACTACCGCTTTTTCCAAGAGGTCACACCGATGTTCATACCTATCGGTGAGAGAACCAACCATCGGCAAGAGTTCTTACTAAGGCTTTCATTTCACCCTGATGACTCTGAGTGTATACTTATCGGTGAGACATATCACATCACTAAGACTTCATACTGAAAGAAAACCTTTTAGCCAGGAGTCTCCCTGATAACATTAGTTTCCATGAGTCTCCCCGACAACCACTTGACACCAACTCATCGATAAGAGATCTGCTCGGGAAAAAAGTGATGGAAACTTTCATAGCAATAGAAATGTCATAGTGATAGCTTTAGTCAGCATGACAGTAACAAGGTCTCAACAACCTGAACATTTCACAAGGTTGCACAACTATTAGTCAACCAGACAATAAAGATGTCACACCGACTTTACTCTTTTAGAGGTTTTAGCCTGTGAGATTGAGGTACACAATTCCAACATAGAATGGTTTTTTCATATTATTTAAATTGAATATATCAAGGATATAATTAATTTTTCAAGGAAAAATTTTGGTCTTGTGTGATTAATTTGTCTAGCTCCTTTAAGGAAGGATTAAATTCTTTTAAGGAATTAGAGTAGCATGGAAATATATCATTGGGATTCATAAGAAGAGTTGGGTAACTGAAAAACATACCAATTCATACAAAGTATAAACACCCAAAAGTGTTAAAAAAATTAGAGTTAAGCCAAGAAGGAGGACTGACATATCATATATATCTCAACTCCATCCACCCAATAGAAACACATTGGTTACACTCATATCAAACAAATATTCCATATAAATTTTATTCACATACTTGAATTTCAATATTAGGAGTAGGAGTAGCTATTAGATTTGTATCTATTTCACATTTACGTGCTAGTGTGAGTAGATCCATAAAGTCAAAGAAGTCACACAACCTTTAAATCTTCATTAATTATCCAGGTATATATGCCTAGTTCTAGTAGAGCCTAAAGTGCAAGAAGTTCTCAACCACATTGGTTGACTTTGTTCATTAGCCCAAAAATTTTTAAGCTTGACCATAGAGCTTGGCCTCCTCTTAGGGTTTGCAATCTAAATTTTTGAGACCTGACATGTCTTTCAAAGGAAAGGATTGGGACTAGTATAGATCATTGACCTCCTACTCCATCCACTCTTGGGATGAACTCAGGGAGAAATCGTTTGAGTGCTTCTCAAATAAAGGAGATCGCTCCTCTCTATTGCAACAATTGATCACTATCAATACAGGAGGCCATGATTGACTTCAAAACCAAGTTTCACAAAACTTGGAAAAGGATTCTCATAATATCCCAACCTTTGATAGCTATGACATTCATGTTCTATCTAAAGGCTGTAAATTTAAACATTGTAGTCCTGATATAGTAAATGGGAGGAGATACCTTTCCCAACATATACGATCTAACTATACGCATGGAGAATAGTCTAATTGACATCAAAAGGCTTCCATGATAGCCACTGATGCCTATTTTCATAGAGATCTCTAGTGGACCTTAGGAGGAAGCAACTCCTAATACCTCCACTCTACTACCCAACACATTGACTACATCGTCGGCATCCATGTATGTATACCTAGATGCACAACCTAATACATTGAGCTCCTCTTCACTAGCAATGGATGGTAATGATATTAAGAGACTCATGCAATCCTTTACAAATGAGCTAGTCCTTATCCAATGTCAATAGGTGACACCTCCAAAGCCTCCCATAAAAAAATATCAAGGAGAAAGGTCACCTTATGAGCAAATCACTTACAAAGGAGCTTCAAAAGGAGGTAATTAGAAACCAATGTCTACAAACTAGATAATCCTGGTCACCATGCCACTTCATACTATAAAGAACAACTTGAATAAGGATTTGGTCCCAGGTCAAAGCAACCTAGCTGAAGATGAGAACATGTGGTGCCTCCCATCTACTGTTAGCCATATGCCTTGAAATTGTTTGCGAGGAAATATTCAACAAAAGATAGTGGAATAGAGAAGCTAATGTGTGTTTTCAAACAAAGAAGATTATCAGTCTCCTAGAATGAAGAATGCCCACTATAGAGAGCAAACACAAGGAATGTCCTTAGAGAAAGAGTTGGATATCTCACCAAATCAAGCACCTTTTTCTTGGATGGAGGAGGAAGATGTGGTATTTAAAAATGAAGTTCTAACAACCAACACTTCATAGGAACAATCAAATTACAATATGTGATAAAAAAGAAGACTCACTAGAGAATACATTCAACAAACTCCACAACAATCACAACCATAGTGGCCATAGCCACAACAATCACAACCAAAAGTAAAAAAAGTTTCATAAATGTGACCCACTCAACAGTCACAAGCTCCACCATTTACAAGAAAGGATATGGAAAAAGCATTGAGCCCATCTATGTTGGAATGGCCTCCTCCTAAGGAAAAGGAAATACCACCATTCAAGCCTAAGTTTTCGCTAGTCAGAATGCTTAATGTGTCATTGTGGGACATTATATCAATACCAAAGTAGAAGAAATTGCTCCAAGAGGCATTAAAAAAATAAGAAAAGTCACCTCAAGTGCAGTGGAGAAACTAAAGATGTCCACTAATGTGTCATTGTGGGACATTATATCAATACCAAAGTAGAAGAAATTGCTCCAAGAGGCATTGAAAAAATAAGAAAAGTCACCTCAAGTGGATACAGTTCCACCACGCAACCAAGATAGTGGAAAAGGGGTAGCATCAGACCCTCAACCTCTAAGAGCTATGTATACATGAATGCCATGAATAATGCAAACACAAAAAGGGTAAGTAAACTAAAGCCTACTCCTTTCCTTTTAATTCTTATTGTGGGAGACAAAGTTTTTCACAATAATATGATTGATTTGAGAGCTAGTACCATGGCCATGCCCAAAAAAGTGGTTGACGCCCTAAATCTTAAGTATGAGCCTCTTGAGAAAGGGATCATGCAATTAGATAGAAAGAAATTCCTAACTATAGGGTCACATCAAGGATATTTCTTTGACCTTATTTTCAATTTCGAGCTAAACCATCACATAAGAGGTGGTTGTAATGAACATTCCCCTAGTTTTTCAGAATGTGTCTTTCAAGAAACTTCATGGTGAAGCTTGGAAAATATCTAACACTTGATTGGTCTCATTTGATATTACAGATAAAGCACAGGGAAAATATGAAGATCCTATTTGAACCTTTACACTTGAAACATATAGCAAAAGACGTGGTGTTGAGCTTTGAAGTAGCACATACTTCCTTCTCAAAAAAGGAGACGTATTGCATAGAGATTTTAGAAGACGAGGAGGACACAAGTGATCATACCATTGAAGAGGAGGTCCTACTCAATCAATTCATCAATTTTGACCCATTTGAAAACTTCCATACTATCAAGTTAGGCACCTATGTGATCTTTGATGATAACAAAGTCCTCCCAAAATTGGTAAAGAAGTAGGAGAAATCTAGTAGACCAAGTGACAATAGTCTATGGACACTATCTTTTGATGGTGCCAAATGCAAAATTGATTCTAAAGCTAGGGTTTGGCTAGTATCTCCAACTAGGTCAGAGAACCTCAAGGATTTTTAGTTCTAGTTCTCATGTTCAAATGATGATGTAGAATATGAAGCTTTGGTCCATGGTTTGACTCTCACATAGTGGATAGGCATAAAGAGGATACATGCATTTGGAGATTCAAAGTGCTTGTAAGCTAAGTCTGAGGACATGTGGCAGCTAAAAATGTGAATGAGATTTACCAACACTGAATATGTGACCTGATCGAAGGTTATGAAGCTTTTAGCATATAGGTTATCCCATGGATTCAAAATTCAATTGCAGATCGGATGGCTTCGATTGGCTCAAAATTTGAGCCAATGCCCGAGTCAGCCAGAAATCAACATGCAGTGCATACCTTCTTTCGACCATCAATACCTGACAATGATTAGAATTGGCTAGTCTGTGAAGATGATGCTTAGATCACCACCTTTCTACAGAAGGAAAATAAATATTCTGATCATTCACAGTCTAAAGTTGGTAGAGTTACCGAAGAACAAGTAATTCAATTGAAAAGCAATAAGCTCCCACAAGGCTTAATTTCTCTTGAGAATCTCTTTGACTATGATGATGCAAGAAATATTATACAAATATTCACCATCAAAAAAGGAGAATATGAAGACCTCAATGTCATAGGATGTAGAGAGCTAAAATTAGGAAGGAACATCCCATAGGTGGACAAGGAGAGATTGAATGGCATATGTGCTAGATATGATAGGGTCATGGCCTAGACCTATAACAATCTTAAGGGATACAATCTTGGAATCATCCAACATACTACCAACATAGTTGAAGGGTCAAAACCTATCTGATAAAAAAAAGGAAAGTTAATCCAAAGGTGGAGGCACTAATGACACAAGAGTTTACGAAATTGGTCAAGTCAAGGATCATATAGATGATCAACCATTCCACCTAGGTATCCAATCTAGTCCTGATCTGAAAGAAAAATGGTGACATATAGCTCTATGTAGATTTTTAGGACTTAAACAAAGCCTTTTTTATAGATCACTACCTTTTTCCCTCAATGGAGGAAATTTTGTAGATTGTGGTCAGATCGAAGATGTTCTCACTACTTGATGGTTTTTTGGGTACAACCAGGTTTATGTAAATGAAGACCAACACAAAATGACATTCACCACCAAGTGGGGAATGTTCACATATGCAAAAATTCCCTTTAGAATATCCAATATGAGTGCCACTTTTCAACGAGCGATGGATATTTCCTTCAAAGGATTGATCAATATGATCATCCTAATGTATTTGGATGACCTAACTATTTTCTCCAAATCAAAAAATGATCACTTTGATCATCTGGAAATGGTCTTCTAGAAGTGTCAACAATTCAAGATTTCCTTCAATCCCAAAAAATGTATTTTTGATATATCACAAGGCAAGCTCCTTGGATTTCTGGTATCCAAGGAAGGAATAGCCATAGACCCCAAAAGGGTGAAGGCTATAATGGAACTACTGTTTCTAGTTAACTAAAGGGGCTATAGTTGTAGACACTTAAAAATGTCTTGAATGATATCATACACTCAAATCAGGTATACTAACATCATTTCATCTTGGAACCCATCCTCTTTTTTCTTAATTGATTAAATTATCCTAGCTATTTAATTAATTATGCCATTTTCATCTATTCACCTAATTAATTTAACCAAGTTAATTCACCCTCTTTCATGCTAACATTTCATCTTATTAAATTGAATAAATTTAATTATTTAATTTAAGTCCCTAGGTCTTCTTATTTAATTAAATAACTCTAAGTTATTTAATTAACTATCATTTCACTTTCCCCCTTTTCATCAAATCACTTTATTTAATGAATATCATCTAATTCCCCTTAACTGCATAAATTAAACATTTTTTTAAATAGAAATTACTAATAAATCTAATTCCCCCCCACTTGCAAAGGAATATCCCAAGGGAATATTCCTCTCTTGCAAATTCCTCCAAAAGGGAATATTCCTATGGAATATCCTTCCCATTTTTGCACAATCAAATTTTGTTTTAATTTGTTAAATATCTATTTCCCCTCACCCATGAGAATATTCTAAAGAATATTCTCTTTTCTTCACTCATTTGAAAAGAGGAATATTCCTTTTTTGTAACATACTTACAAGACTTCATGTGCAAGTTAACTTACAAGATTTCTTGTGCAAGTTAAAAGTGTATTTGTTTGAAATAATGAGAACCCTTGACTCTTTCCTTGATCCATGTGATAATTGACTCTCATTGTTGATGAGAATCCATGATCCATGTTTCATATTTCTTTCATCCTTGACCATTGATTAACATTTTTGATCTCAACCCTTCATTTCCCATTTGTCCTCCTATAAATAGCTCACTATTTGGAGACAAAAGGATCCATCTTTTTCAAAGAAAACTCATGTTTCTAAAATCACTCACACTCACAGTCATATTTAGCATTTACTTAGCATCATTTTAGCTTAATTACTTTCACATATAGCTTATCTTCCATTAATGGCTTCCACCGTAACTTAGATACATACATTTAGCTTGTTTTTTAATTAGGTTTCAATATTTTTAGTTTAGAATCCATCTAGATTTGCTTTGCATACATCCATATCAAATCGTCTTAATCTAAATCATGTAAAAATAGCTTGCATCATGTTTCATCATGCATCTCACAATGGTTTCATCAGTTTTCTTCAATAAAACTAATTGAAACATGATCATTATCTAAGGGATTGGGAAAGGGTCATCATTCCACATCAATGCAACACCATTCCCCCAATAGGATAAGTTTTAATGTCTTAGATTAGAGGTTTTATCAAGATTTCATGATTCAATATGGTAGTTCTAATGGATTCTTTATCTTTGCATAAGTTGAATTATCTTATTGGGATTTATGTTTAGTGGCATGATTACGCTTCATATCCTCATGGATCAAGTGTAGTCAGCCCATACTAATCTGTCAGTCACATTTTGGAACTAGAAAGAGGGCTTAACCGATCACATTTGATAAAATTTTCTCTCAAAGTTCATTTTTCTACTTTTTACAAAAACAATGATGTTCTAGGGGAATTTAGCAATGCCTTTGTAAGGCATCACCACATAGAGATATTTTTTCCATTTGATACAATGATTCCTAATTAATACACTAGTGTTGATAAAATAAACGATGATGCTAATACTTTTTAGAGGTATCAATAATTTAAAAATAGCAACACTATCATTGTCATTTCCCTCTTGTAGAGTGACACTATTTTTCACTATAGTGATGCTCATTTCATTTATGGAGAAAATATCATAAATAGCAACACTTTTATCTAGCTAACTAGGTTTTATAGGTTGGACGATAAAATTTGAAGTGAAGAAGCATTCTTGTCCTTAAATCTTATAATTGTAACAAGTGTTTCGATATTTTTGGGGCAATTATAACCCATTTACCATTCTTTTCATTTTATGCTTTAGGACCACATTATCTTTTAATTGGGTTTTAAGATGAATGCTCAAATGGGATTTAAATGTACCCTCACTCTATTATTCTACTTTTGGTTTAAAATTGAACAATACAACTTAACACTCAATTTGGTGCTGAAAACGAACTTAGCTTTGCCTTGAGGGTTAAAATTAACAAGTGTTTTCTATGTCTTGTGGTTTACACTTTTGTCATTGAATGTGTATGGTCTTCTCTCATGCCACTTGGAAATCTTGAGAATCAAAATAATTCCTTTTAAATTTTGTATAATCAAGCACATATCTCAATTTTGATTTAAAATGAACCACATATGCTAGTGCAAGGAAAAGGAATTGTGTATGCTCTCTCCTTGCTTCATGCGATTTGGGAGATCGAACAAAAAATGTATTTCCTTACTTTTGTATACCTTTAGAGGGATTTCCACCCTACTTCAAAAGGTGGGAATGACCCAAGTGGTAATGAGGTAAATACAAGCTCTTTCAAACTGCTATATAAAAAATGTGTTAGTGAGGAAAGTCATAAGAAACAGGTGCAAATGTGTCATACTAAAAAGTGCCAAACCTAGTGTCTACATGACACATCAAAATCCTTTCTTAGGAAGGGACTAGGAGGCCTCTTGATTGAAATAATTTTGAGCTAATCTTTCCGCATGTATGGCCACCTTGAATGAAATTCCTTAATAAGAAACAATTGTTTAGAAGCCAAAAACCTTTATGCTTGTTGATGCAGGAATGGCCATTCCAAAGCTGCCCCACATTTTACTATTCATTGTTGAAATAGGAAAATCCTTAGGATATTTGGATCTTTAGGATTTTAGATTTGGTGGTCTCAAGAAGTGTGTGCCATATAAGGGGGAGCCAGTGTCGCCAAATCTCTAGTTGTTTGCATTATTTTAGTGTTTGGAGAAATCCAAGTGGGGATTCAGCAAATAGTATCTTTTGAACCTAGGATGGTAAATGCTAGTGAGTTAGTTTAATAATTTGTTTGGTTCCAAAACATTGCAAACAAACATCGACAAAGTCTTTTTGAAATTTCAAACCCTTTGGTCTAAGTATGGATACCCTTTGACAAAACCTTGATTTTAATGCTTATCCTAAGAATTTATTCTTAGATACTTCTAAGTATTTTGGTTTATATCTCAATCCATACTTCCCAAAGTTAACATAGGAAACTATGGCTTCAACCTTATGATTTTCAAAAAATGGACCTTTTGGAATTGATGATGTTTTTTGACATAGACATTTAGTTTGAAATTAATCAAGACAAGTGTTTGTGCTAAAAGAAACTCACTTAAGCAAGATAAATTGAAAAATTGAACCCCACATGAAAATTTAGAGACCGATCACTCTAGTTGAACAACCTGACCTTATTCCTACTATCATTCAACCAAAATTTGAACTAATTGAAGGAGAACAAACCAATATAATTTGTAGTTTGAGAAGCTTCACTTTTGAAACAAAAGAACACCAACCCAGTGGAGAAGTGCAGTATATATCATAGAGGAAGAAGAGGAACAAGCTTATATTGTGGCCAGAAGGCCCATATTACCACCACTTGCATTTCAATAAATAAACTCTTTTTCATTATCTTAACTTCTCTAAATGATCTCATGCAAAATTAGAAACCCTAAGAGAAGGTCTATAGGTCGTCACTTCAATCTTAGGCATCATAGTGCAAAAGCCATCAAAAGAAACATTTTATCACTTCACCAAAATAGAAACAAGTTGGTATACAACTTATATAAACTTTCTTCAAGGAACAATCCAGAATTGTATGCATTCTTTTGGAGTCAAAACCTTGGTCTTTTTCATGATCTTGAACTTCTCTAAATCATTGGGTCTTTAAGATTTGAAAACTTTAGACATCTAGCAATTTTTTCACTACATTTTTCTTATCAAAAAAAGGTTCACTCTAGGTCAATATTGGGTCAAACATTTCATCCACTCCATCAAATTTCATCCTTCACTTCACCAAACTTTGCAAAAATTTCAAATACACCAACACTTTTTGACTTAAACATCTATCAAACCAACCCCTAACTTAGCTAATTTTTATGTGAAATGAATCCTTTTCCATGCATTTGGTTAAGTTTGTTATCATCTTTTTTTTGGAAATATGTTTCTCAATCTCACAGACTAAAACCTCTAAAAGAGCCAAGTCGGTGTGACATCCATATTGTCTAGGCGATTAGCAGCTTTGGAACCTTGTGAAAAGTTCTGGTCACTGAGACCTTGTTTCAATCTTTCCAAATGGACCTATCGCTGTGACATGATTATCACTATGACAATTTCTATCTCACTCTGCTCGAGGAGATCTATGGCTGAAGATTTGGTTCCATGTGTTGGTTAGGGAGACTTGTGGCAACTGTGTCATTAGAGTAACTCATATGCTTCGGTATGAAGTTTTTTCGATATGGAAAGTCTCCCTAATAGCTAGACTTGGAGTCATCAGGATAACATATGGTGGCTCAGTAAGAACTCTTGGCGATGGTTGATTGTCTCACCGATGCTGTGGGTTGTCTTCGATATAACTCTTGTCAAAAGCTGATCTCAGGGTGACTTGAACATTTCAATAAGAACTCTCAGCAATAGAAGTAAGTCTTGCTGACAATGCAATATGTGTTTGTTATCGAATATCTTCGGTATGACTCCTAGAGAAAGGTGGTCTCAGGGTAATATGGAGGCTTCGATATGAAGTCTTAGCAACGAACGAAGTCTCACCAATAGTGGAACATTGTAGTGTAGCTTGAAGGCATAAGTTTGATCTCTTGGAGAAGAGCAATAGTCTCACCAAAGGGAAAGCTGATATCTATGTGACCTTTGAAGATAGGTATGATGTCTCATCAAATAGTGATTGTCTCACCAATGAGAATGTTGAGGTCCATGTGACTTGTGAACTTGATATAACATCTTGCCAATGGTCAAGAATATTAGCGATAATGACAATCAAGTCTTGTGGCATTGGGGAGACACAGTTAGTGTCTCACCGACATGTGACACAGTTTGAATGCCTTTGAACTAGTGATGACTATCCTACATGGTGATTATATGACCAATCAGAGAAGTTGAATGGGAACCATTTGGAAGTTAGTTTGTTGAGGCAGTTTTGTGTGGAAGTTCAACAAACCAGTGATGACATGAATATATTCTAGAATTATAGATGATGTTAGGTTCGATGCTTCATTCAACAGATGGATTTTTGATCAATGTTCGATGAACAGTTGGGTGAATAGTTCAAAGAGTGATCAATGTGAATTCTATTTTGAGAAGATTGTAACTTGAATGTTTCCTATACAACATTGATCATTGAATCTACTATTGTGATTGACATCAGAAAGATAAGTCTGATCTCTATATGTAATCTTCATTACTATAATACAAAGTGACTTCTCATGGTGTGGTGGGTTTTTCTCCCATAAGGGTTTTCCCATGTATATCTGTTGTTCATGTGTGTATGTTATATTCTCTGTTTCTATTATTTCTTAGAAGTGTATCTTAATTAAGAATGTAATTGAAAATTTAAAAGAACCTCTACATTCTTCCCTAAGGTTTTGACATTAGGAGAGTTGTTTCCACACCTTAGCTTTCCTTACAAGTGGTATCAGAGCCTAGCTAGTTGTGTTATCCTTGTGGGTATGTTGGGTTTTTTGTGTCAATTTTTTTTTAGTGGGAGTCTTGTAGAAGTTTGGTAATTGGAATTATAGGTTAAGATGGCAAGAACATCAAGAAAGATTGAAATTGAGAAATTCAATGGCAGCAATTTTGAGTTATGAAAACTTAAAATGGAAGATTTGTTGGTTGATCATGATTTTTGGATTCTTGTGTCTGAAACAAAGCCTACAGGCATGAAGCAAGAGGATTGGGACCTTGCAGATAGAAAATCAAAGGGATGGATAAGGCTCTGTTTAGCAGACTGTGTTCTTCTGAATGTTCATGAAGAAAAGACTACATCTTCCTTATGGAAAAGACTGGAATCAATTTATTAGGGCAAGTCCTTGGTGAACAAATTGTTCTTGGGGAAGAATTGTATGCTTTGAGAATGTAGGAGGGAGGATCTATTGTTGATAATTTGAATGCTTTTAACATGTTGATTGCACGGTTAACATTTGTTGGTGTGAAGATTGGTGAAGAGGATCATTGTATGCTTTTATTGTGTTCTTTGCCTAATTCTTGGGATCATCTAGTGATGGCTATTGGCAGTACGACATCCAGTTTGAAGATGGAAGATGTTCTTGCTTCTTTGTTATCAGAAGAAATGAGAAGGAAATCTTCTCAGATGGCGAAGATGGCCCTTGTTGTTAGAGGAAGATCGAAAGAAAAAGGCAAGAAGAAGGACAAGAAGTCTAAATTGAAATCAGAGGGGAGATCAAAGTCTCTTGGCAAGAAGTTCAATGTGAAGTGTTAGAATTGTGGGAAACCTGGTCATATCCGAAAGGATTGCAAAGAGGAGAAAGAGAAGAAGAAGAATTCTTCCAACAATGATTCTTCTCAGAGTGATGCAAGTGCCTTCATTGCAGCCTTGGCTATGCAGGCATCAGATGATGTCTTGTTGATTGATTCTAGAGCATCCTTCGACATGACATCTCATAGAGACTAGTTCAAGAAGTACGAAAAATATGATGGTGGAAAGGTGTATTTGGAAAGTGATTCATCTTTGGAAATTGTTGGTCGTGGAAGAGTTAGAATTCAATTCCCTAATGGAAGAGTGAAGGGAATCAATGATGTAATGCATATACCAAGTCTGGCTTAAAATCTACTTTTTGTTAGTAAGCTGAATGATATTGGGGTGTAAGTCACATTCTCTAGAAATGGTTGCAAGATGACTAGAGGCTCTATGGTGCTAGCAAGGGGTGCTCGTATTAGTACCTTATATAAGCTTGATGCACATGTTCAATGTAATAGTGTCTATGTAAAGTCATAGAAAGCTACTCATGGAGGAAAAGAGGGATATGTTTCTAATGATGTAAACTCTATGGAAGTTAAACTTCCAACAAAAAAGACTATGCTCTGGCATCATAGGCTAGGCCACATTAGTGAGAAAGGTTTAAAAACCTTGAACAATAAAAAGATAGTTGAAGGACTTGATGATTGTAACCTTGAATTCAAATTCTATGAACATTGAATATATGGAAAATAGCACCATGTTTCATTTTATTCTAGTCCTCACAAATCTTCTGCTTTGCTTGATTATGTACATTATGATATTTTTGGTCTAGTGAATGTTCCTTCTTTGTCTAATTCAAGGTACTATGTATCGTTTATTGATGATTATTCAAGAAGAGCATTTGTCTATTTATTGAAAAGTAAATCAGAAGTGTTTAGTTGGTTTAAGGAATTTAAGAACCTTGTAGAAAATTAGATTGGAAGGAAAATAAAATGCTTAAGGACTAATAATGGCAGTGAGTTTTGTTCTGATGATTTTGAAAGATACTGTAAGGATCATAGCATTAAAAGATATAAAACTTCTCCTTACACTCCATAGCAAAATGGAGTTGCAGAAAGTTTCAATAGGATAGTGATGGAGAGAACATGAAGTATGTTGAGTAGTTCTTGGCTTGGAGGAGAATTTTTGGGCTGAGGTAGTTGCTACAACATGTTACTTGATAAACCATTCTCTGAATTTCACTCTTGTTGAGAAAACACCTTTGGAAGAATGGTCTGGTAAGAAGCCCTCTTTAAGAAATATTAGTTTTCTTCACTGTGAGGCATATGCATGTGTCAAATGAGAAAAGATCTAAATTGGAGAACAAGGCTGTCAAATGTATTTTTATTAGCTATAGTGCTAACATAAAAGGATACAAGCTTTGGAATCTTGATATGGAGAAAGTTCTATACAACAGAAGTGTTATCTTTCGTGAGCTGAAGCCTTCTACCTTGGATCTACAGTCAAAGGAAAAGTCAAAATCCAAAAGGATGTAGTTTAAATTCCTCCTACACCAGATAAAGAGGATTTGAAAATTCAAAATGTACCTGAAACTAAGGAGAGCTCAAGCAGTTCTAAAAGTTTTGAAGAAGAAAAAACTCAACCTCGGTAATTAAATAGGTCAACTCATGAAAGAAAGCAACCTGATAGGTATGGGTTCTCTTTAATAGATTCTACTTGTGCCTATGCTTTAATTTTTAGCACTGATGAGCCTAGGACTATGAAAGAGGCATTTATAATGTTTGATTCAAACTCTTGGTTGGAAGCCATGAATGAAGAAATGGCATCATTAGAAAAGAATGATACTTGGAGTTTGGTTCCCTTGCCTAAAGGTAGAAAAGTTGTTGGCTACAAATGGGTATTTAAAAATAAAATAGGTCTAGATGGTAGTGTGGAAAAATAAAAGGCAAGGTTGGTTGTGAAGGGTTATTCCTAGGTAGAGGGAATTGATTATGGGGAAATTTTTTCTCCTGTAGCTAAGCTAACATCCATTAGATTTATTTTCTCACTTGCAACAACATATGACTTATTGATTGAATAGACGGATGTGAAGACAAAATTTCTTTATGGTGATCTTGAAGAAGAAATCTATATGTCCCAGCCTAAGCACTTTGTGGAGAAAGGTAAAGAAAAACTAGTTTGCAAGTTGAAAAAATATCTATATGGGTTAAAGCAGTCTCCCAGAATGTGGTACTAGAAGTTTGACACTTTTGTTTTGTCATTGGGATTTGTAAGATCAAATCTAATCATTGTGTGTATTACAAAGCTGAAAGTGATCAAGTTCTTATTATTGCTCTCTATGTTGATGATATGTTGTTCATAGGAAATATTAAGTTAATGATTTTTGATCTTAAGTCTCAGTTGTATGCAAAGTTCGAAATGAAAGATCTTGGTGCAGCTAGGTATATTCTGGGAATGGAAATAACCAGGGATAGGAAGAATAGAAAACTTTGGCTCAGTCAGAGTAAGTATATCAAGACTGTTCTAGAGAGATTTTGCATGAATGATTGTAAGCAGCTAGTTGTTCCAGTTTTGCAGGGAACGAAGCTATTTGTTGAAGATTGTCCAAAATCTCCTACTAAGATGGAGGAAATGACCAATGTACCTTATGCTAGTGTGGTTGGTATTCTAATGTATGCAATGGTTTGTACAAGGCTAGACATTGCCCAAGCAGTGGGAATACTTAGTCAATTTATGGCTAATCCTGGAAGGACACATTGGGATACTGTGAAAAGAGTATACAGATATTTGAAGGGAAATTCAGAATATGCTTTGTGTTTCCATCGGAACCTAGTTGAATCACAGAGGACTCTCAGTATTTGAGGCTATGTGGATTATGATTGGGCAAGGGACATAGACAACAGAAAATCCACCAGTGGATATATTTTCATGATGAATGGTGGTGCAGTGAGTTGGATGAGTAAGTGGCAAGCTATAGTTGCTTTTTCCACTACAGAGGCAGAATACATGGAAGAAACACATGCCTGTAAAGAATCAATCTGGTTAAGATGTTTATGATCTAACATTGGTTTTGATGCAAGGCAAATAACAATTTACTGTGACAGTAAGAGTGCTATCTATTTGGCAAAGAGTCCTAATTTCCATGCCAATATGAAACATATAGATGTGCAGTATCATTTTGTACGAGATATGTTGGAGGATGGAAAGGTCTCATTAGAAAAAGTGGATACTCTAGAGAATGTTGCAGATGCATTGACAAAGCCAGTGAGCACAAACAAGTTCAGGTGATGTGCCAATTCGATGGGCCTTAGTGCCCATGAATGTTAATTTTTTTGTTGTGCTCTGGAGGTGCTTATGTGATCTTCGTCAAGTGGGAGATTGTTGGTACTGTGTGGCTCAATCTCATAGGATGAAACCTCTAAAAGAGCCAAGTCGGTGTGATATCCATATTGTCTAGCCGACTAGCAGCTTTGGAACCTTGTGAAAAGTTCTAGTCACTGAGACCTTGTTTCAGTCTTTCCAAATGGACCTATTGTTGTGACAATTTCTATCTCACTCCACTCGAGGAGATCTCTGGCCGACAATTTGATTCCATGTTTTGGTCAGGGAGACTTGTAGCAACTGTGTCATCAAAGTAACTCATATGCTTCGGTATGAACTCTTGTCAATATGGAAAGTCTCACTGATAGCTACACTTGGATTCATCGGGATAACATATGGTGGCTTAGTAAGAACTCTTAGTGATGGGTGTTTGTCTCATTGATGTTGTTGGTTTTCTTTAGTATAACTCTTGTCGAAAGCTGATCTCGGGGTGACTTGAAGATTTTGGTAAGAACTCTCAGTGATAGTGGTAAGTCTTGCCAACAATGCAACATGTGTTTGTTATTGGATGTCTTCAGTGTGACTCCTAGCAAAAGGTGGTCTCAAGGTAACATGGAGGCTTCAGTATGAAGTCTTAGCGACAAACAAAGTCTCACCGACAGTGGAATGTTGTAATGTAACTTGAAGGAATTGGTATGATCTCTTAGTGAAGAGTGATAGTCTCACCGAAGGGAAAGTTGATATCTATGTGACCTTTAAACATCGGTATGATGTCTCATCGAATAGTGATTGTCTCACCGATGAGAATGTTGAGGTTGATGCAACTTGTGAACTCAGTGTAATGTCTTGTCGATGGTCAGGACTCTTGGTGATAATGAAAATCAGGTCTTGTGGAATCGGGGAGACACAGTCAGGTCTTGTGGCATCAACTTCTCTGATTGGTCGTAGACTCGCCACATAGGATAGTCTACCCCAAATATTTCCAAGTTAATAAACATCCTTTATCCAAACATCAAAACATCAAACTTAAGTCAAAAGTGTTGTCCCAAAACTTTGCAAAGATCACTTCCCACATCATCTACCTTTTCATCTCACATTATCATCATTTCTCCAAATAGACTTATAACATCCCTTTTACCTATATTTGATTCAACTAGAGAGTTCAAACACTATAAATCTCAACATAACTCTCCCATAGGAGACCCAAAATTTATGTTAAAGACAAGATCACAACACAAGAGAATCACGGAGAAAACCAAAGTCACATTTACCTCAAGTGATCCCAATCCTTTAGAATTTGATCTAAGAAGTCAAGTTAACCCATCACAATAACCCTCCTCTCCATCAAGACCATATGAAATTGAAGATGTTACAAATAACCTATTTGAACATACTAATGAGGAAATTGTGGAACATCAAGCCTTAGAAAATGTATCTCCAATTTCCCCATCTTTTGTTGTGCAATCATTGGAACAAGGCTTGAATTCATCCACCTTGCAAACAACTCCATGACTAGGGCTAAATCGAACATCAACTCCTAGTCTTGCAACTAGTCTTGCTAAAGACTTTGGTTTAACTCCTCCATTTGAAAGAAACGTGCTTGTGGGTTCTTTAAATACCAATCCACCTCAAACCACTACTTGGACACCAAAATTTGGCACTCCTCCCATTCCTGAGGACCCCCAACATCCATATAAATCAGTTACACTTCATGAATCCATGAAATCCTCAATATATCAAAGGTACCCATCTTCATCCATTCCCATAAATACCACAAGTGTTCCCAACATCACACAAGGAAATGTGAACGAACTGTCTCAAATCAACACACAAGGGAATGCCAACACCCTGACTCAAATTCAACCCTTAATGCAAATAGGGATATCTCTATCCAATCCTCCAACTAGTTCATCCACACCATTAATTTCACCAAACACATCCATCCCATCCATCATCAACCTGAATCAAAACAATCCCTTGGTAACCAACCTAATCAACTTCGGTAATACCTTGTCCACATCCCAAGCACAAAGAAATCCTTCAAACATTGGATAAAGGAATCTCTTTTAGTCAATGGACTCAAGTTCCTAGTGTGTCATTACCATTGCAAAATATAATGGCACCATCCTAATATTTTCCCATGGTCCACTTCACCATACAAAATCAAATTATGGGACCTAAAACTTACATTCCTCCATCTCAATCCACCATCTCACAAGCAATGTTAAACCAAGGGAATCCCCAACCTCTCATCAATAATCTGCTACCGAATCAAACCATCAAAATCCAAAATCCATCATAGATGTCCCAACAACCACTTGAGCCTACATTGCAAGCACATGCCTTAGCTTTAAAGAAAGCACAACAAGCTTATCAACAAGTCATCCAATAGCAACAACAATAGAAAGCAGCCCTAGTAGTACAACAATAGCAAGAAGCACACCAACAATAACAACAACAACAAGCAGCCTTAGCAACACAACAATAATAGTAACAACAAGTAGCCTTAGTAGCACAACAAGCAGCCCTAGCCACACAATAATAACAACAACAAGTAGCCTTATCACAACAACAACATCAAGCCCATAAAGCAACCTTAGCAACACAACAACAAAAAAGGGCCCAACAACAATCCCTCATGGCGCAAAAACAACAGCAATCCCAACAAGCAACCCTCATGACCCAACAACAAAAACAAGCGTTACTAGCTCAATAGTATACCCAACAACAACAACAAGGTACCTACCATAATCTTTAATAGGACATCGTCAATACAAACACATTAGGAACATATACATCAACACCTCAATCACCTTCACAAAATCCCACACCACCATACACACCATACAACACCTTACCATATTAGAATCCCATGTACAACCCATCTGCCATCCTACAATATTCAGCATATGTTGCTGCACCAAACTTGCAAGATGATCTAGCATCACAACTTAAGGCCTTATCACAATAAATGCAAGATATTTGGATGGGAAAGACAAAAAAGGCCCATAAACATAACTTATGTTCATTTCCATTTAATTGAAAAATTGCAATGGTACCATTCCCTCCTAGCTTTGAAATCCCCAAATTTGATAAATATAAAGGGAGAGGAATTCTAGTGGACCATGTGAAAGATTTTAACATCATATGTATGGAGGTTTCCTATGATGATTCTTATTTAATGCACCTCTTCCCCTAAAGTTTAATAGGTCCTACAATGGATTGGTTTTCTAAACTACCTCTCAGTATCAAAAATTTTCAAGAAATCACCAATAAATTCATAGAGAACTTCTCCTTTAATCTTGATATATACATAAGCCTAGAAGAGTTGTACACTCTCAAATTAAAAAAAGGAGAATATTTCACCAATTTCTTGCAATGGTGGAGACAAAGGGCTATTAAGAGCAAGTTGCCCCTTCTTGAGGAACAACAAGTCAGGATCATCATAGAACATCTAGATCTAGATCTATCCTTCCACTTGAAAATGCAGTGTATAACATCTTATGATGAGCCTGTCCCTAGAGCCCTTAACATTGAGAGATCTCTAAGCTCACAAGTAAATACTCAAGCTTACAAAGACAACCACCCCTCAACTAGTTCGAACGACAAGCCTTGTGTTTGAGCTAAGAACATGAAAGTAATGAATGATGGTGTGGTAGATACGAAGGTGGTCCTAAGTTGTCATAGGCTAAACAACAATCAAATAGCTAATGTTCAACCAACTATGCAACAAACAACACCATCACAAAACAATCATATCAACAACACCAAAACTAAATAGATATGAACACACAACAAGAATAATTATCCAAAACACAAGTACACATAATTGTTAGAACCCATCAATACCATCATGAAAAAATTGGTAGATTCAAACCTGATAATACTTCCCAACTTTGAAAACCATCCTAGTACAATGAGAATGATCTTTGTGACTTTCATAAAATCAAGGGACACAAAACTGTAACTGCATGAGGCTCAAAAATATTATCTAAGACCTTATAGAGAGTGATACCATATCCATTGAAGTAATAGCTAGTAGCTAGTATCTTAAGATATACAAAATTCCTATGCTAGATCATAGAAAAGGGAACAATAACAGAAAATCCAAGGATTACACTAACGTGCAACATACCTATTCCAATGTAGTCACTTCCTTTGATAGTATCGTCACTATTGTCACCATCAAAGGGCCTAGTGCAGAGTGTGGGTTCACCACACATGGAAAATTCACCATCTAGGAGGTTCCATCTGAATCTAGGACACAACCTACTTAGCCTACATCAAATCCCAACAAGTACAATCTCCCAGACCAACTTAAGAAGACCCGCGCAGATATCAATCTCAAAACTATTGAGGCTATCTCCTACACATAGGGAAATCCTAAAGAACACTTTATTTTCATCATTTATCCTTGAGGATATTGATACATGATAGTTTCAAGCTATGGTAAGGAATATCACTAATCATCTTCTCACCTTCCTACCATGATAGCCATCTCATAATCATGCTTTACACCTTGAGGTCATTATTCATAAGAACAGGGTTAAAATAGTCTTAATAGATGGAGGTGCTAGTTTGAACATTTGCACCCTTTAATTGATCAAGAACTTGGGTGATGCAGAACAAGGTAGAGTATGTTCAAACAACACAATTAACAACTTCTTCAAGTTTCAAAACCCTGACTATGGTGGTTTCACATACAACCTTTCATTTCACCTTGTAGGTCTTCAAACCTAGTTTCTCTTGCATATCTTTTAGATAAGGCCTCAAAAACACTTCTAAAATTCCATTCTAGATACCCATTAGGCCCTTTTTCAACATATCCAAATAAGTACTAGGGTTATTTTGGAACAAATCCTTCAAATTAGGTCTGCTACACTGCTCCAAGGCCAAATTAGGCCACTTTTCCAAAGAAAGTATATGAAATTCAAATACCAATTTTCAAGTCTCCACTCCAGAGGCTTTAACACATAATATAGGGCCTCCTTATGTAGTTTTCATCACCACAACTCATCACAAATTTTTTGTAACACAAAATCACAATCCTACCTAGTCTCTTAAGCCTAACACATGAGGATGTTAAGCTAGGGCTTGCTCAAAACCACCCCAAACTCCATCTCTTGCAAGAAACAAAACTTCAAAATCTCTAAGATTACAACTAACCCCTCCATTCCACCGAGTTTGTCCAAATTTCAATAGTGGAATGGACTGCAAAACATTATTTTTTGTCTTCAAACCCTTAACCCTAGGGTTTATAGGTAATTTCTACGAAAACACTTCAAACTACCTTGAATATTAATGAAAATCAACAAAACCAAAGTAAAATTATAGTAGATACATTTCCTTAACTACTCACATATGTTCCATGTCATAACTCAATAGTAGGAAGTTGTACTATTCATAGACCTAGCAGAAAACACATAAAATTCACATAAAACAGAGCTTGTTTATTTGTTTCTCCACAAAAATCACTTCAGAAGCTTGACTCGAGGTTTGTGAGGAATTTTTAAACTTTTCCCAATAGAAACCAATGGTCTCCAACCAATTTTCAAGTAAATTACCATTCACCTTCTCAAAATGACAAAAATTGCAAAGTTACACAAGCAACTTTAGCAACAATTTACTAAAATTGAGAAAAATGAAAAACATGACCCTATATGACTTGAAAACATAAAAAATGGTCTCAATTAGATCTTATTACATAAAAATGTGATTAAACACATCAAACTCAACACTAGAAACCTATTTACATCAATTGACCAAAATTGACATGGTGCTCCTACACCATTGGGCTATTCAGAGGATACCCTGTTGAGAAAGCAAAGATTTCCTCTATTAGAGCATATGATGGTCAAGAGTGGGTATCACAAGGTGTCATTACACTACCCATCAAAGTGGGAACTATCATTACAAATAATACATGAAAATTGTTAGACCTTGATCTCCCCTACAACATCCTACTTGGCCAACCCTAGATCCATGCCCTAAAAGATGTAGCTTCAACCTATCATCAATGTGTAAAGTTTTCTTTTGAGGGTCAAAAAATTTTCATCCATGGAGATCTTGAACCTTTTTGATACTAAAAGAACCTTGATGCCAAGTTTTACAAAAAAACCCAAATACCTGAGAATGATGAAGGGCCTACACCATCCTCCTCATTTGTTGACCCATCATCCCTTGCATCTACCTCAGAAACTAAAACACCTATTGTGCAGAACATTACTAACATCAAAGTAGTAATCTAGGATGATGGCTTTGGAAACTATAAACTAATGAAGGATACCTTTGTCTTGGGAGAGCTACCTCTTTCTCCTAAATACCATGGGAAACCCACATCTAGCAACAAATTACCTAAAACAATCAAGATGCCAGCTACCACCTTCACTAAGTGGGGGGATCTGAACCAAGAATATGTCAATGAGGAGGATGTCTCTAAAACTTCTCTATCAAGATGAATGACCTATCCCTATTCTTCCCATGGAAGATGACAATAAAGGCTTGCAACTAATGAAGGGATGGGGATATAACAAGAACAATAAACTAGGACAAAATGATAATGGTTTGCTAGAACCTATAGTTCCTGAGAAATGCCTAAAGAATTTTGGCCTAGGTTGTACTACTACCAAGGTCATCCTTATTGGAAAAGGTATTTATAATAAATGAGTTGAGGCTTTCTCTTGGTTGCATAGATTGCATGATACAACCCTAGATGACTTCCCCCTTAATGTTGCCGACCTATTTGAGAATAGCTCCATCTTCATGATATCCATAACATCCTTCACCTTGAGCAATCAACCAACTGAAATATGCCTAGAATACCCACAACTAATAGACATGGACCAACGGGGACTGCCAATTCTTGATTTATTTGAAAACAGTAAAGCGATGTTAGAATTCATATGACTCCATGACAACTTACCATGGGTAGATCACAAAGAAGGTTTTGATATAGAGCTAGACACAATGGCATACTACAGGGAGATGATTGAATCCTTTAGCTACAAAATTGATGAAATACAACTAACATGCATATATCTAAGTGAAACCCACACAATGGAAATTTCTAATCCTAAAATAGTAAAAAGAAAGGACACATCCAAGGGTGAAAATATCTCTAAGGGGCCTAAGGATGAGAGATTCAATCTCCCCCTTAGTGAAATACATCCAGAGATGTCAATAGTTCTATTAGAAAAGGCCACTCCAGTCATTGTGGGAACAAAAGAAGCACCCAAGATCACTTTCTATGTTGAATCCATGTTGGATGAAGAACAAAAGAACCTAGTAGCATTCCTAAAAGAGTGAAGAGCTAACTTTGCATGGTCATACATAGATATACCCGAGCTTGATCCAAAAGTATTTGTGTATCATTTAGCAGTCTATCCTGAAGCTAAACTAGTGAAGTAAAAATTAAGGAAAATACACTCTCAGATAACACTTTTGGTGAAACTCAAGTTACAAAAGCTTCTTGACATTGGATTCATCTGACCAATAGATTATCTTGAGTGGGTTTCAAACCTAGTACCAATCTCCAAACCCATTGGGGGCATCAGAATATGCACAGATTTTAGAGACTTAGGCAAAGCATGCCTGAAGGATGATTTCCCTCTTCCTAACATCAACCTCATCATGGACTTAGTAGTTGGGCATGAAATTTTGTTGCTCATGGATGGTTTTTTAGGCTATAATCAGATTATGATTGCTAAGGAGGACCAACACAAAATTGCATTGACTTGTTTGTGGGGAACCCATTGTTAGAAAATGATGCCATTTGGGATAAAGAATGCAGGAGTGACCTATCAAAGATTAATGTCCCTCATCTTTCATGACATGATCCACAAAATAGTTGAAGATTATGTAGATGATATTTTGGAAAAATAAAAGAAAAGAAGTTAGCACATACAAATCCTGGGACCCATCTTTGATAGACTTGAAGAGTACAAGTTACAATTGAATACAAAAAAGTGTGTCTTTAGGGTTAGGGAACATTCTTGTCTATATAATATCACAAGGAGGGATAGAGATTGATCCATCAAAAGTAAAAGCTATCTTAGACATGGAACCACCACAAACATTAAAACAACTAAGAGGGTTACAAGGAAGATTGCAGTCCATTCGAAGGTTCATAGCACAATTATCAGATAAAATTCATCCTTTTTCATATCTTCTCCATAAAGGAATAAATTACAAGTGGGATGAGAAGTGTGATAAATATTTACAATAGATCAAAGACTACCTATTGACACCTCTAGTTATTATCTCATTGATACCGAACAAATCATTGATCTCATATATCTTAGCAACATCAACAACACTGGGTTCCCTTCTAGCACAACATGATGAAGGAAAAAAGGAAAGAGCTATTTATTACATCAACATGACCTTGGTGGGCTATAAAAGGGTATGTGCAAGATCATGATGGGCCAAAAAGTGGAAATATGATGGGTATGTGTAGGGTATGTGGCTGATGACTTTTTTTAAACCCAAAATTGATGAAATGAAAAGGGCCAAATTAAAGGACATTCTTAGCTTTCCACCAATATAAATTATGCTTTACTTTGAATTGAATAAATAATTATTATTCATTTTCTATTTGAATTATGATTAAAGTCCCAATTGATAGGTTGATTGAAAAACATCTATAGCTTTCAAATGGTATCACATTTTTGGAATTTAAAACATGTGTCACATTCTATGCTTCGCATACTATAGGATTAAAAAAAAATGAATTTAATGAATTTTGACCAAGTTAAGGTGGTCATACATACGATTTTTTATATTTTTTTAAATTTGTAAGAAAAAAAATCATAATTAATTATTTACTTAGAAAAAAATTACAAAAAAATATGGATCACATTAAGATATGAGTCCTCTACTTATATGTAAAATCTTATAAAAAAATATTATTATTTTATTGTGGTTAGGGTGGTCAAATAGATACCTACTTATTTTTTCCCTAAAATTTAAGTACTATTGCATTGAAATTTCAAATTTTCACCAAATAGATTTAAAAAAAAAAACCTAGTAGTTTATAAACTACATTCAATTTGCTACAGATTCTATTCTTACATATTTTTGAAATAATATAGATAACTTATTCAAATTTTCATGTCAAGTTGCCTAACTCTGATTTTTCTAATTTTTTGCCACTTAAGGGCCTATTTATTCCATGATGATCTTGCTACAGATTTTATTCTTACATATTTTTGAAATAGTATAGATAACTTATTCAAATTTTCATGTCAAGTTGCTTAACTCTAATTTTTTTGAAGTTTTTGCCACTTAAAGGCCTATTTTTTCCATGATGATCCTGCACATACCCAAAATGAATTATTCATCCATTGAGTAAGCATTTTTAGCATTGCTTTTTACTTCACAAAAATTTAGACATTACATGCTATCACATCAAGTCAAGCTTATTGGAAAGATCAACCCATTGAAATATCTGCTATCTAAAGTAACTCTCAATAGGAGAATGGCTAAATGGGTAATGATCTTAACTAAATTTAATGTAGAGTATGTGGAGCACATGGCAATCAAAGGACAAGTTGTTTGAACTTTAAACTTTTGAAAATTTTATGGTTGTTTGTACTCATGAGTTCCCTAAGAAGCCCATACCATAAGCACAGGAATCCCCTCTTCATAACATTTTTTCCCATATTTTATCATTTGGTCCTATAGAATTCAACTAGCCCTAAGAATTTGAATGTATAAACCATATCAGTATAACATGATGCAGGTCTCATTGATCCATAAAGCATTTTATGCTAACATATGTCTTTTTAAATTCTATCAACATCGAGTCCGTATAACCTTTAGGTTGTCTTTCGGAGTTGGGCCCCATCGACAAACAATAGCCGGTAGGGGAGGTCACGATTGAACTATCCCAAGTAGGGGGTTTCCTTTTCTTGGGAGTCGCGTTCGCTCAATCGCTACTTTAGATCATGAAGGAGTCGAACCTTCACTACTAAAGGGAGCACACCTGCTGCTTGATCTTGGGGAAACAAAATTTCCAACTCTACGTAATAGGTCCTTCGGGCCATGTTACGTATTAATCTCATCTTGGTGTTGAATATCTTACCAATATGATTTCATTTGAGGAGTCATATAGGCATGATGCAATTCACAGTCTCAATGACAAAAGGATCCTATCAGCAAGACAACAGTCATCAGGGTGAGTCATATCGAGCACATATGTGTCTTACCGATCAAAGCACAAAAAGATGTGTTGGTGAGACTAAAGTCATCAGAGTAGTGTCCTGAAAGCATTCATCCTGTCTTGCCAATAAAGCAGAGGTGCATTATGTCGATGTTATCAGGATGAAGTCAAGGAGTCCTACCGACCCGCTATGTCATAGCGATATATTTAAGACTGAAGGGATAGAACTGTTGGGGAGACTCAGAACATTGGTGAAACTGTAGGACATCATAGCAATATATGATCAGATAATAGTCAGAGAGACATAGAACATTGGGGAAACTACATGATGTCTTCACGGGTGCCTAATGAACATTGGTAAAATCCCAAGTAAACGGATTGCCCAGATTTGAATATGAAAGGACGCATCATTTTGTGTTGTTGATGTATAAATACCATTTTTTGATAGTGAATGGAGAGACATATAGTGAATAGAATATATAGTAGATCAGAATGTTTTACAATTTTGAGACTATGATGCATGTATGAAACTATGGAGAGATCAATGGAAGTCATTTGATTTGGTAGCATTTTTCTAGTCTCAATTGTTTGTCCTGTTAATTGAAAGTATTGTTGAAGTTGTCTCCAAGATTGGTTTTTTCTAATTATTTAAACTGATATGTCAAGGATATTTTTCAATTTATCAGTGCACACTTGCTATAGCTGTATGGTTGGATTAATTGGTTCTTTCAAGGAAAGATTAAATCCTTTTAGTCAATGGTGTAGGAGAACCCAAGGCCTTCAAGGAGCTCTTCAAAGGTCAGAAGTGTGCAGGGGTTAGGATGACCTTTCCATCAAATCAAAACATCAATTATGGTATCTTGGAGCCTATAATGGCATTTGGAATGAATAAAGGTAATGTGACTATCAAAAGTCCTAAGGGTCTTCAAAGGACCATAGGACCAAAAAAACCTTGTAAGTGGACCAATAGTGTCCAAGGGGTGTAGGTAGGTCTATAATTTTTTAATTAGATCAATTAAGGTTAAATATTGAAGTTTAGATAGTTTTTTGTCAATACAAATCAATAAAATGTAAGTTTGGAAATTCAAATATTTGAATTCCAATTTGGGCAGGTAACTAGTCTTTATGAGTTTTAATCACTTTTATGCAACTTAATCAATCCCAAATGGTTTGGGAAGTTGGGGATAGGATATACAAAGCCAAAATAATCCTTTGTACCGAGGTTGGGCATTTGGAGCAAGGAATGTACAAACTGCTATAGGAAATAGTGAAAGAAATACAATTTTCTTGCAATTTCCTTGAGTTTTTTTATGAGTTCTTGATTTCCATTAAAGTTATGATCATTTTTATTGTTTATGAACTTGAACTTACATGTTTTGAAACCCTTATAGGTTCTGAGAGCAATAATAAATAAATTTTATGTACAATACATTGACTGTCCTTAAAAAGAACACAAAATTTACACTAGTTTGAGGGTTTATCATGGATAAATGATCCATTTCATGGGAGTTTATGAATTTATATTGTGAAATTGTTCTTATTTAACATTTACCATACTAGACTAACAATATAATGCACAAGAGAGATGAATACTATGGTGTACACCAAGATTTAACTGTGGAAAGTGCTTGAAGTTGGAGGCTAGGGTATAGCAGCAAAAGATCTGCCTTAATGAGAGGTGTGTTTTTGAGTTGGGATAGACTAAATATGTTGTCCTAATGGTGTAGAGTCAATGAGAAAGTTATAGAAGTGATTGGAAGGTTAGTTTTCAAGAAGCCCTAGTTTTGAGGCTAGTTAAGGAGGGTTTTGTGTTTGAGCATGTTAGGGGTGTCATAGAAGCCTAAAAACTTGTAATCCTTGGTTTTGAGTCATTTTAAGGGACTTTTGAAAGTTTCATGGTTAGGGGTTGAGTTTAAAGAGGGGTTGCTTTGGAAAAGAGGCTAATTAGGCCTAGTTTTTAAGGAGACAACAGATTTTGGAAGGGTTTTTCTAAAGCAAGTGATATCAAGGTTTGGATATGTTGTTTTTCATCACAAACCACATTTGAAATAGTCATTAGATTGGAGGTTCCTTTGGAAAGTTTGAGTGCAAAGTCAAAAATTCTTCGCCAAAGGCCTAGTTGGGCTAGAAGCCTAGTTAAGGTGAAAATTTTGGTTTTGTGTCTAAGACAAAGGGTTGGGCTTCAAAATCATTCAAGACAAGTTTTTTTGAGTCTTTTAAGAGTATTCCTAGGGTTTGAGTCCATAAGGAAGGAAAATAAGTCATTTGGTGCATTATTGAGGTTTGTCTCCACCAGGGTGCTTGAAGAAGGGTTGAGATTGCATCATTAAGTTCCTTGAAATCTTTGTGTTTGTTTCAAAGTCCTAGACCCTCTACATCAGAGTGGTATTAGAGCAGTGAGTAGGTCCTTTAGGGATTGAAGAATCAGCAATGGCACCAAAAAATCAATTGGCAAGAGAGCTAGAGGAGTTAAAGGAAATCTTGGAAAGGGAGAGAAGGGAAAGAAGAGAACAAGAAGCAGCAAGAGAGCAGGCTAGAGCAAGAGAAGAAAGGAAATGGAGAAGGGAGAGAGAGAGCATGCAAGCAAGGATAAATAACCTTGAGAGGAGTAGGGGGAGAGAAGAACAAGAAGATGAAGAAGACAATGATGAAGAAGAAGAGCATGTGAGGGTAAATCAAGAACAACAAGCAGATGAGACAGAGGACCCTGAGGAAAGAAGGCTACTAAGATTGTTGAAGGCAGTACAAGGTCATGGAGGAAAAGGTCACATAGAATCGCCTATCTATCAAGGGAAGATGGATAGTGAAGAGGTGTTAGGATGGCTTGATGCCTTAGAGAACTACTTTGAGTTTGAGGAGATGGATGAAGAGAGGAAGGTTAAGTTTACAAAAACCAAATTGAGAGGCACAACATTGACATGGTGGACTAGTTTTCAGAATGATAGGATGGCTAGGGGATTGGCAAAATTCTCTACATGGGCTAGTATAAAGAGTTTGGTCAAGGAACAATTCCTACCATCTGATTACACAATTCATGTGAAGAGGATGAGGTAGAATTTAAGGAAAAAGGACATGGATGTGATGTCCTATAGTAAGAAATTTCACAAGCTTAGTATTAGAGGAGGTTATGAGGAAGAAGATGAGAAAGTAGCCAGTTATATCAATGGCTTGAGGTATAATCTACAAGATGAGATTGGTTTGCAATTACCAAGGACATTAGGAGAATGTTTTCAGTTGGCCATTAGAGTAGAAGAAAAGGTGAAGAGGAAGCAAGAAATATCAAGCAATGGTGGAAGAGGAGGTAGTTCAAACAGGGGCAGAGGTAATAGAGAACAAGGACAAGGAAGCAATGACAAGAGCAGCAATGACAAGGGTAAAGAGGTATTTTCTGATCCAAGAGGAGGATACACTCCTAGAGTAGAGGAGGAGGAAAATTTGGACAAGGTAGAGGACCATTCACATGTAGGTGTTTCAATTGCAATGAACCAGGGCATCCTTCCTTCAAGTGTCCTAAATGGGAACAAGCTGATAGGGGCAGAGATAGGAGAGCTAACTTTGTACAAGAAGAAGAAGACAAGAAGGAGGAATCAAAAACATTCATGGCAGACCCTGTGACTGATGGTGAGTTTCTTATGGTCAAGCAAGGAGAAAGACTTCATCAAGAGCCAAAGGTAACTATCTTTAAGACTAATTGTCTCAGTCATGGTAAAATATGCAGATTTCTCATAGATTTAGGGTCACATAGCAATTTAGTTTCACTTGATATGATAACCAAGCTAGGGATTGAAACATTTGATCATCCTACTCCCTACAAGGCCACTTCGATAACTCAAGGACAACATGTAGATATTTGTAAAAGGGCTTATGTAGATTTCTCAATTGGATCATATCATGATAGGGTGCTTTGGGATGTCATTCCAATGACTTGTGGTCATATCATCTTGGGGATACAATGGCAGTATACTAGGCAGACATTGCATGATGGTTTTCACAACACATATTTGGTGCATAAGGATGCAGTTAGATACAAGTTAGTGCCTTTGCCTTTGGAGTTGTAAAATGAAAGTTTTATGATCTATTTTGAGAAACATTTGTAGGTAAGTAGGGTGAGACAAGGGAAGACATTGGTAGATTGAGAAAAGACAAGTTGCAGTAGGGTTATGAGGTGGACAGTCCTTCAAATCCGACTTTGTGCGATTTGGATAGTATCAGGGTTGGAGGCATTGAATGCCCTATAGTTGAGGGTGATAATGGTGGGGTTCTTTCACCAAGGAGTAAGTGGAGTAAGGGAAAGAATAGGGTACAAGGGTAGGTTGGGATCAAATAGCCAAGAGGGAAGTCTCATCAAAGTTTTGATTCTAAAAAGAGTGCAGATTGGCAGAAAAGGAATACAGTGACTTTGGGAGATTACATGCCTTGTCATTGGAGGATGAAAACATATGAGAGAAAGGGGTCTTTTGGTGGCAACACATGGGATACTTCTTGGGGCAAGAAATATTTCTTTCTTGGGGAGAATGGTGCAGGAGCACCCAAGGCCTTCAAGGAGCTCTTCAAAGGTCAGAAGTTTGCAGGGGTTAGAAGGACCTTTCCATCAAATCAAAACATCAATTATGGTATCTTGGAGCCTATAATGGCATTTGGAATGAATAAAGGTAATATGACTATCAAAAGTCCTAAGGGTCTTCAAAGGACCCTAAGACCAAAAAAACCTTGTAAGTGGACCAATAGTGTCCAAGGGGTGTAGGTAGGTCTATAATGTTTTAATTAGATCAATTAAGGTTAAATATTGAAGTTTAGATAGTTTTTTGTCAATACAAATCAATAAAATGTAAGTTTGGAAATTCAACTATTTGAATTCCAATTTGGGCGAGTAACTAGTCTTTATGAGTTTTAATCACTTTTATGCAACTTAATCCAGCCCAAACAGTTTGGGAAGTTGGGGATAGGATATACAAAGCCAAAATAATCATTTGTACGAAGGTTGGGCGTTTGGAGCAAGGATTGTACAGATTGCTACAAGAAATAGTGAAAGAAATACAATTTTCTTGTAATTTCTTTGAGTTTTTTGATGAGTTCTTGATTTCCATTTAAGTTATGATCATTTTTATTGTTTAGGAACTTGAACTTACATGTTTTGAAACCCTTATAGGTTCTAAAAGCAATAATAAATAAATTTTATGTACAATACATTGACTGTCCTCAAGAAGAACATAGAATTTACACTAGTTTGAGGGTTTATCATGGATAAATGATCCATTTCATGGGAGTTTATGACTATATCTTGTGAAATGGATCATATTTAACATGTACCATAGTGGAATAACAATATAATGTGTAGGAGAGATGAATACTATGGTGTACACCAAGATTTGACTGTGGAAAGTGCTTGAAGTTGGAGGCTAGGGTATAGCAGCAGAAGATCTACCTTAATGAGGGGTGTGTTTTTGAGTTTGGATAGACTAAATATGTTTTTCTAATGGTGTAGATTCAATGAGAAAGTTCTGGAAGTGATTGGAAGGTTAGTTTTCAAGAAGCCCTAATTTTGAGGCAAGTTAACGAGGGTTTTGTGTTTGAGCATGTTAGGGGTGTCATAGAAGCCTAAGAACTTGGAATCCTTGGTCTTGAGTCATTTTAAGGGACTATTGAAAGTTTCATGGTCATGGGTTGAGTTTAAAAAGGGGTTGCTTTAGAAAAGAGGGCTAATTAGGCCTAGTTTTTGAGGAGACAACAGATTTTGGAAGGGTTTGTCTGAAGCAAGTGATATCAAGGTTTGGATATGTTGTTTGTCATCACAAATAACATCTAAAATAGTCATTATATTGGAGGTTCCTTTGGAAATTTTGATTGCAAAGTCAAAAATCCTTCGCTAGAGGCCTAGTTGGGCTAGAAGCCTAGTTAAGGTGAAAATTTGGTTTTGTGTCTAAGACAAAGGGTTGGGATTTGAAATCATTCAAGAAAAGTTTTTTTAAGTCTTTTAAGAGTATTCCTAGGGTTTGGGTCGATAAGGAAGGAAAATAAGTCATTTGGTGCTTTATTGAGGTTTGTCTCCACCAAGGTGCCTGAAGAAGGGTTGAGATTGCATCATTAAGTTCCTTGAAATCTTTGTGTTTGTTTAAAAGTCCTAGACCCTCTACATCATTCAATCATAGTAATTAGGTAATCTCATTTGGATCATTAAGAAGAACTTGGTAATCATATTCTTGCATGTTTATACAAGTTATAAACTCAAATTCATATGCCAAACAATTAGAATATCTGCTAGAAAGAAGTTACTTATTTCAGGTTTTTCATTTGACTTTGTACACCCAATAAGGCACTAGTATCTACTATTCCACTGTTAAGTTTCATTCATTTTTACATATGAACATATTAGGTTTTAGCCTTGATATTGCTTATACAATTTGCACCAGAATAAAACTCATTTATCCACTCCCATTTTCTAGTGTGGGTAAATTACTTTAGGAAATAAATAAAAGCCAAGTTTACTTCATTGTTATAGGTACACCTGCCTAGGTCTAGCAACACCTAAAGAGTAGAAGGTTCAAATATTTTGGCCTTGTCTATTACCCTGAAATGTTGTGAGAGCCTAACAACTTCTCGTGGTTCAAACATGCATTTTTGAGAGCTTACAAATTGGTGACTCTACTAGGGATTTATTGTAGGATATCCATTTGAAGACCATCATATAGAGTCATTGAAGAAAGATACCTAATTCTATAAGTTTCAAAAAAAGTGATTCTACTGGGGAAAATTAAAAAATAATTTCAAAAGAAACATTTTCCTACTTTTTGAAAAGTAGGTGGCGACTCTGGTAAAAGCTTAATGAAGAATGGATAGAAATTTGTGTATGGAACAAAAGAATATTTTAGAAGGTAACAGTTAATAAGAGAAATTAAAGAATTGAAAAAACAACGGATGTAGTTGGACAAAGAAACACTACAGTTGGACCAAGAGTTGCTACATTTGAGAAATAGATGTGTTCCAAATATGCCACAAAATATACCATTATGTAATATAAATAAATATACAAGTGTAAATAGGCATTGGACCCCACAAGTTCCTGATAATACAATTGGAAGTCTTCACAATGGAGGCAATTAATATCAGTGTCAAGTGCAATGCAATCCTAGTCCACGTGAAGGTGTCAATCAAAACCTACAGCCAAATGTATATCTGAATCAACAATTTGAGGAGGAAGAAGATGAGTATGTACATACTCAAAGCCAAGTCTCCATCATAGAATTATAATGTGAAATTTACCCCTTTGATGTATTTCTTAACATAAGGAGACATGAAGGAGAAGATGAAAGCTCTCTATACAATAGGATGATAAATGTCTATATGCAATTACCTTCTGATTGTAAGCCTACAAGACCCTTTTTTGTTGCACAATTCATAAGATTGTGGAAACCTGAATCAGTTTATTGGCTAGAGTCATCAATACAGCATGCCTTTGATCAAGTAAATAAATTTTTTGATGCCATGGAGAGGACAAGGTATGAGGACACTATCAATGTTGAATCCAATATTTGTATTTCTGATGAATATAGAGAAATTGATCAGACAATACAACCAATAGAAGATGAGACATGTGTAAGTCAAAATGATTCATATGATAGCCTACATGAGGAAGATGAAGATGATACAAGAGATTTCTCTTGTATAATAGATTGTGATAGGAAAAGTAGTGCATGTTATGAGGGATCCAATGAATATTCAAATTGTGAAGATGAACTTGTGGATTTTGAGTTACAACAGGGTGATTCTTGTATTTCTTGTGGTGATCAAGAAGAGGAAGAAATAATGGAAGATATGGAAGAAGAAACATATTCACTCAGTAGTGAGCAAATTTCAGATTTGCTAACTCTTAAGTACCAAAGATGCAGACACAAAGGTGATTCCAAAGTCTTGTGTCCTACCTACATTTGCTTTGACAGTGAAATTACTTTGTTTGATGTTTCATATGACTCCATGTGCATTTCTCAAAATGGAGAAAACTTTTAAGTGGATCAAGAATAGGTATGCGATTTAGAAATTTTTCACTCATGTGGAGAAGATATTTATTTGCATACCAGGGATGATAGGAGCCTAGCATTGATTCGTTGAGATATGCATGATATTGAAGATATGAATCATATTTCTGTGTCAAATGGTGATATGGAAGAGGTGAAAAATGTTTCAGATTTGTTTGTCTCAAATAGTGTTGATATGACAAAGCATTCAAATTTGTGTGAGAATCCTTCAAAGTTTGAGATGAGTGACATAGATGATCATTATTGTTTCTATTCTCATGCACATGAAAGTTGTATTCCTTGGTTACATAATGATTTCCAATTCCTTGTGCAAACCAATCTTAGTTATATGATGAACACAAAATGTTTTTAGTTTTCAAATTAGTAGGGATATCATTTAATGATGCATGACCCAGATTAGAATGGGGGAAAGGGTTGCAAGTATCTTTATGATAGCAAGAGTAGCAAGGAAGATGACATGAATACTTTCAAGGGAAGTTCACTAAGTTCAAATCAGAATAAAATTTATGACAAAGGAAAATATGGGCCTTTCTTTTGGGTGGCCTTGAGACATCATTTATGGTTTGAATATGAAGTTTGATTTGTTTCTAAAGGGGGATATAGAGGATTAAGGGATTCCAATGCATGGACAATTCTTGACAATCCTCTCAATTTTTTTTCCATGCATAGTAGTTTAGGAAATAAAAAGGAACAAGAATTTCCAGTACATGGACAATCTTGACATTCCTTCATTCAAAATAAACCTTTCAATGTACAGTAGTATAGGATCATGTTCATCTCCATTTCCTTTCATTCCATCTTGCTTGCTAGTCCATAACCTTGAAAGTTTTGTCTGCTCACCTAGATATCTGGATCCTTGCAATGATTTCACAATCATCCATCCCTAGATAGAGCCATTCTTAGAACTATAAAATTTTGAAAATTTTATGGCTGTTTGTACTCATGAGTTCCCTAAGAAGCCCATACCATAAGCACAAGAATCCCCTCTTCATAACATTTTTTCCCATATTTTATCATTTGGTCCTATAGAATTCACCTGGCCTTGAGCATTTGAATGTATAAACCATATCAATGTAACATGATGTAAGTCTCACCGACCCATAAAGCATTTTATACTAACGTATGTCTTTTTGCAGTCTATTAGAAAGAGGTCAAGAATTTCTTACTAATATGATTTCATTTGAGGATTCATATCAGCATGCTATAGTTCATAGTCTCAACGACAAAAGGATCCTATCGGCAAGACAACAGCCATCAAGGTGAGTCATATCGAGCACATATGTGTCTTATCAATTGACACACAAAGAGATGTGTCGGCAAGACTAGAGTCATCAGAGTAGCGTCCTAAAAGCATTCATCTGGTCTTGCTAATAAAGCAGAGGTGGATTTTGTCGATGTTATCAGGATGAAGTTAGGGAGTCTTGTCGACCCCCTATGTCATAATGATATATTTAAGAATGAATGGATAGAACTGTCAGGGAGACTTAGAACATCGGTGAAACTGCAAGACATCATAGCAATATATGATCAGATAATAGTCAAAGAGACACAAAACATCGGGGAAACTACATGATGTCTTTGCAGGTGTCTAATGAACATTGGTAAAAGCCCAAATAAATGGATCACCCAGATTTGAATATGACAGGATGCATCATTTCATGTTTTTGATGTATAAATACCATTTTTTGATGGTGAATGGAGAGAAAAATAGTGAATAGAATATACAGTAGATCAGAATGTTTTACAATTTTGAGACTATGATGCATGTATGAAACTATGGAGATATCATTGGAGGTCATTTGACTTGGTAACATTTTTCTAGTTTCAATTGTTTGTTGTGTTAATTGAAAGTATTGTTTAAGTTGTCTCCAAGAGTGGTGTTTTCTAATTATTTAAATTGATATGTCAAGGATATTTTTTAGTTTATCAATGCACACTTGTTGTATCTATATGGTTGGATTAATTGGTTCTTTCAAGTAAATATTAAATCCTTTTAGTCAATCATAGTAATTAGGGAATATAATTTGGATAAGAAGAACTTGGTAATCATATTATTGCATGTTTATACAAGTTATAAATTAAAATTCATATGCCAAACAATTAGAGTATTTTCTAGGAAGAAGTTACTTATTTCAGGTTTTTCATTTGAATCCATACACCTAATAAGGCACTAGTCTCTACCATTACACTATTAAGTTTCATTCATTTTTACATATGAACATATTAGGTTTGAGCCTTGATATTGCTTATACAATTTGCACCAAAATAAAACTCATTTATCCACTCCCATTTGCAAGTGTGGGTAAATTACTTTAGGAAATAAATAAAAGACAAGTCTACTTCATTGTTATAGGTACACCCTCCTAGTTTTAGAAACACTTGAAGAGTAGAAGGTTCAAATCTTTTGGCCTTATTTGTTACCCTGAAACGTTGTAAGAGCTTGACAACCTCTCGTGAAACAAACCTGCATTTTTGAGAGCTAACACAAGTGATCATGGACCAACTAGACAAAGCACCTATCTACATGTAGAGAATCCATTGATATCTAAATTCCCTAATGAATTAGTGTTCCTTATCAATCTCATAGATTAGTGGAAAATGTACTTTGATTGATCATTCACCCAACATAGATCAAGAGCGGGTATTCTCCTTATCCACCCCTACAGGAAATTGCATTCTTAAGTCATATAGGATATCATTTATGTGCACTAACAATATTGTTGAGTACGAAGCCCTAATCATAGGTCTAAGGATAGTAGTTCAGTGGCAGATACAAGAAATGAAGGCCTATGGAGACTCACAACTAGTTATCAACCAAGTCAATAATGACTATCAAAATAAGGATGACAAGATTACTCCTTATATGAATATGGTAGAAAATCTCAAGGAATTTTTCATTGATATAACTTTTGAGTATATTTATTGCATGAGCAACTGAGCAACAAAGATATGGAAACAATTGGATCATTGTTAGACATGTTGCACAACATCCTTCAATGTAAATTCTTGGTAGAACAACTTCTCCTACCGACTTTCAAAATCCCTGAGTCTGAATTCACATGTGTCATTGTTGGTCTTGGATCCCCATGGTGTCATGACATATTCACCTACCTAAGTAGAGGAACCCTCCCATCTGATATCACCTCCAACCTTAAGAAGACCTTTGTTAAAAAGGAATCCCAATTTGTGATCTTAGGTGATACCTTATATCGTCAAAGCATCGAAGGGACATTACTAGGATGTCTTAACCAAGAGGAATCCTTGAATACTTTAATAGAAGTACATGATGGCATATGTGGTTCCCATTCTAGTTGTATAACTTTAGCTAAGAAATTGTTGAGGATGGGGTACTAATGGCCAACCATGGAAAGAGAAGCCCATCAGTATGTGCAAAAGTGTGTCCAATGTCAACAACATGAAGATTTGATTCATGCTTCAACTTAGGATTTGCAACCAATGGTTACACCTTGGCCTTTCTCACAGTGGGGACTTAATCTCATAGGAAAAATCACTCCAACCTCATCTAATGGCCATATGTTTATCATAATAGCCACTGAGTACTTTTCCAAGTGGGTTGAATCCATTCCAATGACCTACATAATGGGGAAGCAAATTACCAAGTTTATCTTGAATTGGGTATGTGCAGGATCATCATGGAAAAAATAGGCCCTTAAGTGGCAAAAAATTTAGAAAAATCAGAGTTAGGAAACTTGACGTACAATTTTGAATAAGTTATCTAAATTATTTTAAAAATATATAAGAATAGAATCTGTAGCAAATTGAATGTAGTTTCTAAACTACTAGGTTTATTTAAAAATAAAAATCTATTTGGTGAAAATTTGAAATTTCAATGCAATAGTAGTTAAATTTCAGGGAAAAAATAATAGTAGTGTCTGTCTAACCACCCTAACCACAATAAAATGATAATATTTTTTTATAAGATTTTATATATAAGTAGAGGACTCATGTCTCAATGTGATACATTTTTTTATAATTTTTTTCAAGTAAATAATTAATTATGAATTTTTTATTATAAAATTTTAAAAATACAAAAACTCGTATGTCTGACCACCTTAACTTGATCAAAATTTCATGAAATTCAAATTTTTTTTAATCCTATAGTATACGAAGTATAGAATGTGACACATGTTTTGGATTCAAAAAATGTGATACCAATTGAAAGCTATAGATGTTTTTCAATTAGCCTATCAATTAGTATTTTAGTCATAATTCAAATAGAAAATGAATAATAATTATGTATTAAATTCAAAGTAAAGCCAAATTTATATTGGTGGAAAGTTGAGAATCTCCTTTAAAAACCCTTTTCGTTTCATCAATTTTGGGTAAGAAAAAAGTTGTCAGCCACATACCCTACATAGACCCATCATATCACCACTTTTTGGCCCATCATGATCCTGCACATACCCAATTACCTCATTTGTTGTTATGGTGTTATGCAAACCCTTATCTCAGAAAATAGAACACCCTTCAAGAATTAGGATGTAAAAGAGTTATTTCAAAAATTCAACATCCAACATCGATTCTCTACCCTGTATTACACCTAGGGCAATGGTCAAGCTAAGGCCATGAAAAAAACCATTCTAAAATCCTAAAGAAAAAAATCAATGAAGTTGGTCGTAATTGGCATCTGTAGTTAAATCTTGCCCTCTTTTCTTATCAAACCAGTATCCTCACACCTCTAGGTGCAACCTCTTTTTCCTTGGTATATGGATCAGAAGAGATTCTTCCTATTGAGGTCGAGTTCCCATCATTGTGAGTGTCACTACAGAATTAGGTCACTGATGAAGAGTATAGAGTATCTTAGCTAAATGAGCTATAATTCTTGGATGATCATCATCTTGATGCCCTCAATCACTTGCAAGTATATCAAAACCAACTAAAATAGAGTTATAATAAGAACATCAAATGTTGGTCTTTCAAAGTAGGGGATCTTGTCTTAAAATAAAATAAAAGGAATCTTCTAGATCAGGATAGTAAAGGAAAGTTTGAGCCTAACAGGTTACTTCCTTTTGTCATCACATCAAGCTATGGATTGGGGGCATACCAATTATCAACACCTAAAGGTGAAACTTTGTAGGAACCAACCAACAACTTACATCTTAAAAAAATTTATGCCTATTCTTTAAGGGTGTAAATCTAAAAAATACAAAAAATGAACAAAAATGAACAAAAATCCAAAAAAAATGAGAAAAGGGATTGAAAAAACTAAAGAAAAACAATCGTCCTCTAGTGAAAACCACTTTGGTGGTGCTTTGGGAAAGTACCTTGGTGAAAACTTGGAAAATAGGTTCCTTATGTAAATAAAACACCTCCATCCATCTTTAGGCTCTTTATCCTATCATTCTTTCCATCACATCCATTCATCACCATGCATCCATCACATTCGTCATCCCATTTATTCCATCACCCATCTACATTCATATCATAGCTTGATATTGTGAAGTATCGTATCCCATTAGTACTACTTGGCATAGTCCAAAGGTGAGTTTTCCCATCCTATATCAAGGTACTCTATCATATCACATCGAGGGAAATTTGTTATGGATTTTATCGAGTTCTTGTATATCTTAAGGTTATCAAAAATCCCAAAAACATTTGTAAAACATTTATCAAAAAATCCAAAAACATCAAAATCATGTATAGCCAAAATCTATAAACATTCAAAAAGTTGTAAAGTCAAAATCAAAACCATCCAAAACACATCAAAATCCATAAAAGGGTTAAAACATCAAAAAATAAATAGTACCAATCTTGAACTATGAGTCTCTGAGCTTGAATGTAGGCAAGGCCATCATTGATGTGACCCTGAGATGCCCTAGGTCATTCCTTTAGGAGTCCATCATAATAAACTGGCAATCCATCAACTATGTATCTTCATCTTCAATAAGTTGAGTCAATCGAACTATTGTTGGAAACAAGCAACACTGAGAGGGGGGGTGAATCAGTGTTATGCAAAAGTTAACTTTATTAATCCAATCTCCAAAGCACTTATAACTTTTAACCAAAGGAAATATGCATGAACATAAAGCAAAAAACTACAACACCATAACACAAGGATTTTTACATGGAAACCCTATTAGGGGAAAAACCACGGTGGATGGCCAATCCACAAGATGATCTTAGTATACTCAAAATATGTTTACAAAATTGGAATGCACTTGCATTCAGGCACACTTCCTAGAGCTCACTGCTCAAAATAGAAAGGCTCACTTCCATACAAGAGTTTGGATTAAATCCAAAACATTGAACTGAGAAAGTAGCATCTACAAATGCTTGATTATAGTTCCAGTTAGGCTCATCAATTGATCTTTTGTCCTTCTGAATGATTCTACACTTCTGCTCTGGTTTGCTCCAATTCACTTCACAAATCCTTTATGCACAAGTGAAATTGTGAATAAGCCTTCAAAAATTTTCATATACACATCAACACACTTTGCTCATATATCAAAATGATATAATTGATCACTTATATATATCCGTGACTAAGAATTTAATTGCAACATGCCAGCTTCAATAGAACTCAAAAATATTTATAGTTGTTAGTTTAAATCATGAGTTTTATCCAATGTTTATCCTCAACAGTTGGCCACAACATGGTTAGGACCCAAACCAAAAATCTTGAACACAAAAACACTTGAACAATTACTCCTCGAGTATCCACAACATGCTATGTCAACCAAGTTGGCCTTCAAGCACTAATGAACAAAAAAATTACTCAACCAGATTGCCTAATTTGCACACAAATCAATACAAGGCACTGAGATTTAGAGATAACAAAAAAATACATCTATCAACCTTCCCTGAGATCCACAACTCAAAATAATAACATAAAATCTTCATGTGAATCAATGAACACCAAACTACCGAATGCTCTGTTCTTCCTTGATTGTCTTTGATCTAACTTCTGGTATGATTAAAATATGGCATGTGGATCCAATCACTAACTATGGTTGCCATCAATGACAACACCAAAAAAAATTTGCAGTGTCTCTTACCAACAATCTCCCCCTTTGGAATTGATGGCAACAGTTAGTGAAAAATGACTAAGTGTCAGATCAATACCAACATGAATTACACTGCTAACTTCAAAACTTCAACAATAGCTCAAAAATACAACTCCACCTAAGATGAATATACATTTTTCACTAAACTACTCTCCCCCTTTGACATCAATGGAAAAAATTTAGGGAAACCACATAAACAAAAATCAAACAAAATCTTAAAACTGTACAAGCATGCTTCAACTTACACAAACTTGAAAACATCTACAAAATCTTTCTTTAGCATCCTCAAATTTGTGTCCCGAACCCTTTTGAGACTCTCCAAAATTGTTATGTGACCACAAACTAAGATTGTTCCTTTTCAAACTCAAGGTTTGATGGGTCACTCACCGTTGTAGCATCTTTAGCTTCCTTTAATGCACTCAACATTATTTCTATCTTTGGGCCAATTAGGCCTCTAAGCTCACATGTCTTTTCCATAATTCTATCATTTTCCTACTTGAAGCTCCTTATTTTTTCAAGTAGATATATCACCTAACCTTCTTAGTCACCAACATTGCCAGCTAAAGGATCAAAATCTTTAGAAATAGTAGCTAACTATTTTCCAAGATCCTTAACCTTCTTCTCATTTCCTTCAATAAATTTAGACAAAAACAAACATGACTTGTAGATATTTCCACCTTCAGATAGAACACTTTGAGCATTTTTCACATAGAAGGCTAGTAGAGATTTATCTTTAGCTATCATTTCTTTCAACCCACTAAATCTTTTGGCATCAAAATCCTTTTGAACTTTAATCATGGTTGACTTCTCAAAGGACTCGAAATGAGTACTTACAAAATTAATGATCTTCTTTAGTTCACCAAAGGAGGAACCAGACAAATCCTTGACATGAGCAGGCATAATTTTCTCCATAACTTCAGATGCAAGATTTAAGAGTTCAGTATCCTCAATGTGGGACTTAAGCAATTCTTCTCAGCCTTCACCTGGGCAAGAGATGAAACTTTGAATTTCTAAATCAGTGATAGAGTGGAAAAATTAATTGGACCTTCAACCAATTTAGGATCAAATTCTTCTTGTTCCTTTACCAAAAATTTCTTCACTGCCTCCATAGTGTCTCTTGCTTCCACTAGGACTTCCTTAACTTTAGTCTTCTCTTCTTCAACTGTTGATTCTTCAACTACAGATTCTTGTTTTCCTTTGGGGACCTCAACTTCTTTACTTGACATCTCCTTTTCTTCAGCTAACACAACCTTAGGAGGATCAATCTCCATAGGTACTTCTATATCATGCTCATCGAGAGGAATTTGAGTGTCCTCAACTAAAACTTCATTCACTGGACCAGATGCAATATCTTCAACATTCACTTCCTCAGCAACAACTTTGAATTTTTATTAATAGAAATGTTTCTAGAATTTTCTAGGTTTCTTTAGCAACCTCTTTAGTTTGTCTTATCATAAGCTTTTTCACCCTTTTCTTGCTCTTGAATTCCTTCTTAGCTTTATTTAAGAGTGACTTCATGTCTTCGATAGACATCACTGGACATAAATCTACAAGAATTCACTTTCACATTTGTTCTTCTATTATGGCATTCACTCTTCTCATTTCCAAAACCTCATATAGGCTCTTAGGTAATCCAAACATTATTTCAACTAAAGCCTTATTGAAAATATTTAGATGTTTTATTGTAGCTTCCTCAAGTATTCTTTAGCCAGATTCATCAAAGGTGTTATACCATTTACAAAACAGCTCAATATTTCCATCTTTGATCAAATCATTTTCTACTTCTACTGACATACCAGGTTTGTCAGTCTCCATCTTCTTCTTCACTTTTTCTTCTTCACTGGATGATTTTCTCTTACAGAATTTTTTTGCCTGAGTGCCCATATGCTTCATTTATCTCACTTCTTCATCAGATTCAGTCTTTTCATCTTTTGAGACAAATTCATAGACTCTTGTACTCTTATTCTTCTTCCTCTTACCAGATTCCTTGTCCTGATTTTTCATAGGAATTGGCTTTGTTGTAGGGGTGGATAGAGATGCAGAGCTCCTTGTTGACCTAGTACGGGAAGAGGATGTTGTTAGACTAGAAAATTTAGTTCTAGCTGGCTCTTTTTCTACTTCAGCCTATCCTCTCTTCCTTCTTGCTTCTCTCACAGCTTCTTTAGATAAGCCCATGCTCTCCACAAATGTTTCCACTTCCTTTCTTACTTATAAGATTATCAGAGGTTTCTTCAATTGATCAAGCACTTGCATGTATTTTTCTTCATAAGTTCCAAACCTTTCTTCTATTGGATCCAAAGGCTTACTCAATAGGTGTTGTGCATATAATTCCAATATTTTTTCCTCCACTTCATAGCCCATTGGCATAATCCAAATCATTCTAGGATCAACAGCTTCCATCAGGCATTGATCAATGTCCACTATAAAATAAATTGAATCCTTCTACTTCTCCATAATAGAAGTAGGTATCCTTTCTCTTGCTTGCATTAAACTTTGATTTTTTTGAAATATCCCTAGATTACAACTTTCCTAGTTTGACTATCTCCAAATCCATATAAAAGATCTCTAATCTGAACAACCACAAGTTGACCACCTTGCCAATGCATTCTTCCAACACCCAGAACTTCATTCATGAAGTAAAAGAATAGGAACAACAACAGATTACCATACTTAAAATAATTCTTCTTGTCTTTATTAATCTTTCCAAGATTCTCCATTAGCTAACTCCTGAGTAGTCACACAATTCATAATCTGCATTTTCATTTACCATATGATATGCTACATAAATAGTTGTACCAAATACGGAATTGTCCCGACTAGAATGATAGATCTTGTATCCAATGATCATTGAGGAAAATTTCACATCTACTTCAATGATATCTTTGATTTTCATTTCTCTTTTGTCAAAATTTGAACCAATTGCCTCTATAACTATCTGTATTTCATGGATTTCAAAATCGGCAACCCACTGAAGGAATTTAGACCTGTAACAACGCTTATAGATATTTTTGTGATCTTAAAAGGTATATTAAGTCACTTAAATTCAGCATGAACTTGCCTCAAAATATACCGGACCCATTCATTTTCATCAAACACAAGAAATTTTACAAACTGTGTGAACTTCTTCTCTTCTAGGATTTTGAATTCTCGCTTAACACAAAAATCCTCTCTAGTTATATAATTGGAATAAAAATTCAACAATTGTGAGCTCCCTAAATCCTCAATATTTGCATGAATGTAAGCCCTAATATCTTCAATGTGCCACTTGAAAGGGTGCCACTTGAATTTCATACGGGGTCTATCTTTAACATCAACTACCAACAAAGTATCCATCTTCACAATGTCAAAAATTTACAAGTTTTTTCGATAAATACCTTTTCGTTAGATTAGGGATTGATCGCCAAATCTCCTTCACACTTGAATCTTTCCACAAATTACCAAAGTTCACCTCAGATCTCTTCAAACTTCTTTTCTTCAAAATGTAAAGTGACAAATGAGAGATAAAAATGACTTTTTATCATTTGCACATCTAACCTTTTTGTCGCAATAAATGCTTTTACTCTAACTCATGAGGTTACCTTGTTTCTATGCACTGTGAAAGATAATCCTTATGCAAACCTTCAATACTGCAAAATAGCATTTGTAGAGCATTTATGCAATCACTGCAATATGGATGAGTGAAGTTACTGGTAGGGGGTTAAGATATTTTCTTAACTCCCCCTAGGCTAAAGGCCTAAAACTAATTCTCAGAGGAATTTCCAGAAGTAGGTTCTAGTACTGGCACATTTTCTTCAAAAGAGGGGCTCTTCTTCACCCATTTCTTCTACATTTGATTCCTGATCACATATGTACTAAATTTACCTATTCCCTTAACATCCTTCTGCATGTTTCTTTGATTTACTATACCCTTTGTGCTCCAACAAAATCTAGCAGTGTGACCAAATTTTTTGTAGTTATAGAACACAACATTTATTGGTCTAGACCAGTTGTTCCACTGATTTTCTCTTGATCTGCACTAATTAGCAATATTTCCAAGTCTATTTCATGTATAACATTTGACATATCTATGAAAGTTGTTCATCACATTTCTACATTCATTTTATTTATGAGAAAACTTATTCCAATTAAAAAACTGACTGGAGAATGATGGACCACTTGGATTCATCCTGCTTCTACATTGAGTAGCCATATGACCAAACTTATTAGAGGTAAAATAGTAACCATTGAATCCTTGAGCATTATGTTGTCTTACTAGTTTCCTTCTAGCTATATTCATCTAATTTCCTTGCCTAGATCTCTCTTGTCTAGATCTAGAACTTTCTCCTTCCTCATAACCAAGGCCTCGCTTGTCACCATCAGTTCTCTTACCTTTAATCAGTTCATCAAGCTTGACTGACATAGCTCTAGATTTCTCCTTGTACTCACTTGTAATAGCAAGTTCATTCCTGAGATCATCAATCTATTTTTCAAGAACTTCCTCATTGTTTTTAGATTGTTCCCATTCATTGTCCAATCGACTGCATTCTTCAGATTTTTCTTTCAAGGACTGTGTAAGATTCTCTTCATTCTTCTTTATGTCTTCACTCTCCTTTGTCATCCTCATCATAATAGATTCCATCTCATGTTTTAGGAAAACATTTTCTTTGGTAACCTTTTCACATTGTTTTGTCTTCTCGTTTAAGGCTTGACTCAGTTTTCCATCTTCCATGCTTCTGCTTTATTTTTTGCTTAAGTTGATCACAAAGTTCCTTTCTCTTCTCCCTTGACTCATTGATCTTGTCTTTCAATGATTGAATGAATTTCTCAGCATTCTCAAGACTTTCCTACAATTCCTAGTTCTTAGATTTTGACTAATCAAGATCATCTAAGGCCACCAACAGTTGTTACTGAGGAATACTTGAATCCATTGAAATACTTTCCAAGATCTCCCCAAGTTGTTAGACTTCTTATAAGGAACTAGCTCTGATACCAATTTTTGGAAACAAGCAACACTAAGAGGGGGGTGAATTAGTGTTATAAACAAATTAACTTTATTAATCTAATCTCCAAAGCACTTATAACTTTTAACCAAAGGAAATATGCATGAACATAAAGCAAACAACCACAACACCATAACACAAGGATTTTTATGTGGAAACCCTGTTAGGGGAAAAACCATAGTGGATGGCCAATCCACAACATGATTTCAATATACTCAAAAGATGTTTACAAAATGTGAATGCACTTGCATTTAGGCATACTACCTAGAGCTTACTACTCAAAATAGAAATGTTTACTACCATACAAGAGTTTGGATTAAATCCAAAAGATTGAACTAAGAAAGTAGCATCTACAAATGCTTGATTATAGTTCTAGTTAGGCTCAACAATTGATCTTTTGTCCCTCTGACTAATTCTGCACTTTCGCATATACACATCAACACACTTCGCTCATATATCAGAATGATATAATTATTCACTTATATATATCTACAACTACGAACTTAATCGCAACATGTTGACTTCAATAGAACTCAAAAATATTTATAGTTGTCAACTTAAATCATGAGTTTTATCCAATGTGTATCCTTAATGGTTAGTCACAACATGGTTAGGACCCAAACCAAACTACTCAAACACAAACACTTGAACAATTACTCTTGAGTATCTGCAACATGCTATGTCAACCAAGTTGGCCTTCAAGCACTAATGAACATAAAAATTACTAAACCAAATCTCCTAATTTTCACATAGATAGATACGAGGCACTAAGATTCAGAGATAATAGAAAACATACATCTATCAACCTTCCCTGAGATCCACAACTCAAAATAATAACATAAAATATTCATGTGAATCAATGAACACCAAACTACTAGATGCTTTGTTCTTCCTTGAATGTCTTCAATCTAACTTTTGGTATGATCAAAATATGACATGCAGATCCAATCACTAACTAGGGTTGCCATCAATGACAACACCAGAAAAAAAATTTATTGTCTCTTTCCAACATCTACGTGGTCTTGCTACATGTATAACATAGGCAAGGCTAATCTTTGATCAGCCCCTAAGGCCCCTAAGATAGGTCTTTTAGGTTAGGTTCTTGGTTTGAACTTAGAAAATCCCTAAACATTCAAATATCAGAAAATCCTTATACATTTGCAAAATATCAGAAAACTCAAAACATTAGAAAACATTCAAAAGACCTAAACAACATCAAATATCTTAGAAATAACCCTAAACAGCCTCAAATAATCAAAAAACCAAAACATTCACACAAACTTTCAAAAAGGCGAAAAGGAGCCTCAAAATACCAAAAATATTTAAATATTTTAGAAAAATCCAAAACCATCCATCCCATTTTTCTTTCACTTACAATAATCTCTTCGTCCATAATAAATTGACCATCACCTTCAACCTTTGGCAAAACAAGTAGAAAGTCACAAGTTGTAAAGTGAGAACCTAATTGTCAAAATCTAAAGTCTAAATCATAGGTCAAAATCTAAAGTCTAAATCATAGGTAAATGAGTTAGTGGGAGTTTGTATCAATGGATTATCATAAAAATTATCCTAATCAAACCATCTGATCAACATATCCTAGGATGTATCCTTCTCGTGATGGACATCAACATCAAAAATCAACTTAGCTAAAATAAACTAGCAAAAGATATAGATAACATTGACTGTTTGTCTTTGATATTTACTTATGATTTATCTTATTGACCCATTTTGAGTACCTCTTAATTATTTCTATCAAAACTATTTAGAGAGAAAGGAATGGGGCATCAATCATTATCTTTTGTTTATTGTGCTTTTGGGTATTCTTGTGAAATAATCTCGGTGTGTACATTCCTAGTTGGGTGTATGGAAGTTATTTGGAGTAGATTGTTGACTATTGTGTATGCTTTGGTATGATATTTTGAACTACTAAACCACATTCCAACAAGGTTTCCATATGTCAAGGTGTGAACAAGAACTATCCTATTTGTTTGCAAAGTCAAAGTCCATTACACTAGATACAACACCATCCTGGTTATCAATCTCTTGATGCATCATGTCTATGTCTTATATCAAACTATAAGGAATGACCAAAAATTCCAATCCAAAGTTACAAGTAAATCATCATCATGCATTTATCATCACCATCTCTGATAAATTCTTGGTGGATCATAGACTTGTTCGACCTTTTGAACCAATCATCAAAATCAATAATCAGATCATTCATCTTATTTCTTGTCTTCTCTCCATGCTAACCTAGTATCATGATAGTCAACAAAAACATCATCAATGCATCCATCCTGCATCTGCAAATCATCAACATGTGCATACATCTCACATAATTATAACATATCATAATATATGGAAAAACATATTTTACTACAACATCATTATCATTTAAGTTGTTCCAAATAATATAGATTTTTTATTCTAAGCATCTTAAATCGTTTCACGCATATCATAAACATATATCACATTATCATATCATAAGCATGTACACCTATATTATCCATACATACATCTATATGCATACATCATCATCTCATAAATTGCATAGAAAAGTACACCAAAAAGAAGTGCATGCATTCATTACATTGCATATCACATATTTCATCACATATCAAATAAATATGAATAAAAGGAAACACAACCATTCATTATGTTGCACCCATATATGATCATAATAATAGATAAGCATGTCACATCATATCAAATGCATCCATATATTCATAAAGCATGAAATAAAAGAGCACATAACATCATGAATCTGTATCATCTCGTATATATATATCCAAAAAATGACTGTCATAATACAATATCTGAGTTAGTGTCTATATATCAATTGAAAGTACAATATCCATGAGGCTATCAAAAAGGATCCCATGAATGTATATCTATATAAAACATTAGGCAATAATAAAAGCATCTATACAAGTAAGCTAGCCCTATTGGCTACTCCACTCCTTAATCTATCTCTCTAATGGTTGATCCTCAGCCCAATGATGTGCTCCACTCCTCTGTGAAAATTTTGTTTACCTCATCACCACAAGGACATCTTAATGATAATTCATATAATAATATGCAGCCTCAATCATAGCCTCTTTGTATAATTAGGTATAAATTGTTCGTCCCTCTATTGTAGCTGTCATAGCCTCTAACTACTAGTGCCACCCAACCTCCTATGCCAACTACATATCTAAGTTTTTCTGAGCTAATGCTCCTGATCCCTATCAACTGTGACTACCTCGAGTTGTTATCAGGCCTGGTCTCTATTAGATGTGACTATCTATATCTACTATCGATCATGATCACACTCAACCATAACAACCTATAGCTACTGCTATAATTGTTAAATATTAACATCACAGGGATCTAGCCTTGGTGATGGTGGTTGAACTAGTTGTTGTATCAGTGACTACTAAGGTGGTTGTTGATGTAATGGTGGTGCACTTGGGACTTGTCCATCATGAGGTTGGTCATCCTGACCATCCTATCATCTGCCCTGGTTGGACCCACAAAAGTATATAAAGTCCTAGAAAATCTTAACCTAGGAATTGGACATTCCAACAGGCGACTAACATCTTCTTATGGTCATTCATTTACCTTGTCAAACCAGGGAACGTATACTTGAAATGGAGCAGCACTATATGTGCACTAAGAACTAGTTTCAATCACACTTTACCAGAAATAAATGCTTGAAAGGAATTCTACCTATGCTACAAGAATGTAATGCAAAGTCTTCATAGCTTAAGCAAACAAAAATTGTGTCAACTACTACTATGAGACAAACTATGAACTGGCCTTATGCTGCAAGAACAAACACAGGGATGGGTTCCCTATGCTACAGGAACAATATAAGACTGAGTTTTTGTCAAAACTTTCGAAAATGAAATATAACTTCTAATTAACAGGAAATAAACAACTAACTACATATACTTACTAAGTGGCCCCCCTTATCAAGCATCAACTAGCTTATACAAGTATTGAACTCAAAACTTCATCAACTTTTATTCATAGTCTAGGAATTACATGGATTATTTTTCCTGTTAAGAAAAACTAACAAAACACTGCTCTTATTATAATACTAACTCTTACACATACTTCCTATCTTGTTCACTCGCGCAGGAGGAACACTTATTTATATTTGAAAAAAACAAACTACCTAACTCTAACAGAGAAAGATGTAGACATGAATACATCCAAAAATCGAGGAACATATTTATCATGAAGGCATAACTATTCAACATGACTCAGAGAGAATTTAGCATTCCACTCTTCCTAGATTAATGATAATTTATATTTCTTTCCAACAACCTGGTCAAGAAGTCTTCATTGGAACAACTTCCTTGACAACATGCTAAAAGTGGACTTTACTGCAGGGCCAAGATCTACTATGCTTGACTCATTCATGCTCCCTTCAACAACCTGCGATGTACAAGGCAACATACGCAAAAAGAAAGAATGCATGGCAACAACACGATACATTTATTAATCACACATTAAGTCTATTTCACTATCCACAAACCACATGCATTATATCAGTCATTCGGGAGGTCAACAGGGTAATTAATGAAGATATTAAGCTATAGGAATATAGGAATGTGTGGCTATAGGATTCTTCCCAATTTTGAATAAAAAGACTTTATTCAAAGTGTTAAACAACAATTAACAATAAGAGTATAGGTATTAAAAATGCATTATAATACTCAAATTATGAGCTTATTTCAAGCTCATCATCTGCCCCCTACTTAGCCTAATGATGGTCCTTCAACATTAAGCTTCTTGGTTGTGTCTCTGAGATTAGTAGGTGTAGTATGGCCCTGTATTGAAGTTCCAAACTTGTAGTAGAAACCTCTAAAGTTTTTCCATCTCTCATATCTGCGGTTTCTATTTCCTTATTAACATTTGTATCTCGATAGGGATACAATGGTCATATCAAAACTGGGGGACAAAATGTCAATGGTAGCCACAACTCAAATCTTTTTTGTAAGCCAAGCTGCATGTATTTCTCTGTTCTTCCAAGGGCTACTTTAAAATTCATAGGGCTATGAGGCTCAGACCTCCTTAGACCAACTGTTAGGTTTTTCCATCTTTCCTCAATCCTCGAAGATGCAAGCTTCCAAAACAAATAGGGTTGACCCTTGAATTCATCATATACCTGCTTCTTGATGTCAAATAACTTTATTCTTATAGTCAAATCATTAAATCCATATGCAACATGAAGCCAAGTTCTCAAAATTTATGGGGATCTAAACTTTTAGGTCACAGTGGTATTGGTTCATTTCTCTCAGCTTCTTCATAGGCTTCTAGCTGTCTCCCATAATTGGTTTCATTAGTTTCCTATGACATGAGTGACCTCAAATGAATATCACTAATATAAAGAAGTGGATTCCACTCTGTTTTAGAGGGAATTATTAAACCATGCAAATAAAATTCACATAAGGAATTTTTCAACCAATTAGGTGCTACTTGGTATGCAATATAGAATTCATGAGTTGTATGAATAACATAATCCAAGTTTCTTGCAATTCCCATTAATTGAAACCAAAGAAATTGTTCTTTAAGACACATGGCATATACTCTTGGTGGTGGCCCACATTCCATGGTCTTTCCAGTGATCTGCATCATTTCATCCATTTTCTTTTTTATTTCCCAAATCTCTTGTTTTTGTTTCTCAATTTATCTTTTTAATTTCTTCTTCTCTTCCTCCCACAGGGCTTGTTGAACTTTAGTTTTGCCCAAATGGTGAAAACTCAAGGTTTGGAATGTGATAGGGCTTAATGTAGTCCTATGATGTTCCAAATACTCAATTAATAATGTTATTTTATAGACAACCAATGCCTTACAAGTTCCAGGGGGTGATGGAGTCTCATTGGACACTGCTGATTGTCCAATCTGTTCTTTTTGTTGCAGGAGGGTTTCTTGTTGCTGTGCAAGAAGAGATTGTGCTTCCTCTAAAACTTTCCTAACCGCTTTAGCCAAGCCATCAAGACCTAGCATCCCCCTTTCATTATTATCTAGTTGTGCTTCTTCAACTTACATAGCCACTAGACTTTGTTCAACATTCTCAGATATATTATGTGAATCATCATGACTGGATTTTTCTTATTCCTCAGAAATTATTATAATTTCAGGTTGAGGAGTGGAGGTATCTTTATGCTGCTTCCTTGTTGAAGCTATTTTTGGCAATGTTGCAGAAGATACTTTTGTGGCCTTCCTCTTTATATCCTGCCTAGAGGATTCAGGTTCAAGAGGAGAGGATGATGGTGAAACTTCAGTAGCAACAGGTGTTGTTGTAGGAGAAATTGATACAAGGGAAGGTGTTGCAACATTAGAATGTTTTCTCTTTTGAACATGAGGGTCATATTTTGGGGTTTGTTCTGCCCTAGATGACTCTCTAACCTTCATTTTCCCTTTTTCTTTCTTACTAGTAGACCTAGTTTTCACTTGGGTAGGGGGTACTAGTGCGGAGACTGCAGGACTAGGTGTTGCAGAAGCAAATGATTCTTGCTTGGCTCCCCTACTTGTAGATTCTGCTCTTCTTTTCTTTTTCCTATGCTGAGTAGGGAGTTCCCTAGGAGGCTCTGGAAGTTACAAACCCTCAGGGGAAATAAATTCTTACCAAGAAAGGGGTGACACATCCCTTAGGGAATGCTCAATCAAAAATTTAATAAGGGCATGATGGAAATGGAATTATTCCTACCCTTTTGTGTTTCATGCGCACATTGTTGTAAAAGATTTAACAGAAAAATTTTAAACATTAAGAGCTAAGCCATGCCTCATATGAATTAATAAATTAAAATGGTAAGAATGTAAAAAGGAAAACCACCCTTCACAGGTCAAATACCTAATTATAAAATTGGCATACTCTGGGTACGAAGGAGGAAGTGATACCCATTTGCATCCCTGTTTAGAAACCTACAATGGTCCATCTATTGGGATTGTAAACTCTACCTTGGCAGATACATCCCTTCCTAAGGGAAAATTTTCACCTACTACTGGAAGCCCAGTTACTTCTGCAATTCTCTCCTTTGTAACAGTTACTATTAGGCCCCATACTATAGCTTCCCCTTCTGAAAGAGTTCTCAAGAACTCACCTATAGCTTCCTCATCAAAAGAATCTATCCTTAGAAAATAATTCAACCATCCGCAATTACTAAATGCTTGAACTGTTTGAGGATTGTGCATCAAAGGTTCATGAGTTGCATACTCATGTCTTACCAATTGGCCACCCATATTCATAAACTATTCCAGCTGAGATTCCTGAAATTTTAATTTCTTCTGAAAATTTGAAAAAAACTTCTTCTAAAAGACTTCTTTTTTTCAAACTTCTTTTTTGCCCTGCCGTCACTTTCCTTTGCTTTTCCAAGAATCACAAAAACTAATTGCATTAAATGATTGTTAACAACTATTCAGATCAAGTAGTTAATTGTTGTTTAAGATGGAAACACACAATCATTTTTGGTAAGTACAAGAAAATAATAATAAAAAAGATCTTGGCAGTTGTGACAGCGGCATAACAAAAAGTACAACATGGATTTTCCCCGCCCCCTACTCAAAATGTGACATGTGTCCACACATGTGGAAAAGGAAAGGCAAAGATCAAGCAATAATGACTGATAGGTGCATTGCAATTAATGAATAGATTAAATAAAGAAATAATGTGATAATGTGATAATAAAATATATCATGTACCTTGTAATAAATGCACGTATAGGCCAGAAAAGATCACATCTGTAGCATGAATTGATGGTTGGAAGTTGGAATCATAAATGAGGGTGGTGCAGATGGATGGGTGATGTGGATGGGTGATGTGGAAGAAAAGAAAATGAATGGTGGCGATGGATGACAAACGAAGAAAAGGGCTTCCTTAAAAAAAAGGAAACCTTTATTATGAGCATGCATTATAAAATTAAGGTGAAGATGCAAGAGAAAGGTTGGAGCCTTTTGTTGTAGGAAGATCAGTGGCAAGATCCTAAACAAACTGCTGCATAAATTCTTCTTTTGAGGTTGGCTTATGATACAACCAAAGATGGTGTCCATTAACCAATAGCTTGAATCGAACAAGATCTATTATGACTAATTGAACTAAACCATTATCAAATACAGTTTCTATTTCATAAGGACCAAGCCATCGAGTGGTGAGTTTACCTTTATTTTTTTTATACTTGGAGTCATAAAGTAGTGCCCAATCACCAGTAGAGAATTACTTAGTTCAGATATGGTGGTCATGCCATTTTTTTCATTGCTATTGTATAGTTTCAATATGTTGCAGGGCCGCTTTTCTTATCTCATCCAATGCATTCAGTTGTAGGATGCATTCCTTTTGGGCTTTTGTAATATCAATGTTGAGCTGGAGAGCAGTCCTTAAGGTTTTATGCTCAAACTATATTGGCAACATGACATTTTTTCCATAGAGTAACTCAAAAGGAGTGAACCCTGTAGTTGTTTTTCATGTTGTCCTATAGGCCCAGATTTCTTTAGGAAGGTAGCTGCTCCAATCCTTGTGTAATTATATTGTCTTAGTAAGGATTGCTTCAATTTCTCTGTTGGTAACTTTTTCCTAACCATTGGCTTGAGGGTGATAGGGGCTAGACTTTATGTGCCTGATCTTGTAATCATTCATTAGTGCAGTGATTAAATTAGATGTAAACTAAGCTCCTTGATCAGTAAAAAGTTCCCTTGGGACTCCAAACCAAGTAAAAATATGCTCATACAGGAACTCAACAACCTTATTGTCACGGGCATGTGTCATTGCTTTCACTTCCACCCATTTGGTTACATAATCAGTACAGACCAACATATATGATTTCCCATTGGATGGAGGATCAATAGGCCCAAAAAAATCCATGCCCCACTTGTCAAAGGGACTGAATACCACTTAAGGATACAGGGCCATTTCATCAGACCTTATTGGTCTCCCCATGTGTTGACATCTGTTACATTTCTTGGTGTAGGCTATTGCATCTTTATGTAGTGTGGGCCAATAGTATCCTGTAGTCAACACTTTCATAGATGTTCTTTTGGCTACAAAGTTCCCATCACATGGCTCATCATGATAGGCTTACAAAATGTCATAGGTCTCACCTTCCCTAACACATCTTTTCATTACTTGATCAAGTCCTATGTAAAATAAACAATCTGCAATCCATGAAAAGTTAAAAAATTTCTCCACCAACAATTGTCTTTCCTTTGGTGAGAAGTGGACTAGGATCTTGTTGGATGCTAGATAAATTACAATATCTACATACCATGGTGTTTGAACAGCAATAGAAAATAGATGTTCATCAGGAAGGTTGTCATCAATTACCTCAAGGGTGGCAGGTGTAGTTGTTTGAAGTCTTGACAAGAAATCAGCCACCACATTAGCTCTATTTGGCTTATCAATAACTACTATATCAAATTCCTGCAACAATAGGAGCCATCTTGCTAATTTACCAGATATTGTAGGCTTATTCATGAGGTATCTTGTTGCTACATGATCTGTATGGACAAATATTTGGTAACTAGTGACATAATGTTAAAATTTGTTTAGGGCATAAACAACTGCTAGCAATTCTTTCTCTGTGACAGTATAATTTAATTCAGGTCCTTGAAGGTTTTTGCTAATAAAATAGATGGCATGCTCTATAGAATTCTCTTTCTAGCCTAGAACTGCCCCTATGGCATAATTAGAAGCATCTGTGTGTATATGAAAGGGCAGACTCCATTTCGGTCCTTGAAGAACAGGTTCCTGAGTAAGTAAGTTCTTAAGCTGCAGGAAAGATTTGTCACAGGCCTCAATCTAGTTAAATTCAAAATCCTTAGTCAATAAGGCATATAATGGTCTAGCTATTTTGCTGAAATATTTGATAAATCTTTTGTAATATCCAGCATTTCCTAGGAAGCTTCTAACATCCTTTTGCTTCATAGGTGTTTGTAAATTTAGAATGACTTCTACTTTTGCAAGATCAACCCGAATTCTTGCCTAAGAGATATGATGGCCTAAAACAATTCCCTCTTGCATCATCATAAAGCACTTTTCACTATTCAAGAACAAATTATGCTCCTTACATTTTTTCAACACTTTCTCCAGATTTTCTAATGCTTCTTCATAAGTAGCTCCATAAGTGGTGAAGTCATCCATGTAGATTTCCATAGAATCATGAGAAATATCAGCAAAAATACTGATCACTGCACTTTGGAATGTTGCAGATGCATTACATAGGCCAAAAGGTAAGATAGAGTAGGAAAAAGTGCCTCATGGACTGGTAAAAGTTGTTTTATCTTGATCCTCAGAGGAAATTCTAATTTGATTGTACCCACTATAGCCATCTAGAAAAGAGAAATACTTTTTACCAGACAATGTGTCCAGCACTTGGTCAACAAATGGCAATGGAAAGTGATCCTTTTTAGTTGCTTTGTTTAGCTCCCTATAGTCTACACAAACTCTCCATTTCCCACCTTTTTTAGGAACAATCACCAATGGGGATACCCATTGACTATCTGAAATGGGGTAGATAGAATTAGCATCAAGCAATTTTTGGAGCTCATTTTTAACTATTTCCATAAGTGTTGGATTTATCCTTCTTTGAGGGTGCCTAGTAGGTGAACAATCTTCCTTGATATAGATCCTATGAGTACAAAGTTGAGGCTCTAGTCCCTTAATATCCCCATAGTCCCATGCAAAAGCTTTGTGTTGATCTTGTAGCATTGTGACCAGGGCAGTTTGTTGAGATGGAGATAACTTATTCTTTATGTTTAGACAGCGGCCTGGAGACACTTCTACCTACTTGGTAAGATCATTCATGAAGGATATTGATAAAGGTGGTGTTTGTATGTCATATGGAAGAAAATTGTGATAAACTGCAAGAAATTTAGGTGTCAGACTTTCAAGATTTAGTTGTTGCAAGAAGTACTGCTAAGGACAGCTATCTAAAACAGAGGAACTACTCAAATCAGGGTCGAACTGCAAAAGTTGTAAAAGTAGGCCATCCTCATTCTGAAGCTTGGAAAATGGATTAGGTTGCAACATCATTAGCTGAGCCAAGGAATTGATTTCTTTAGTTTCTTCTCCTAAATTTAGTCAGATGGGTTGAGACAAGTCTAGTTGAGGCTAGGCAAGTGGGTATAAAGCCAACTTCTTTCTTGACTGACCATCATAAATTGTCATGTCTCCTTAACAACATCCTATAAGGGCATTAGTTGTGGCTAACCATGGTCTACCTAAGATGATAGGATATCCTCCCAAAGTTTCCTTAGTGGACAAGATGATAAAATCTATTGGGTATTCCCAAGACTCAAGGATGACAATGACATCTTCTACCACTCCATCAGGTGTTACTGTGGAACTATCAACAAGCTGTGGGATGGTTGGTGTAGACCGAATGGTTAGGATATTCAAAGATTCCATAGTATGCTTATTCATTACATTGATGGCTACACCAAGGTCAATCAACACATTCTTTACTATCTAGCCATTAATATTTATTTGTACCACAGGACCCCCAGGGTCAATATATTTTGGGATAACTATCTTCCCTAACATAATATTTGTTAACTGTCCTAGAACATGGATAGTTTGGGGATCCTTTTTATTTTTCCTTGGTTTCTTTAAACATGCCTCCTTAATGGCTTTTCCATATATTGGGATATCTTTAATGGCTTGAAAAAGAAGAATTTGAATGTATACATTCTTTAGCTGATCTAGAATCTCAAAGGTAGGCTCTTCCATGGACTTGGATGTAGTAAGTTGTAATCTCTGAGGAAAATGTGGTTTAGCCTGATGCTGCAAGACAGGCTCCTTAGAGGGAGTATCTGATATAGATATATTTTATCCAGGATCAGTAGGTTGTTTAGAAGTAGAGTCTAGAATCTCTTTAATTATAGGTGGTTGTGGAGTAGGGAGAGTGGTTCTAGACCTGAGATTGATATCATGAATATTCAGAGCATATTTTGGATACTAATTGGCTTCTACACAATATATAGGTTATTGTTGCTGCTACTGCTACTTATTATTAGGATTTGGCAATGGTTGAGCAGGCATAGGGGTTTGTTTTGGAGGGCCAATATTTGTTGCAGGTGTTGCAAGAGGTGGCATAAGGGCTAAAGGTTGTGGTTGTGAAGGCTGCAGGGATCCAAGGGATTGGTTCTGTCATTGCTGAGGAACTCTCTATTAAGGACTTGGCTGTCAATTATCTTGGGGTGGAGTCCATTGTCCTTGTGGCTACTGCCAACCTCCTTGAGGAAATTTCCATTAAGGACTTTGATAGTTAGGCCAGTGTGGTTGAGAAGTCCAAGGTGGTGATGGGCCATATGTAAGTTGCCATTGGTTATTATAAGTAGAGTAAGGATTACCAAAAGTCAGAGGGTCTTGAGGCATACCTTGTCTTTGAGCCCATGGTCACCTTTGTGCAACAAAGAATACTTGGTCATCATCACCTTCCACCATCTTAAAATCAATAGGTAATTGTTTAGCCTCTAGGTTAGCCACCATCTTGCATCTGCAGTCACATTTATTTTGTCTGCAATGTGGATAGAACTCAGCCAAAATTGCTTCAGCTTCCTCATGTTTCTTTTGAGCTTGCATGGAATCCAACTGTGTAGCCATGTTATTTATGATATCCTGCTTGAAATCAGACAACAAATTTGTGATCTTCATATGTGAAAATCCATTAGTTGAAGATTTTCCCATTGTGGCTTGATGACCTCTACCCTTCTTAATAGTTGCTCGAGAGTAGTTGTGACATATAGTTTTGATATCATCCCAAGACACTTGAGTTATGTCTCCTCTTGCCATCAAGTCCAGGGCATCCATACAAATTTCACTAATTCCCCTTAGAAAAAGTAGCTTCTAAGATTCTTCATTTAGAGTATGGTCTGAATTCTTTTTTAGGGAAAACAAGAATCTTGAGATATAATCTTTTAGGGTTTCATCCTCCTTTTGTTGAATTCTGAATATATCATCACACTTACTACCACTCTTGCAATATTTCTTGTATTTCTCAAGAAATTTTGTTTGCATAACTGCCCAACTATCAACAACATCTCTTCCCAAACTCATAAACCATCTAAGAGCTCCTTCCTTTAAAGTAGCTGGAAACAACTTTAGCTTGTGTGCATCTGAAGTGTAGTCATAGCTATGACAGAGGATGTCAAACTCAAACAAGAAGGTGTTTGGGTCCTCTATAACTAGTCCATAGAACTTGGGAAGTAATGAAGAAGGAATATTTTTAAGGTTATCATTATTTTGCTGAGCAATGATAGAGAATTCAAAAGCTGGAGGTTGATTAAGTGGATTACGTGCCATATTTGCTTGATTAAGTATCAAAGCAAATGGATTTTCTTTAGGTTCTTCATCAGACAGAGCAAATGACAATTTAGCAAGCAAGTTTTTCAGCAAATGGATTGATATCTTGGTCTCCTACTTCCTCAAACTAATTATAAGCTAGTTTAGAATTGGTATCAATGGAAAGTTAGGGAGGAATCTTCCCAGAGCGTCTCTTCTTCTATCCATGCAATGGTATTAGCCATATATTGAAAAAAAATGGAAATGCTTGAATAAACACACTAAAATACTACTAACAATGACTATAATAGGTTCTTAGCTTGACACCATCCCCAACAACAGTGCCAAAAATGGTTGGACCCACAAAAGGATATAAAGTCATGGAAAATCTTAACCTAGGAATTGGACATTCCAATAGGAAACTAACATCTTCTTATGGTCATTCATTTACCTTGTCAAACCAAGGAACGTATACTTGAAATGGAGCAGCACTGTATGTGCACTAAGAACTAGTTTCAATCACACTTTAGTAGAAATAAATGCTTGAAAGGAATTATACCTATGCTGCAAGAATGTAATGCAAAGTCTTCATAGCTTAAGCAAACATAAATTGTGTCAACTACTACTACAGGACAAACTACAAACTGGCCTTATGCTGAAGGAACAAACACAGGGATGGGTTCCCTATGCAACAGGAACAATATAAGAATGAGTTTGTATTGAAACTTTTGAAACTGAAATCTAACTTCTAATTAACAGGAAATAAACAACTAACTATAGATACTTACAAAGTGGGCCCCCTTAGCAAGCATCAAATAGCTTATACAAGTATTGAACTCAAAACTTCATCAACTTTTATTCATAGTCTAGGAATTACATACATGGATTATTTTGCCTGTTAAGAAAAACTAACAAAACACTGATCTTATTATAATACTAACTCTTACACATACTTCATGTCTTGTTCACTCACATAGGAGGAACACTTATTTATATTTGAAAAACAACTAACTACCTAACTCTAACAGAGAAAGACATGGACATGAATACATCCAGAAATCAAGGAATAGATTTCTCATGAAGGCGTAACTGTTCAACATGACTTGGAGAGAATTTAGTATTCCACTCTTCCTAGATTAATGATCATTCAGATTTCTTTCCAACAACCCAGTCAAGAAGTCTTTGCTGGAACAACTTCCTCGACACCATGCTAAAAGTGGACTTTACTGCAGGGTCAAGATCTATTGCACTTGACTCGTTCATGCTCCCTTCAACAATCTGTGATACATTTATTAATCATGCATTAAGTCTATTTCACTATCCAAAAACCACATGCATTATATCAGTCATTCGGGAGGTAAACAGGGTAATTAATGAAGATATTAAGCTACAGGAATATAGGAATGTGTGGCTATAGGATTCTACCCAATTTTGAATAAAAAGTCTTTAGTCAAAGTGTTAAACAACCATTAACAATAAGAGTACAAGTATTAAAAATACATTATAATGCTCAAATTATGAGCTTATTTCAAGCTCATTATGCCCCAACCATCTATACCTCTACCTTATCCTCTACCTTGTCCATTCTCTAGCAGGCCTCTACCTTTTCCTACTCCCCTCCCTCTTGGCCTCCCTTGTCAAGGTATACCTACTAGATTTGTTAGTCTGGGAGGGGGTACGAACCATGCATCAAATGCAGGTGTCATCAGTGCATCTACCTATCCCTGATCATAGGCCTGTGGCCTGGCAACCAACTATCTGAAGCCCTCAACAATCTTGTGGATTGGGATTGTGTGTTCCCATGCCATCTCTTAGGCTGATTTGGTGGGACCCAATTTTTTGTGTCCACCTCCACCAAATTGTTCCTTCATCTTCTTCTTTTGTGGGAGTTAAGTCACCATAATCTATCCAACTCCAAAAAAAATCTTCCAATTCCTTAATCACCACATCCATATTAATATTATGAAAATTAAATATTTTCATCATCTCCTTGTTGGCACTTACCACTCCAAACTCTCTTTTTTGAATTTAAATACATTCATCAATATTGTTGCATAATAAATTTCAACTCTTTCAAATTTTCTTCCTTTATTCTCTTCAAATTAAGGGTGCTACCACAATAGTGCTTTACACTTTTTGGGAGATCCATATTTTTGCTGAAATCACATATTTTTAGAAAATATAATGATTTAAACCTTCAAAATTTCCATTTAAAGGATTCTAATTGAATATGGTTTGATCAAACCAACTTAGACCAAGCCCCCTTGGATAGAACCCCACTAGTTTTAAACCATACCTATAATAGAGTCTCCTTTACACCTATCAAAATGCTGATAAAAAACCACTTTTGATTTACCTTTTGGGGGATCAAATGAATTCATTTAATTTTTTATTTTTTTGTAAGTATGTATTCCTTATTATAAGCTTCCAAAATAGTATAATTTTAATTAAATTTAATTTGATTATTATATTTATTTTATTTCTTATGAACGTAGGTTTTTCACTAAAAATTACACTCTCTATGCCGCACATGTGGAAAAATAGCAAATTATCAAAAAAAAAATTGAAAAATATGAGTGCACCATATATTGAAGTCCTTGATCCAAAAAAAAATTTGAATTTCAATACATACAAAAAATGTTATGCGTAATACGGTCCGCCTATGTTTGAATTATAATTGGCTTGACTTTAAAACTTGATTAAGAAAAAAATATTCAATAAAACACTATGAAACCAATTGAAAGCACTAGATATCATTGTTACAAATCTAAATTTGAAAAAATTAGAATTTTATCCTTCATGAAAAAAATGTATGCATTATACGGTGAGCGTCACTCCTTAAAAATGTTATTTAGTGAAAAAAAAAACTAATTTTTGAAGGAGATGGAAAAAGAAGTGCAATATATGATTCCAAAAATTTTGAAATAAATATATTTAGAAGCTACAGACAAAATGTCACAAATCACTAGTTTGCATCATCTTCAAATTCCTCACGGTTTAGCCACTATAGGTACCCAAAAGTGAAGATTTAGTTAGAAAAAAAAAAATAGTGTCTAGTTTGGCCAAAAATTGTAAACCAGTATTGTGGGATCAAACTTAAATTGATGCAAATCACCATATTCTTCATAGTTAAATGATTTTAAAAGAATCAAAATTTACCTCATCTTCTTCACTTGCTATTGCAATTTTTCTTCTTGTGCACACTTAGCTGCAACTATCTCATCTCCACCACATATTTTCATCATTATCTTCATGTCCTCCAAAGGACTCACTACTATTGAAATATCCCTCTTTTCTTCTTCCTTATCCTCTAGCATGAGAATCTCTCCAAATAAAATATCTATTTTTCTCATCTCTTCTTTCAAATAAGAGATCTTTTTCACCAAGTTCTTCATCAAATAATGGACCTTCAAATACCTTCATTTATGCTCCTCAATTGTTTCACTTAACTCTTCTTCACATTCACTCCAATCTTTACCTCTTTCTTTAGGATAAAAATCTATTATCTCTATAAGCCATTCAACATCATCCTTTTTGTTCTTTATCAAGCCACCTTCACATAATTTTCCTCATTATTTTTCTCATCTACTTCAACTTCCTTATTTTTCCTAGCTTCTTAAGGAATCCATTCTTGTCTCAATCTTTTTCAATTCTTCACAAAGCTTTTTGCTCTCTATTTCTTCCCAATATTCTTCCCAAAATGGGATTATCCTCTATCTAATCGTGATCCATGAGATCCTCTTCCTTGAATACATATTGTGCACACTCTCATTTTGCAACTTTTGGAACCTGCACACACACACAATTTCGAGACCCAATGCTCTCTACAATCAAAGGAACTTTGCAACTAAATTCACACTCACCTTATCTTCTACCTAGCCAAGATTCTAGAAGATACTCCTCTCAAGACTTCCTCTACCCACTTTCTCTCAGTGGAGAAAGTTCATGGACCTTCTACTAAGCTTTATCTCCACTAAAGCACAACCAAACACTTCACTTCTCTATAGTTGCAAAAATCACAACAATTTCAACACTTCTCCCAGTGAGCTACCTGCTCTGATACCAAATAATGTAGATATCAGGAAAACAATTATTTATAGGTGGAATGAGTTCAGTTCACTTTACACTTATAACAATGATGAAATCAATAGCTATGGGTGGGAAATTTATCCTTCAAATTAATTCATACACCATCTAATTCAATGTAAAACAAGAATCAAATTCTCCCATCATTTTATTTAATTAAATTATTTTTTAATCTTTATACAATTAGCTCCAAAGTACCACTCATAGAATTCATGTTGTAAATTCCCTCTCCTGATTTCAACATCTTATTCTTGGCAACAAATTTGACATACAAATATGCAATAAAATTCTATTTTTTTAAACAAAATTCCCCTTCCTAGAGAACTTCCATGCCTCCCCCAGCAATTTGGATTGATTACTGGTCATCATTTAAAAATTTTAGACACTTTTCTCTAGCTTCTCTCTTCAACCTTCAACAACAACAACCTCTTTTTTTTTTCATTTTTCTTTCTTTCCTGGCATCCAATTTCTTGGCTCTTCCCTTTCCAACCAGCTCTCCATTTCCTCCTTTTTTCCTTGTCTATCTCTTCCTTTATCCAATGACTCCACTTGAATTCTATTTGAAGAGCATGAAATTAAATTCTCCAATTCTCTCCTACACACCAAAACCAAAAATCTAAAATTAAATCAACTATAAGCAAAATCACACATTTGTTTTTTTGGGTAATGAGGATCACCATACACATGGGATTCTCCTACATGAGCTCTAAGGTAGTGGATCTCCATGTAACAATCTTCTTATATTCTCATTTCTTTTAGATAGTGATTCATTGTCAGTGAGCCCTTCGTAGTGAGCCCTTCTTTCTTTTCTTTTGGATAGTGAGTCCTCTGGACAGTGAGCCCTTTTGATAGTGACCCTATTGTAATCAAATTTCATATATAGATTTGATACTCATTATGGATTTTCCTTGATTAAGGTTTTCCATATAAAATCTAGTGTTTTATTGTTTATGGTAGTTGATGTGTTGTTATTTCATTTGTTTTATACTGATAAGGGTTTATATATTAATAAGGGTTTTAATATTAATGAAGGTTTGAAGGTTTTAATGTATGACTAATTTACCCCCCACCCTCTCAGTTGTCCTACATGTCTAACAATATTGTATTTTATTCATGTGCATGACTTGTACGTCATTGATAAATGTCACCTAAGGTTCTTACCTTCCTTGTTTGAATTGCGCTTTAATTTTGACTTGCACTTGAAACTTGAGGACTAGAAAAGGAGTTACTTGGTGTATTTCTAGCATTAAAATTGAAGTATATCATAATAAATATCATCAATACTCATAATGAATATCATCAATAATCATAATGAATAACATCAATAATACCACCATTTGAAACAGATTTTGACTTCTCAATATGGCCCTTTTATGACCATAAACTCCCCCTTCATCAAAAATCACATCTCTTGACATGAAAATTCTATTATTATGAGTATCAATGTTAAAGATTAATTTTATCATTCACATATGATCATTATGAAAAATGATAAAGGATAGAAAACTTTCCAAGAAAAAAGCTAAATAAAAAACTCATAAGTTTTGAAGATAATTGATTTGCCATATTTTCTTAAAATTTGCTTCATCGATAATCAAATATTTCAATAAAATATTTTTATATTTCTTTCTTTTACATTAATTTAATTTCTTCTAAATTTATTTTAAATTGGGCAAATAAATTTTTTTATCCAACATTTATTTCAAATATATTAGCCAAAAGGATTAAGAAGCATTGTTGAAAATTAATGAAATTTAGTATCTTTATTATGGTTCGTTATGGGGAGCTTGTCATGAGATCCCATGTGTGGTGTTCATGGCTATTTTGTAGTAGGTATAGGCCCTACCCCTATTTATATTAATCATGCATCATTGGAGAAATCATCATATGTTGATCAATATGTTAGTTTCATCCACCATTTGAAGTAAAAGAAAATTCATTACAATATTACTTCGACTCACCATTGACACATTAGGGTTGTTATCACATTCATGTCATTATACGCCAAAACTCGTCACCATTGTAAAACACTTCTTAGCATAATAAGTATAAGTATAAATAACTCTTGAGTGAATAGTAAACATAAAATAAAATAATTAAAATACTACAAAATAAAATAACTCTTGAAATCATTAAAATGCTAAATTCAAAATAAATTTTATTGTTAACAATTGTTTTAAGGAAAGTACAATGTTTGTATGTGGCATTTGTTTAAAATTGTAGCCAAATTTTTTATATCATTTTTTAAATTTTGTACTACATTATTAATCCACAAAATTGTGAAAGAAGAGTGATTTGGATTGTTTTCACTTAATCATCTTTTCCTTCCTATGTGATAAACAAATTCCATTAGTTCGTAAATGTGTGTGTGAAAGAGAGAGAGAGTGTTTTAAATGAAGGTTTCACAATTCTCTTTCACTTGTGAGATATCAAATTCATTTGTACATTAAAAGAGGGAGGCTTCTCATTACCTTTCACTAAAATTATGTTTTAAGTTACTCTCTTATTTCTCTCACTTTAATGTCATCTCTATTTATTGATGTTGTTTATATAGCCATTTCTATATATTATTGTTGATGTGGCCATCTCTATATGTCATTTGATTTTAACATTTTATTTAAACCTTGATTGTTATTGTTATTATTCTTATTCTTAGTCCACCTTCTATGTTATATTAAATATATCACATTCTATGTATTTCATGTCTTATTCTTCGCCACATATCTAACACATCCCCTTCTTCGGAGAGGAACTTAGGATCATTATGTTCTAGGGTGCAGGAATAGGGTTACTATATTTATTGATAGCCGACGTAGTTCTTCGAGATAAGGATTACATAATCCTGATTCCTTCTAGATAATCCTAATTCTTTCGGCTCTGTATTCTGATGCTATGGTACTGACATTCGGGTCAGAGGCTCTGGTCCTGACATTCGTGTCTGTATTCTGATGCTATGGTACTAACAAATGAGCTTTTCCATCATTTATGTATCAGGTGTTGAGCTTTCCACTCAATACATGTTTTGTACGCCTATTTAAGGAACAAACTCCTTGTATTTGGCATCCATTGTTTGTTTCAAAGGTTTTGGTTTTGTGAGTGGTTGAGCAAACTAGGAACAATGCCGGGTGCAATTAAGTCGAGCAAAAACTCCAGAACAATCTCGAGTGCAAACTTGGGAACAATTAACTCGGGCACAAATTCGGGAAAAAACAATTGGCAATCAACTATAGGGAAAAAACAATTGGAAAAATGATCAGAGCCAGCGAAACTCCAGTTCATGGAAGAACAATCAGCAGGGCGCACCGATTAACTCATCTGTGAAGATGTAAAAGGCCGGTGGAACATTAATGAAGACTGAGTGGTAAAGTCCACGTAAACAAAACTCGAAGTATGTGTGGTATCATGTGTTTCCTTGTTGAGCTGTCCACTCAATATGCTGTCATGTGTTTCGTGCATCTCTTTTTGGTCATTTATGTTTTCCAGTTTCCTATCTGTTTTAGCCCATACTATGAAGCTTTGTAATATCTTTGCAAGCTGAAAAGTATTGTGCTCTTTTGTTTTCCTTAGTGTTTAAATGTTCCTACATTCTCACATCTCACAGGAGAGGAGGACAAGAAAAGTAGAGCTAGCTTTCCTATCTTTAATAATATTCAAATAAGTTATAAAAATTAATTCTTGATATTTCTTTCAACAGTGAATACTAGTCTAGGGAAGTAAGGAGAAATATGGTTTGTGTGTCTGATGATCGGTAGGAAGGAGATGGCGACAATTAGAGGGATCATCCGGAAAGCAACACTTGTGCCTTTTCTTGTGGATAAAATTCCATTGTTGGGTCATGCACACCAAACAACTCTCCTTTTTTCTCTACAAGACTTGAATTCATTTTTTATCTTTCATGACAAAGTTTTCCAAACAATGGAAGTGGCCTCTGTGAAATGATCAACATCACCCATGTGGGAAATCCATTAAAATGAAGAAACAACCCACAATTTAATTGTAAACCAGATAACTCAAATAAAATAATAGTAGAAATAATATCACTATTGATAAATACATTCGCTTATAGATTTGATGAATGACAATAACCAATAATGAATATTTTACACATTAAAAAAAAAACACTATTTTTTTTTTTAAAACAGACTAGCTTCATAACAACATTCAATAGATTGTTTCATAGAACAGAAAAACATTAAGGAAAAAACTTGCACAAACTCATAATAATAGACTAACTTCAATACAATGTTGGAAGCTTTCTAAACGATAAAACTAAAACATACTAAAATAATAGAAAACTGTGAAAGCGAATGGCAAGTAAACTAGATGATGCACATGACAATGAATTACATGCAAACTAGCTATCACATATCAGTCACCAACATACACTCCTTTGGTATGGAGAGGATTAATAATATAATTTTGGAGCGTCTAAATTTGAATCTTTGCAAAATCCTTAGTTGAAATATTTGCAAACCTTGATATACCTGACTTCTACTTCCTTATTTTACACCAAATCTCCAATAAAATGATAGTTAAGATCAAATTATTTAGTTCTACTATGATGCACTATACTTTTGGCCAATTTGATTGTTCTTGTATTATAACAAAATATTATTCTACGTACAATTTGTTACTCTCTAATTTTTTCAAGAACTTTATTAAGCCATAATGTTTGAGTGCCTGAAGAAGTGACTACGACATATTTTGCTTCTATGAAGGAAAGTGAAACTATGTTTCACTTCTTTGAGCTCCAAGTAATCAATCAAAAACCAAAGGATAAACAATTAAAAATTTAGAATTATGATCATGTCCATACTACCACCCCAATTTGAATCACTAAAGCCAACTAGTTGAAACTCTTTACAATTGTAGTAATGAGTGCCAAAATTTATAGTTCCTTTCACATAATTCAAAACTCTTTTGGCTACATTCATATGAATTTCAAAAGTGTTTATCATGTACCTTGAAACAAGAGAAACTTCATAAGGAATGTTAGGTTTTTTGTAGGTTAGAAACATCAAAATTTCAATAATACTTCTAAAAGTTATCCCATCAACTCTTTTAGCATCATCATTTCTACACAAGACAACTCCATGAGCAATTGCAGTTGAGGTTGGATTACAACCAACCATATCAAATTTCTTCAATATATCCTTTGCATTTCTTTTTGACAAATGAAAACTTCATCCTTACTTTGATAAACCTTCATTCCTATAAAATATTGCATGAGACCTAAATATTTCATCACAAACTACTTCATCATACGAGTCTTGAATTGATCTTGCATCTTATAATTGGTACTCATATATAAAAAAGACATCAACATATAAACTAACAATAAGAAGATCATTACTTATTTATTGTAGGTTCACTCTTACTTCTAGTCAAACAATTATATTGAAAACAACCATAAATCCTAGCATACCAACTTTTTGGTGCTTGTTTGAGGTCATTAAGGCCTTCGTTAGCTTGTAGATTTGATATTATTTTCCTTAAACCTCAAAACTGTGTGGTTGTTTTAGGACCTATAGTTTTGAGAGATTGTTATTGGAGTTAGTCTCTTACTTGCATCAAGAGAATTCATGGTTTGGTGTACAGAAAGGAGGACTTCTAGATTACAAAGTATTACATAGTTTGGTAGTGTTGATTGGATGAACAAAATGTTTACATTCTTAAGGTGAGATTTGTTGCAAAGGATTTTGTTGGTTTTTGGGATGTTTTTGGATCATGTTCAAGTGAATTTTGTTTTCCGAGATTTTTAGATTGATTAAAGGAAGTGTGTACTCAAATGTTTAATGTGTTTGCATGAGTAATGGTTGACTTGGTGTTTTCACTACATGTAAAGCGTCTTCAAAGTTTGTGGAAGCATGTTGAGGTGTGTTATGATAGATTTGGGTCCTAGCTAAGGATTTGTGTTGGTTTCTTTCACTCATTTACACTGCAGGAATCTTTGGGCATCAACGTAATTTGAATTTGCATGTTAAAGGTGGATAGTTGACCCTGGAGAAGAGTTTTAAGGTTGAAGATGGTATAAATAAATGTTGAGATTTTGAGGGATATGGCTCATGTGAGGTGTCATGCAAAGTATAGAATGTGAATTTGAGTAGATAAGTGAAAACTTTAAATTGTTGCGCTTCTAAAGGTGTCTGCAATCATCCAAAAAACTCTATGAAAGTGTTGGACCATTTTTGGTGGATTGTCTATTGCATTGAGAAGTTGTTCTTGGTGAAATTCCTGAGAATGGTTAGAGCATAAATGTTTAGATCAAGGCTTATGAAACAAATAGTAATGCAAGGTTTGTATTTTTCAATAGTCTTTCACATACTAAATGGATAAAAGTTCTGAATTTACAAACTGCTAAAGAAGTTTGGGATAAGCTACAAAGTATTCATGAAGGAAATGATAAGGTTAAGCAAGGTATAATGTAGAATTTGAAGACATGGTTTGAGAATTTTTGGATGGTTGAAGATGAATCTATTATAAGCTACATGCAGAGAGTTGATAAACTTCTTAGTGCAATGAGAAGTCTTGGATTGAAATTCAAAGAAGCTAAAGTGGTAATGAAAATTCTCAAAACTCTTACTAAATCTTACAATAGTAAAGTTTATACCATTAAGGAATATGCGTATTGAAATAAAGAAAAAGAGGAAGGTGATAAAAAAAAAATATCAAATGATACACCTAACTTCTCCTATTTCAATCAAATTATGCAAAATAAGAAAATGAATTTGAAACTTAATAGAATAAACCATAAAAGGCAGATTTGGGAATGATAAAATGATGTGTACCTATCACTAAAGCTGACTTTTGAAGCCCTAACAAGGACTCATTCGCACTTGGGAAAATGGGTCCTAGAATGATTTTTCAAAAGGCTCTGAATTAGAACTTGAAGCTTACACACTATCAAAAATTTCTTCCCTAGTGTCCGTTAGAGGGACTCATTTTCCCTATGGTGAATGGCTCTTGATAGGCTTTTCCAAAAAAATTAAAATCTGAATTTGATGCTCAAGACCTACAATTCCTTCCTATAACCTAAAATTCCCACTTTTGTATCTAGATCTGCTAAATCCCTACAAAACAAATTTTGGTGTTTGTTGATGGATAGGGGTTTGCCTAGGTCAAATCACATTTAGATAATTAAAACTTAATGATAAAATGAAATTTTGAAACATGAAATGTGTGTGATCCTAACCTTAATTGTGTCTAAGATTAATATTGGCAATACATATAAACCCTACTCAAATGCATTAGAATAGGATACTAAAATAAACATGAACAAAGATGAAGACCTACTTTAGGAGATCCCAAACCCCCTTAATAAGTCATGGCTATGATTATATCTTTCTTTAGGCTGAAAGAAGATGGAATCACTTAGGAGATAAATCATTAGGCTTGGTCGAATGGCTAGGTGCACTTACCAAAACCCATACCCCATCATGATTCTCTATAGACATCTACGATCACTTCTTCAATAATGCTTGATCTTTGATGAAATAATGCACTTGAAGACTTGCAAAAGTAACTCTTCTTGTTTCTCCAAACTTCACTCATGCTTTCTCCTTTCTTTGAACTTGAACTCATAACCTTGAATGCTTAATGAAATAAACTTATATTTATACTTCTCTTATCCTTAATTCTCAAAATTCAAATTATAACACAAGCCAACATTGAATTATAGATTTAAAATCCTTAAAATCCTACCAATAACATATTTTAAAGAGGGTTCCTAGCTGTAAGCCAAGACCCATTCACCATCGAGTGAATGGTTCTTAGGCTAGTCACCTAGGTCACATCACATTTAACATTGATTTTTGTGCCATTTTGAGGTCCTGGGCCTAAGTAAGAACCCATTTTCCCTAGGGAAAATGGGTCCTAGGTCACTTACCTAGGGAAATCAACCACATAAATTGAATGTTATGTATTGGAATTCATGAATTTATCAAGTTTTATCCCTTGGAAATTATAATTAATTACACTTTGATTTAAAATTAAGGGGCCAATTAAGGCACTATTAAGTCCATTTTGATTGAAGGGCCCAAAACCTAGTGTGAAGATGTAAAACACATTACAATAGTAAATGAAGGTATCACTTATCTTATTTTATTGATTATTACCAAACTAATTGAGAAAAAAGGGATAATTTTTCCATCACTACATTTAGCCTATAGTTTAGCAGTCATATGATACTACGTGAATATGCAAGATAAAGTAATTCTAACAATAACTTTATAAAAAGGATACTCATATGAATTCATTAGGGAGAATGAAGCCCCCACTATAATTATCTATAAAACCACAATATTAGGAACCACACCTTGTATCGCAGATTCATTAGTTACTCAAATCCTCTTATCAAAATTCTACTAAGAATCAAATTTGAGGGTAGATGTATGCCCCCTGATTCTACTTAATTTATGGAGGTGAAATCAGAGTGAATATGAAACAACATTGAATTGCTTAAGTCTATCATAGGGTACTTCCAAGTACCATACCACATAGTGATCTAGATGGGTGATGAGACTAGGAGCAGAATTATGATTCCAATGCAAAAAATGACGTAAAAAATGGAGTCCTCTATCCCCCATTATGCTAACTTAAATAAAATTCCCTAAAAATGAAATAAGCTTTGTTTGTACTAGTATATGACAATGACACTTTTTACTATTCATTTGACATTTACCTTTTTCTGAATTGCCTTGGTTCAGAGTGATCTAGGATGCCAAGTAGATGACCCTACAAGCTTCCTAGACTAGATGTGGTGCATGACAAGGTGACACAAGGCATAATTCACCATACAATGAGTTGATTCTTCTCTAATTTTTCTCATTTTTATGCATTTACTGTACATTTTTTATGCACTTTTAGTAATTTTTAGGACCTTAGAAATGATTAGCACAAAGCCCCCATCTTAGTCACAAAGCATCCATTGCTAGTGCAAAGCGTCCCACCTTGGTGCAATGTGTTCCACCTTGGCACAAAGTGTCCCACTTTTCCTAAAGTGTCCAGGACCCCTCGTCAAAAAATGGCCAAAGTGTCATAGAAAAACTTTGGGGTTATTTAATTGATGAATATCTAATTTGTTTAATGTATATTATTATTTTAGGTTCCTCCTTGATCCTGATAGTATCTCGAAGGGATAATTTTGTTTCTTTCAAGACTCCATTACATGGATTACAAGGGAAGAGATTAGCATTTTAGAGAATATAGGATTATTTTGAGTCTACTCTATACCACTTATGTGGTACCATGATACAATGCTTATGGCTTTAGTAGAGAGATGGGATGAATATACCTCTACCTTCCATCTTCTTATAGGGGAGATAATTGTTACTCTTGAGGACATCCATCTCATCCTATAGATACCTATCTCAGGCAAGATTGTTCACTCTATAGAGGAGAGGTCATATACTAAGATGCGTGTATCTATTGTATATTGTGTAGAGTGGTCTTTCTAATGGTCATCAGTTGGTCCTCGTATTGAGCTCAGATGGCTATGACATGCTCGAACACCATTACTGTAGTGTATCATGATTGTTATTGTAGCACTTGCACTAGTACTGGTCAGATGGATGAGGTGCACACCTAGATGGTGGATTGGTTCACATCATTCAAGACATGGAGGAGCATAGGTCCATATATGCTTGGGGTCATAGTATGCTAGCTTACCTATATTATGATTTGGGATGATTTGTATACTAGGAGTTGGATAGTATAGTACATTTTATGCTCTTATAGGTATGGTGTTTCAAGCACATCACATGTACTAAACTGATTGGATTTCCTACCATAGCAGCCATGGGCTATCCATTGGCCTTGAGCTATTCACTAAGGCGAACATGGTAGGAGGGAGATTTGCTTCAATAATGGATCAGAATTGATAGATTAGAGGAGGGTGACATCACCTAGAGACCATATCTTAGGATACCACAGTGGACAAATGGCAAACATGGGCTAGTAAGGTAGCAACAAGACAAATTCCTTTTGGGGAGACACAATTATGTAGTGGGCCATTCTATTATGATCTTGCCATGCAAACATTTAGACATGTTCAGATACCACCACAAGATTGACCTAGATACCTATGGTTAGCATAGAGTGTTCCTAGACCTAGGGACATTCATCTTACAATTGAGAATGTATACATTAACAGTTTAGAGGATGATGACCATGGCATGCTACCAATCTATAATGCAGACAATGTGGGTACTAGTAGAGCCTATGACTAGTGGTGGACTAGAGCATGACCAACACTTGTCTTCCCCATACACTACCCTACAGGCAATGCAGGACCTCTTCCAAGTTGTAGAGAGGATAGGGATGATGATCATGTCAATGGAGATACAAATTATGATGACAACATGCCTGACATATTTCTAAATTCAAATGAGGATGAGGATGATGAGAACACCCAATCGGTGAGTGATGACACCCATGTGATCAAGGAGGATCTAGTTTCCCCCTAGAGGAGAGATACCCCTCCTACCAAGGTCACTAGAGCACATACATCAACCAAATTAGATATTTTCACTCATGACTGTGGGGAGCTAGCACTAGTAGGTCATCCATGATTCCTACATAGAGGGAGATTGTTATGCCTTGCATAACTACCCCATTTTTTTTTTGTCAAAATGGATTCCACTTGTTTTTTGTTTGTCCTTGGTGTTTCGTTTGGGTCTTAGGAATTGTTTGTTTTTTCTCTCAATTCCTTGTTTCTTTTATTTTGGCAAAATCAAAACTGGAATGGAAACTAGATGCAAAACTTGGTTAAGGTTTTGAGACCAGTTTTGGTTCTAGTCCCTACCCCACTCTTCTCTTGTTTGTTTCTCTTGTTTTTTCCATTTTCTTTGAACTCTCAGGTTCATTTTGTCCCTTGAGTTTTCTTTGTTTTTTTTCCTTGCTTCTTTTGGTCCAGCAAAAGTGAAACCAAAAATGAACCCAAACTTGGAACTTTGCAAAAGCTCCAAATCTAGTTCCAGTTCTGACCCTGCCTCTATTGGTTTTATTTTGGGTTTTGTCCTCATTCGTGTTTAGTTTTGGATTGGTTTTGTTTCAGTACCTTTCCTTTTCATTTTCTTTTCATGTCTTGTCCCTTTGTTGGGAGCAGAATAGGAATTGGAATCAAACTCAGAACTTTGAAAAAGTTTCAAGTTTGGTTTTGGCTCTGACTCTACCTTTGTTTTTGTTGTGTTGTCATTTTTCCTTGTCGTGGATCAGAACTAGAACCGGAACTGGAGCAAAATATGGAACTTACACCAAGTTCTTGATTCGTTTTCTTTTTTCCTCTACCCCCGCCTTATCTCTGATGTATGCATTGTCAAGTACCTATTTCTCCTTTGATTCCACACCTGACCAACCACAATTAATGCCATTAATTACTACTCCTCACATGTGCAGAATGGCTTTTAAATTTTGATTAAGGATTCATTGGCTCATTATCATTGTTCCCCAAGCATTTCACGAGCCAGAGCAGAGAGAGCTTGAGGAGGGTCAAATTTGGTCAAGGGAAAGTGATTAGTAGGAGCATTTAGATCGAGTATCATCCTTTCTAGGTTTCATTTCAAGGTAGGTGTTTTCCCCATTTCATTTTTTCATTTAAATTCCATTTTTCTGTTCTTCATTTTTGTTGCGCATTCATGTATTTCCTTTAGTAGAACTTTGTGTGTTTACCTGGTTGTTTCATTTTTTTTTGTATTCATCTTGCTTTTCCTTTTTGTTTCTCCTTTCCTTTTTTATCTTTTCCTATTCAATTTTTGGTTGTTTTGCGGTTTTTTTCACTGTTGGTGGTCACATCCATACTACCATGCCCTAGTTTTTAACTAGATTTTCATTTTGAGGGGTCCTCTATGCATTAAAATGTTTTGAATTTTCTTGGTGATCCCTTTTATCCTATTGTCATGTCGATTTAGTAGTTTCAATGTCAGGGTTTTAGATGCATTAATTTATCTAAGCTGACAAGTCATGTAAACTAGGGTTTTGCACATTAACCTTTACAATAAGTATGCCCTAAAGTTAAATCTAGGTTTTGTCCTATTAAGGGTGAAGTGAAGCCCCTTTTTATTCATGGTTTCCTCATGGTCATGTGACTCGAGTCTTAAATCACTATGTCTGAATAAACTTGCTTCCTTTGTTTCAGTGGTACACTGGTGGAAGTGAATCGAGGAATGAACTCATTCCTTGAAAATATCCAAAGGGATCAATTCCAAAAAAAATCCCACCTCCAATAAGTGTTGACTCTGACCTACTCATTTTTCTTTTGGCGGAATGGGATCCAGAGTGGGAATTGAACTTGAAACCATCATTTGGTTCCAAGTTCGGTTTCCATTCTAATCCTGGTTTTAGTCCTAGTTTTGGTCCTTATCCTGATTCAAGACTCGATCCCAATATTGTCCCGGTTTTGACCCCAATCTTTTCTTTGTTAAAAGGCTTTATGTTCTCAGTTCTCTCTTAGTTCTACTTCTGGTGAATGTGAAATTTGACTAAGTATGGAGAGGAACTTGGTGTGCATAGAAAGGGATATGAAAGGTGACATTCATTGTAATGCTTTCCAAGTTCTTGTTAATCTATTATTGGACTATTTTTATAGGATTAAAAGATTTCAAGAGCATCAGAGGGGACTTCTCAAAGAGGAATTCAAGTGGTAGAAATTTCTAAGCAGTGAATCCTAAGAAGATTAAAGTTGAGGATCTACCTTACACATTAAGATACAAACACCAAAGTCCTACTCTCATAGCTAGCAAAGTAGAATCAGATTGGGTAGACATTACTGACACAAATTTGGGACCTTTCAACTATGAAGAGTTGGCTAGTGATACCTTTTCAATGGATACAACACTAAGGCCTATGAGGATTCTCCAATCTGGATTGGTACATGTCATTTTCCCTCTATCAATTCAATGTCTAGAGTTTATCCTTGCTACAATAGGAACTTATAATCCGGCTACCAGGCAATGTGTAGATGTATAGGGTAATGTCATTATTGATCTTACTCCACAAATGATAAGATAATGTAGACACAAAAAATGTATTAATTGGTCCTATATGCTTGATCCTTATTACTAACACTGCTTTGTCCTGAAACATCCCCTTTGCTAGTCATTTAATCAAATAATCCTTATTTGATTAAATTCATCACATTCCATCCCTTAATTAAATAAATCAATTTTATTTAATTAGCTTCTATAATCTCTATTTAATTAAATATTTCACTTTATTTAATTAAATCTTTAAAGTCATTCTATTAAATTAAATAAATTAACATTTATTTGATTTAATCTAACATCATCCCCTTTAGTTAAATAAATCAAAATCTTTATTTAATTAAGTCTAAATTGTATTCCTCTCATTTTTATTTATTTAAATCCTAAAATCTAAATCAAATTGTCAAATCAACTAATCTCTTATTAAATTAATCAAATCCTGATTAATTTAATCCTAATCACCTAAATCCTCTAGATTTTGCAACTTGCACCAATAAATCATTTCTTTGATTTAATAATTCCCTAATTACTTTCAAAATGGCATCAAAAAAGGGAATATTCCTCCAAATTTGAAAAGTCCCTCCAAAAGGACTTGTCCTACAACATGGCATTAACTCCTCTTACATTGTCTCTTACATGTCTCCCACTTGGCATTTAAGACTCTTTCTTCTCCCTCCAACAAGCCAACTTTCAAAATTTCAAATTCCACCTAATATCATTTATTGTGCACATTCATCAAAATGTGCTCAAGCTTCCTCCATTCACATCTTGACAAGTGGCACTTGGCCATTGGATGTTGAATAATCCCACATTCATCCATTTTGCCTCATTCTTCAACATTTTCATCTATAAATAAAAGGCTTTCCTTTTTATTTTGGATCCACAACTTAGAGGAAAGTTACTGTCTTCACATTGAGAGCTAATTTTATCAATTTCATATCAATTTTTCATCATTTTCATGAATTCATAGCTAGTTTATGCCAAAATTTCATCAAGGAGCTTCAACCATCATCAAATTGTCATCAAGCTTTCATAGGAGTTGGGAAAGGGCCGATTTCCACATCAAATTGGCACCAATTCCCCCATGGGATTGAGAGTTTGCATGTTTAAATAGGATTTCAATTACTTTCTTTGCTTTGTTCTTCAATTTCTTTCCTATTTGAGCATTATAAATGAATTTCATGGGGAATATTTTTTCTTACTTGCATTGGATCTAATATTGTGTTTTGTTTCTTATGTTTGCGCATGTATAGGATTGGGGTGCTACATTTGGCACTAGGAGGGTGGAAGGATCCTATGTTTCTGATGCACTTGCAATAAAAAGTTTGAAATATATTTGTCTATTTTGTGATAGAACTATGTTTCTGACACACTTGTGATAGAAAGTTTGAAATATATTTGTCTGTTTTGTGATAGAACTATGTTTCTGATGCACTTGCAACAAAAAGTTTGAAATATATTTGTTTATTTTATGTGTTTGTTTTCTTACATGGGTAGAAGGAGCCTATGTTTTTGACACACCTGTGACAGAAAGTTTGAAATATATCTATCTATTTTATGTGTCTGTGTTGTGACAAGCAGGCAGAAGGAGCCTATGTTTTTTACACTCTTGCGACAGGAAGTTTTAAATATATCTATTTATTTTGTGACAGAACATTAGATTAAATTATCTTTCTATTTTTTTTATGTGTTTGTTTTCTGACAAGCAAGCGGAAGGAGCTTATGCTGCTAATGCACTTGCAACAAAATTTTTGAAATATATGTGGCATTGGGATTGAGCATTGGAATCGAGCAAAAGTAAGTAGATTGGACTTGAAGAAAATTGAGCATTGAACTTAAAATTGACAAAGCATTTTTAAATTCTTAGGGATTCCATTCTATACTTTCATTTTTTGTTTTAGGCCTAACTCACCTTAGTTTTGGGTTTAAAATTAACCACTATTTTAATCTCTTCAAGATTGGTTAAAATTGAACTTAAATACTTACTAGCTTTTCAATTTGCTCAAAAAATGAACAAACAACTATATCTTTCCTTTTGGTGCTTTAAAAAGAATCCAATTCTTGCTCTGAAGGATTAAAATGAACATGTGCATTTGGTGTTTTGTAATCTTTTTCAAAAAGTAATATCATTTAAAAAGGTGTATGCACTTCTCTTGCACTTCACGATGATCTTGAGAACCAAAAGTCTTTTTGTAATATTAAGTTGTTAAAAAATATTGCCTCCACATTTCAATTTGGGTTTAAAATTGAAAAATCTTGCGAATGTGAGTGGAACATATAGCATGTTTTCTCTCTTTGTTTCTCAACAAAGATCAATCAAACTACGTATGTGTTTTCTCACTTTTGTGTTATCTTAGATGGCCTTTCTTGTGGGAAAAAGTAATCACCCAAGGGAACAACCCAACTGGGAACACGCTAAAGCCAAGCGGCTTCCAACCAGTATATAAGTGTGGGTACTTAAGGAAAGAAAAGTATCATGAGGATTGTTCTGATGAGATGGAAACAATGGTGTCTCTTCGCATGGATGATCCTCCAAAAATGGAATGCTTGAATTAAAACCCCTTGTTTAAAAGGCCAAAATCCCTATCTATTTGTTGGTGCAAGAACATTCATTTTGAAGTCATCCCATGTTTTTTTGGCTTTTAGTAGAGATGATAAGTATGTCATGAGAGTTTCATGGGTACTAATGTTTGGCTGACCCAAGAAGTGAGTGCACTGTAAGGAGGAGCTTGTGTGGTCAAGAATCTAATCATTCATTAAGAGTAGGCATAGCTGGATTTTATCCAAGTGGGAACTCAACAAATATTGTCTTTCATATCCATAGGGTTGTGCATGTTCTTGGAAACAAAACACTTTGCTTGATCGTAAACATTGGAAAAACAAACATTCAAACATGAGCATCAAATTTTAAACCCTTTAGGAGAAGCAAATATCCTTGAACAAATTCACATGCTATTGCTTTCCCTTGGGATTCTCATCCTTAGAGGCTTCTAAGAATTTGGATTTCATCTCAATTTGCTCCTACTAAAGTCAATATTAGGTAAATTTTTCCTTGATTTCTTTGATTTCCACATAATGCACTTTGTGGGATGAGAAGAAGTTAGGACATGTTAGACATCTAGTTTCAAAAATATAAGCAAGAAAGTGTTTGTGGTAAAAGAAATTCATTAATCAAAGATGAAATCAAGTGAACCCCACACTTGTGCTTGTTTATATTTTTTATTATGGTCTTTTGAGCAAACATTGATCTTTTGGTTTGAAGTAATCTCAGGGAAAAGCATGTTCTTCAAAGCCTTGGTCTTGTAAAAAATTCCCTCTAGGTTCACTTAGGATCAAACTCAACACTTTCATCCATCTCAAACATCAATAAGATCTCACAAACAACTCTTAGAATCTTGGAAAAATCCTTCGTACTAAACTTTTGGCAAATCCTTTAAATCAAATCAAAATCATCTTGTTTAACAAGGTGTGCGTGGATGAATCCTTCCTCATACATCTAGTTAAATTATCATCCTTGTGGAAAATTTTATTCCAAGATAACATCCAATATCTTAGAGTTTATGAGTTAATTATCAAATCCAAATCAAATCCAAATCAAGTCAAAATCAAAATCAAATCAAATCCAAAATCAAAAATCCAAAAGTTCTAAAGTCTAGTATTCCTCCAAGGGTCTGAAAAGTTCAACACCCATATCATTCACCCCTTTCATCCTTCATCTCATCATTGGTCCTAAACACCTTAGAGGTCAACAAGGTCAAAACACAAGAAGAACATGGAATATAAACTTTATTCATGTGTCATGAGTAATTTGAATCAACCAAACTATCAAAGCCTTACAATGTCAATTAGCTATCAAAACTCACATTTATACAATCCATACATGGGATCACTATCTCTTACAAACCTCAATGGTAAAACAAATGTGAGTATGCTCAATCTAAATTTTGGAACACCTTTCCCTATGGTAGATTTAAATCAAAGTCCAAACCTACAAATCTATCAACCAAACAATCAATGCATGAATCTTCAACAAAACAACATTATCCCACAAAATCCATACATGCCAAATGTTAATATACCAAGTACAAGTTTACCAAACATGAACATTTCAAATCCACACTTGGTAAACTTTGGGATGGATATGTTTTCAAATCATACAAATGTTGTTCAAAGTCCAAACATGATGTTAACGACTCCATGTATTGATCCAAGGCAAGGTAACTCCATGCAAAATCAAAGTTACCTAAATCAAGGTAATATGGTTCCCAACCAAAAAAAAATTCAATTTCAACCTATAATTCCAAATCCAAACATCATCCCAAATCATAACATTATCTAAAATCAATTTTTCCATGATCCCATGCAAACACCACAAGTGTACATCCCAAACCTGCTTGAAAAAAAGCCAAATAAACTATATCAAGGGTGTCAAGATCAAAATCAAGATAAAATTGCTTCACTTTCCAAACTAATTGAATTATTGAGCTAAGAGACATCTTCACTCCAAAATAAATACACTCTACCATTGGTTGAACCATGTCATCAAAGCTTTGATTTTTGTCCACAACCACATCAAGAACAATATCTTCAATGCCAAGAAGTTGGATATCAAGATCAACAACATCAACAACAAATCCAACCCCCACATCTCAAAGATAAATCACCACATCTCAAATATCAATCACCACATCTCCAAAATCAATCACCACAAGGTCAATCTAAAGTACAAATCTCCCAAGGTAGCAAATGAAAATACACACCACTTGGAAAACCAATCAAATCGACCATGCAATAGTTGGTGTAGGAAAAACTCATCACAATTCCAACCTATGAAAATTATCAAGAGCCCTTAGTGAAACCACCATGGTACAATGAAAATCAACTTTGTGATTTCCATAAAATCAAGGGACACACAACATCAGATTGTATTAAACTCAAAAATCTCATCCAAGACCTTATTGATAAAAAAAATAATAACTATTGGGGACAATGATTAGGATTCAACCAATAGCAATAGCATTGAAAATATCTCCACCATAATTATTGAAAACAATGATCAAGATCTATCCATAAATGAGCACCTTGAAGATGTTTCTACCCCATCCAATGATCAAATCAACATGCATCAACAGTCATTTTTTAGTCGTGATCAAAATCCCTCAACAATATTCAGCAATGATCTATTCAAGGAGTGTTAGAATTATTTGATCCTATTGACATAATCCATGATCCAATGACTAATGATCATATTTAAAATGTCTCTACATCACCTAATGGGTTAGAGGACAAATCTCAAGAATTTATTCCAAAGCATGATCAATATCTTTCACCAAAGTCTAGCTATAATCCTTTCCAAAACATATGGACATCCTTTGACCTCATGGTTATAGATACTAAAAGGATCCTCAACTCAACATTTGAGCCATTTCCCATGCCTAATGACAATGTCCAAGAACCATTTATAAGAAATCCATCCTTTTAAATTGATCCATGTCAAGAACTTGATCCAAAGCATGTCAAAAGAAATTCTAAAATCATTCAAGATCAAGAATTTGTATCTCCAAGCTACTAAAACGATGTAATGGACACTCTCATATCTATACAAGCTAATCATATCCACATAGCACATACTCCTCCACCTACCCATGAGATGCTTTATTTGGATGGACACGTAGATGATCTTCATTCATAATAGGATTCCTTTACTCCTAACATTATTACACAAAAATAGCAGGTTATTGATTCCTACAGTCAAACTGAGTTGTCAACATCAAGATCAGATATATCCCAAATTTAGACTAAGGACATCATGTATGAATATATCCAACATTATCCACTCAAGGAAATAGGTTAGATAGAACAAGATATTCCATAGTCAACAGAACAACAAATTGAAATAATGTCATCTATAGTGGTCATTTATGAGAGAATGCATTCTAAACAGGAACTCTCAAAATAGGTAGAATCAAAGAAAAAAGGTGCTACTACCATCATAATGGGGGAAAATATGTCTCAAGAAAATGTCAACATATGAAGCACGAAGAATACTTATGATGAAACTGATGTCAGTACTACAACCAGCCACGGTACGAATCCTCATCCACCCATCACCCCATCCATGAATTGGGACCAACATCAAAAGAAGGATGCAAAACAAAGCAAGAAGAACATCATCAAAGAAAAAGAAGCTAAGAATCATATCAAACAAATTGAATACAAATGGAAATGAATATTATCCCTATCAAATTCTATTAGTCAAAGAAACTATGGGGAAAGATAAAAGAAGGGAAAAATATCCATCAAAGATGTCCACAAAGGAAAAAGTAGGCTTCTCAAGCAATGTACAAAATATATTAAGTAGTTGGTCCTAATTCCATGCACACTTTTGTATCCACCCATCATTGCTCATCTTCCCAAGTTTGGAGAGTCAAAGGTTCCAAACTATCAATGAATCCATCTTTTATTCCTAAACACACTCCATCCACACCTCCACACATGATATCCAATTCTCACATTGACCATGTACTGGTAGCCACCCTTCATCATAAGGATTCAAAAGGCATTTTATTGCAATGTGCACACAAAGACAAAGTTAACTCTAGTATCAACAAAGAAGATCATGAATCTCAAAAGTTGTATTCAAGTGCACATATCTTGGTAAAACAACTTCTTCAAATAGGATATCGATGGAATATTATGACAGAAAAATCTACATCAACACCACTAGGTGGTTTAGCATGAGCTTAAAATCTTTCAAAAAAAATCAAAAAAATAAAAAAAAGTAGAGAAATCATGAAAATAGTAAAAATAAAAATCATCCTCTAGTGAAAACCACTTTAGTGGTGCTTTGGACAGGTACCATAATGAAAACCTAGCAAACATGCATCATGTGTAGAATCAAGCATCTATGTGTGCCATTTCAGGTGGAAGCATCTCATCCCATCCATAATAAATCCAACATTTCATCTTATATCCATAATAAATCCAACATTCCATCCATCTTATGCATAATAAATACATTCATCCAATCCACCTACATCCATCTTCCTACATTCTCTTGATCTTGGTAAAATTTTGGTGTACACTTTGCACTTGCTTATGATGGACATCTTGACATGAGCCATTTTCACTAATCCTATCCTACCTAGCATTATCTGAGCCATGAAACACTATTATCCAAATGAGATTTCTTTATCTGAACACCTTATCTTATCGTAGGATTATCCATATCCCTCCATCTACACATCTATCCCAGCATCCATCCATGGCATTCCATACATTTCTAAACATTGGGGGCAGATATTTATATCTTGCTTTGAGAATAAATCTTGATCTATATCCTCCAACTTATGTGGTCATCCAAACATTCGAAAATGTAAAATCAAATTTGGTCAAACATTTGTGAGCACAAATCAAAATCACAAGCCCATGGCATATTTTGACAAGAAGATGTTCCTTATCAAGCATTATCTTTCATCGAACATCAATCCAAATAATCAATATTAGTCGCATCTAGTTTGCATGTCAACGTCACATCAAATCATTCATACAACTTTTGTTCCAAACCAAGCTTCATCAATCTTGATCAAATCAAACCCAATTGATCCATCATCATCTTCGGATATCCTTCCCAATCCTCATGTTTTTAACACTATCCTTGCATTGTTGTGTATCCTCAACAATGTTATCATCATCAAATCATTGATTTGATCAATCAACCCTAGCTTGGTTTTCAACAAAATCTCAAACAAAGCACTGATATCATTACACATATTCATATCCAAATCATCAAAACATTCAAAAAATCAAAAAAATACAAAAACATTTAAAAAACCAAAACTGTCCAAAAACATATCAAAATCCCAAAATAGTTCAAAAAGTTAGAAAACATCAAAAACATGGAGTCCAAACTATGTCGTCTTTGAGCTTATGCGTAGGCAAGGCTAATCTTTGATCAGCCCCTAAGACACAAAATCCAAAAACATTTGAAATTTTGAAAAATCAAAACATTCGAAAACACAAAATCCAAAAATAGCCTCAAAACATTTCAAAAACATCCAAATATTTAAAAAAATCCATCCATCCCATTTCACTTCACCGGAAATAATATCATCCATAATAAATCAATCATCACCTTCATCCTTTGGCAAAACAAATAGAAGCAACCACAACAATCAGCAAAATAAAACTTCAAACACAAAATCAAAATCAAAACAACAAACTTTTAAATGCAAAATCAGACTCTTGATCATGCGCAAACATGTCAATTGACCTTATATCAATAGCCTTTTGAACAACCTATCAACTTGCTAGCATCCAATAACATTTCCTAGGATGCATCCTTCCTACAATGGGCATTATCCTTGGAAAAATCACTTTGGATTCTTATCCTAATCAAAACACATCCCCTTGGCTAGAGGTATGAAGAACATTGACTTGTTTGTGTACATGATCTTTTCTTTTTGATTTATCTTATTGTGCTCATTCCAATGACATCTCGATGATGTCTAATCAAAATAATCTTGAGAGAAAGGAATGGGGAATCGATCATTATCTTTTTTCTATTGTGCTTGTTGGATGTTCTTGTAATATAACTTGGTGAATACTTGCTTTGTTAGGTATGTATGGAGGGTGTTTTAGGCAACTTGTTGACTATTGAATTGATAGGTTATACCTTTCTATTTTTTGGTCTGAGATGTTTGAAACTTCTAAAGTGCATCCTAACAAGGTTTTTGTATGGAAGGTGTGAACAAGAATACTCCTATCTATTTGTCGAGTCAAATTCCATTGCATTAGGTACAACACCATCCTAGTTCTTTATACCTTGACGCATCATGCCTACATGTGTTATCAAACATAAGGTAAGTGGCCCCTTTAAAATCCCAATTCCTGGTAAGCAAATCATTACCATTATTATCATCACTATCATCATCTCTAATAAAGTTGGCTTGTTGGTGTTGCTTGTCATCATCTTATTTTCTTCTTACTTCCTATCGCACTAACTTGGTACCATGACAGTTAATCATAAATCATCGCTAATGCATCCATCTTACATCCACAAACCATCTGCATATCATATCATATCATATAAGAAACATTGATCATCTCGCATGCATTGTATTCCATCATTGCATAATATAGATTGGTTATTCTAAGCATCTCATAAACCATACATTTATCATCCATTTTCATAATAATAAAAGTGTCATTATATCATATCATGTGCATCCATATCATCCATGCATCATCATATCATCCATTACATATAAACATCATAATCATCTCATTTATATCATCAATAATGTAATTGTCATGGTACAAATCAGGATCAAGTGTGTGTAATATATCAAAATAGACATGAGGCTACCCATGGCTGATTAATTGTCTACATCATCAAATTTGTCTACATCAAACATTTGAGTTGAACTGATCTTGAACTTCTTTTTCAGGAGATCGACCCTCAAACTGAACCTTTTCACCCGATCTCTCGAGGGGGCAGTATACCAGTGTAATTCGTTCACTAGGGCAGTAGTGGGGCATTTGAAAAAAATCATAGAATTTTTGAATTTTGATCTCAACAAGTTTATTCTTTGAACCAATGCAATAGGTGCATTGCCTCAAAGAGGGGAAAAATGTAGACACGAAAAAATGTACCAACTGGTCCTATATGCTTGATCTTGATTACTAACAACGCTTTGTCCTGAAACATCCCCTTTTCCATTCATTTCATCAAATAATCCTTATTTGATTAAATTTATCACATTCCATCCCTTAATTAAATAAATAAAGTTTATCTAATTAAGTCATCATCTCTTGTTAATTAAATAAATAAATTTTATTTAATTAGCTTCTATAGTCTATTTAATTAAATATTTCACTTTATTTAATTAAATCTTTAAAGTCATTTTATTACATTAAATAAATTAACATTTATTTGATTTAATCTAACATCATCCCCTTTAGTTAAATAAATCAAAATCTTTATTTAATTAAGTCTAAATCGTATTCCTCTCATTTTGATTTATTTAAATCCTAAAATCTAAATCAAATTGTCAAATTAGCTAATATCCTATTAAATTAATCAAATCTTGATTAATTTAATCCTAATCACTTGAATCCTCTATATTTTGCAACTTGCACTAATAAATCATTTCTTTAATTTAATAATTCCTTAATTACTTTCAAAATGGCATAAAAAAGGGAATATTCCTCCAAATTTGAAAAGTCCCTCCAATAGGACTTGTCCTCCAACATGACATTAATTCCTCTTACATTGTCTCTTACATGTCTCCCACTTGGCATTTAAGACTCTTTCTTCTCCCTCCAACAAGCCAACTTTCAAAATTTCAAATTTCACCAATATCATTTATTGTGCACATTCATCAAAATGTGCTCAAGCTTCCTCCATTCACATCTTGACAAGTGGCACTTGGCCATTGGATGTTGAATGATCCCACATTCATCCATTTTGCCTCATTCTTCAACATTTTCATCTATAAATAAGAGGCTTTCCTTTGTATTTTGGATCCACAACTTAGAGCAAAGTTATTGTCTCCACATTGAGAGCTAATTTTATCCATTTCATATCAAGTGTTCATCATTTTCATGAATTCATAGCTAGGTTATGCCAAAATTTCATCAAGGAGCTTCAACCATCATCAAATATTCATCAAGCTTGCATAGGAGTTGGGAAAGTGCCAATTTCCACATCAAATTGGCACCGATTCCCCCATGGGATTGAGAGTTTGCATGTTTAAATTGGATTTCAATTACTTTCTTTGCTTTATTCTTCAATTTCTTTCCTATTTGAGCATTATAAATGAATTTCATGGGGAATCTTGGTTATTACTTGCATTGGATCTGATATTATGTTTCATTTCTTGTGTTTATACGTGTATAGGATTGGGGTTCTACAGATACATGTTTGGTGCACCTACACCACAAAACCTCAAGAAACTCAATGAAGAAGAAGCCTTACAATTATACAATAAACATAAGGAGTCCAATAGAACTCACATGAATAGGAGTTAGATGAAGGTTGAGAAGAAGTCCTTGGCTAAGCTCCCTAATCAGCCAAAGAGGGCAGATTTCTCAAAGGAAATTGGAGATATAATCATGTTTCTCTCCAAAGTATTTGGGTTGAGGGATTTCTAACATTTCAAGGAATGAATCTTTCCATTCATTCATGCTATTTTGGATGGCAAGCAACAATTTGATTGGCCAATGATTGTATCAGAAACCCTACATAATCAAATACAAAGGGTGGGGTTGACCAAGTGATTTTTCGTGACCTCTTATGTAATATATGCAGCTTCAAGGAGAGATATTTTTCCTAGATTTGATAGATTTGGAGTGCTAGGAGAGACTCAGGGTCAGTAGAAGGTTTGGGATCACTATGACCAACTAACCCTATAGACATTAGAGCTACATTATAGAAGGGTTAATGATGCATTCATATATGTAATAATTAATCAATTAACAAGAGATGTAGGGTATAGACTGAGCCAAGAAGCTATGGCTTTTATTGTAGAATGGGGACATTGGTACATCTAGTACCCCAAGTACACCTACTTTAGATTGTTTGGTTTTGATGGTCATCCCCACCTACTTCCTAGGTGTTGTAACAATAGAATCATTCTTATAGAGTTCATTTACCAAGCTTTGGGAGTCAACACCCAATTTGGAAATAAACATAAGATTGGATGCCAAAAATTCCCCATGAAGTTGGGAGAATACAACTATGCCCATAATCTGGCTACCAAGGTAATATGTGATGAGTTAATTCATTTGAAGTGGGGTTTGTACACTACTAGGAAGTATTTTAACCCTAAGCATAAAATGAATGGTCTACTTGCTATTGTTTTTTAGAGGAACTTCAGTTTGTTGGAGGATTTTTGGCATCACTTACAAGATCAATTTGATATTAGAAGGAGGAGTTATGAAAGTTTTCCAATTCCACTAATGATTGAGTATGGGGTGAAGGAGGATATTCCTAAGACCTTATTTGATGATGGTATAACCTTGAATCCTCAATATGATGCTGAAGAAATAGGCACTAAGAGCCTAGATCCAATAAACTAGGATGAAGAGGAGTCCATAGACATAAATAAAATCACAAGAACTGTATTGGATAGGAGAATTCAGTCGATGGTGATGAGAGCTAAGGAGCTGGAGGCTCAAACTTCAAAGAAAAGAAAAGCATAGGGCACCCAAGGCTACAAGAGAACCAAAAGAAAGATAGCTCCTAAAGAGCAGTTAGAGTTTATCCCTCCTATCTCAAGACAAGTAGCTAAGTTAGAAGTGTCTTCCCTTGACATTCAAGAGTCACAAGGAGAAGGAACTATAGCAATGGAAGAGGCAGCCCCATCTCAAGCTAAAACCTCAGCTGCTGCTGCAGAAATATTACCTCAACCTCCCCTTCCATAAGAATCTACTGATGAGTTCATTGTAGGAATCCTTCATAGGTAGGAAGGTACTCTTAAGGGGAAGGAGATGGAAGTGGAAGTTCATGACATTGATTCTGACTCTAAGGCCACATAGTCAATGGTGAGCACACCAAGGAGATATCTGCTGAGAACATTGGAGATGTGGTGACTGAATGTATCCTCACTCCTGAAGATCAATGGAAGATTTTGAAGAAGCAAAGAAGGAATTAGATGCCAAGGCTGAAGTTGAGGCACTGGAAAAACAAAAGGAAGCTTATGTTAAAGCCCAAGCTAAAGCTCTAGCAAGGAAGAAGGAGCTTGAGGCCAAAATGCAAGCTAATCCATTGGCCAAGCAACAAGAGATAGAGGCCAAAGATAAAGCTAAGGATCCTACCAAACAATCGAAAAGAGAGGTAGAGATGAAACTAAAAGAGGAGAGTGACAATATTTCCTTGGTACAAAAAAATTGTGAGCTTGAGGAGGAAAAAGGTCAACAGAGAAGAGAAAGAGAGGCCCTTGAGGCCAAATTCAAGTTGATTGAGGAAGCCCAAAGGAAGAGAGATGAGAAGGAATTACTAGAGGTTGAGGAACGAGCCAAACAAGAAAAAAAGGCTAAGGAGGCATGCGATAGAGTCAAAGAGTTATAAAAGTAAAGGGATACAATGTATGAACAAAGCAGGATTGAAGAAAAACAAAGGAAGTTTGAAGAGGAGCAAGAATCCAAGAGAGTGGAAGAGAAAAAAGAAAAGGATAAAGTTGAAAGATTAGCAAAAGAAAAAGTAGAGAAAGAGAACCAACAAGAAATTGATCCTTAGCCTAGAACAATAGTTTGGTAGCCACTTTCTCTTGCCACTTCCTCTTCTAGACAAGTAATGACTCCCCTTACTGTTCCAACATGGTTGAAGTTGGATTTGGAAAGAAAGAAAATACTCCAACCCCAACCTATGAATTGGGATGAAATGATGAAGGAGATTGAGAAGGAGAGACCCAAGAAAAAGGGAAGATCTCTTCATTCCACCAAATTAATAGATGCAGGTGAAATGATTGTTGAATGTGCCATTCCTATAGTGGATAATGATAGGTCAGAAATGCAACTAATTGACTACCAATTAGGAACACTGTATTTGGGAAGGCTCACAAGGAATCAATAGATAAATCTCATTGATAGTATGGCCTCCTCCACTAAATCCAAGATGTTAAAGGATAAACAAAGAAAGGATGAGCTCAAGGATCAATTTGACAAGTTGCACAAATTCTTGAATGATGTTTCTACTCCTATCTCCTCATAGTCTACTACTTTGGAAACACCGGTTTTATTAAGCAAGAAAGAAGCAAATGATTTGGTACATGTGAGGAATAAAGTTGGAATCCTTGATAGGTGTGTTGATATATTAAATCAAGTAGAGGATTCACTTGTTCAATCTTACAAATTTTATGAGGTTGCATTGGAGTTGATGAATGATATGAACTTACATGTTGAAGACTTGGGTAAACAGGAGCAAGAGTATAGGGAATACACAAAGAAGTTGAAGGACATTAATAAATTGTATAAAAAAAATTTGTTGGAACATTCCATTCTTGAGGAAGATAATGTACATTTTGTTGAAAAAGCTATCAGCATTATTAGGTTCTAGTCTTCAATTATTTTTAAGAATATGAGTGAGGTAGATGAAGCTAGTAAAGATCTGAATGAGAAAATTGATGAGTTGGAAGCAATGGTTTCCATCTTGGTTAATGTGGGCATCCCAGTTAAGGAAGGCCTTCCTCTTGATAAGATAAAGGAAAAATGGAATGGCAAGTTTGAAGAGGAGATGCATAAAGGGGATGATGGAGATGATTTATTGCTTAACAAGCTCAATGACATAAAAGATGAAGTAAAGGCAGCCAGAAGGGAAGTGATTAAATTAAAATATATGATATAATTTACTTTTGTTGAGCTCAAGAGAATTAAATTTGAGGATGACTGGATAGTTGGGATAGATAATGACATGCTCCAATAAGTATTTACTAGCTATGATGAGTACATGCTTGATAAAAACACACATGAATCAGGCAGCAATAAAACGTTCTTCTTTTAGTTGGGCACCTAAAGGCATGGTCAAAGATGAAACAACTCCTATTTCTTAGCATTCAAAGGTCAACAACTTCTTCTATTCTTTAGCGTTCAAGGAGCAACTACTTTCCCTATTCTCTAGTAGTTCAAAGAGTAACCACTTCCTCTATTCTCCAGTGGTCAAAGGACAGCTCCTACCTTGGATTTCCTGCAACTCATTCCTCTTTCTCCAATAGACTTTGAGAAGATACATAGTCCTGGTCCAGAGAAGAAAATCTTGGATACTTGTTATAATTGCTTGGTCACCCCCTTGGAATGGGGGATCCCTTTCTTATAGCTTTGAATGGCCTCCAATGGTCTTGTTTTTTTGGAAGTCTATAAGTAGAACTTTGAATGACATTGTCTGATTGAAGCAAGATTAGCCACCTAAGGAGACAATAGAGAATAGTTGTGATAGTCAAGTTTTTTTAATAGTTTTATGCAAGATACTCTTTTATAGTTTTATGCAAGATAATCATTTTATAATTTCAAATAGAGTTTCAATGTTACTTTTTGAAGCTAGTTTTAGTGATGATGTCAATGAAAACATGGTCATTCGTATTCTAGTGAATTGTTGTGCATAAATGTATCTTATTTCATGAAAATCAATAGGAGATGTTAGAGCTGATACTGTTACCATTGAATTGTCTATGAATGAAGTTTCTTTATGTTTGTTGATCTATTGATTTTGATGATGAGCTAATAGCATGTTCTTATTTGATTTTGGAAGTTATGGTGAATGCTTATATGTCCTAAATTATCATTATGAAAGAATACAATGGTATGGAATGGTCTATAAATTGTATCATTTTATGGTTTAATTGTTTGGAGAGAATGCTCATTATGGAATTAGTATGTCTGAATTAAAAGGAGTTTACATTTATGTTTTCTGATTTAAGCCTTGTACTCTCTTTTGATCTTTATTTACCCCCCCAAAAAAAACTAGATTAATTCATTTAATTGGAAATGGCACTAGATGGAGGGCCCCGGGGAATAGGCTGGATTGAATAGGGTCCTTTTCAATGGATAGGTTTTATAGAGTTCTTATATCCACACCGAATCAACCACCATTAGTTGAACTCCAAAACCCAATGAGACCCAAGGCTCATAGAGTTTTGATTCCATCCCTAATAACATCTACATCTACTCCACCTAGATTCCCACCAATACCTATGTTGGTACCACTAAATCCACCCATCCCACAACTAGCTCAACCAATCCCACCATAACCCATGGCTTTCTTCGTGAACAATCCCTCTCCATTAGGGACCATCCCTGGTGGTATACATGACATGCCCAAGAAGCCATAGAGATTATGTCCTAAATATAGCCATGTACAGTCAAGGATTGTGAAGGATTACATACAGACATTCAAAGATGCATGTACTCATGCTCAAATAGCTCTCCACAATGTAGTATGTAGGTTATTCCCTTATTCTTTAGGTCTTATGGCTTATAACTGGTATCTGAATCTACCCTAGGGGTCTATTCTGAGTTGGAAAAACTTGGAGAATACATTTATTAATCAGCTCTCAGTCTATGTAGACCCTACCATTTTGTATCATCACTTCACTACCATAGGAAAGGAACCCAATGAGCCACTACCCTTGTTTAACACAAGATTCCAGAGAATGTACCAAAGTCTATAGGATCTTGTTAGAACTATAAAATTTTGAAAATTTTACAATTATTTGTACTCATTAGTTTCCTATGATGCCCATACCATAAGCATAAGAATCCACTTTGCATAACATATTTGCCCATGTTTTATCATTTGGTCCTGTAGAATTCACCCGACTCATAAAACATTTTATACTAATGTGTCTTTTGTAGTCTATTAGCAAGAGATCTGGATTTTCCTACTAATAAAATTTCATTTGGTAATACACATCGAGAAGACCCAATTCACTGTCTCAGTGACTAGAGGATCCTATCAGCAAGAAAATGTTCATCACAATAAGTCATAGTGAGCCTATATGTGTCATACCAATGAAGCACAAAGAACTATATCAGCCAGACTCGAGCCATCAGAGTAAGGTCCTGTAGCTTTCATCTGGTCTTGCTGATAAAGCAAAGGTGGATTTTGTTGATGCTATCAGGATGAAATCAAGGATTCCTACCAACCCCCTATGTCACAGTGATATATTTAAGACCGAAGGGATAGAAATTTTGGGGAGACACAAAACATTAGGTAAACTATAGGATGTCTTAGCAGATGTCTGATGAACATTGGTAAAATCCCAAGTAAACAGATCACCCGGATTTGAATATGAAAGGATGCGTCATTTCATGTTGATGTATAAATACCATTTTTTGATAGTGAATAAAAGAAGAGAGTGAATAGAATATATAGTAGATCAAAATGTTTTACAATTTTGAGACTATGATGCATGTATGAAACTATGGAGATATCAATGGAAGTCATTTGATTTGGTGGCCGATATCTGGTATCAATTGTTTGTTGTTTTAATTGAAATTATTATTGAAGTTGTCTCCAAGGTTGATGTTTTCTAATTATTTAAACTGATATATCAAGGATATTTTTTAGTTTATCAGTGCATGCTTGTTGTATTTGTATGGTTTGATTAATTGGTTCTTTCAAGGAAAGATTAAATCCTTTTGGTAAATCATAGTAATTAGGAAATCTCATTTGGATCATTAATAAGAACTTGGTAATCACATTCCTGCATGTTTATACAAGTTATAAACCTAAACCTATATGCCAAACAATTAGAGTGTCTGCCTAAAAGAAGTTATTTATTTCAAATCTTTCATTTGATTTCGTACACCCAATAAAGCACTAGTTTCTATCACTCCACTATTTAGTTTCATTCATTTTTACATATGAACATATTATATTTTAGCCTTGATATTTCTTATACAATTTCTACTAGAATAAAACTCATTTATATACTCCTATTTTCCAGTGTGGGTAAATTTCTTTAGGGAATAAACAAAAGTCAAGCCTACTTTATTCACATAGGTACAGCTGCCTAGGTCTGGCAGCACCTGAAAAGTAGAAGGTTCAATTCATTTGGCCTTGTCTATTACCCTGAAATGTTGTGAGATCCTGGCAACCTCTTGTGGTTCAAACATGCATTTTTGAGAGCTAACAAATTGGCGACTCTATTGGGGAGTCAACTCAGAGTCAAGGCCTTATTCATAGAGTCAAAAACCCTATAAGGACTCTGCTGGGAATAAGAAACAACAAACACTTTCTCACTTTTAATAAAGTGAGTGGCAACTCTGAAAAAAACATTGCATCAATTCAACATGAATGGTAGAAGATCCCAATACAAAGGATGTCCTAGTGGCAACAATAAGTGGACACATAAGGATGATAAGGGTGATAAGGGTAAGAAGATAAATGAGGAAATGTGCATAACAAACAAAGACAAAGTATCAAGACCACATTGTAAGACATATGACCATTATGATACATGGAGAGATAGTTCAAGTGAAGAACCTTGTACCCCTGAAGAAAAAAGAAATCCCTTTTATAATCCTCAGAAACAGGTGGAATTTGAGGCTAAACTCAAGGCTGAAAGAGTCACATATCAATAGGAAAATGATCAAAGAATGGAGGGTAACCAAAATGAGCCTATTGATAATGTAACCCCTCAAGAAAATTTTGAGCTCTTAACTACCAAAGAAATAAACGTATAGTTGGAGTTTTAGATACAAGAAGTAGAAAGAGCAAAAGTTGAATTGGAACAAAAGAGGCTCCAAAAGATGAAGGAACTCCATTAATTGAAATTGCAAGAAGTCCAAATTAAGGCTCAAATGGATAATCTTCCAAAATATATACCACCTCATAAGAAAGGAAATAATTATGTAGGGCCTTCATATTAGCCAAAGGTTCCTCAGAATCAGATGGGAAATCAATACAAACAACCAAACTATCCACCGTATACTACATCACAACATACAAATGTGCAACCACCTCATGGTCAACAATATGTGCCATATCTTCATACATAATACAACAATCTAGTGTACCAGTATCATCACTTGCATAACCCTCCCCCTCAGCAATACATGACAATCATTAGACAGTTTGATTTGATAGGGTTTCAATTATACCCTTACCCTATGGATAGCAGTTGGAGAAGTCTTGTTCCTAAGTTTACAAGGAGTAGTGAAATTACTGTTGAAGATCATTTGAGGAACTTTAATGCTTTTTTCCAAGACTTGGATATACCATATGAGGATTTACATATAAGGTTGTTCATGATGTCACTCACCAAAGAAGCTAGGGATTGGTTCAATAGACTGCCAATAGCTTATGTTGATTCTATCCAAGAATTTTAGAATCAATTTCTTGAACAGTATGGAAATCCATGTGCACCAGATGTTTCTTTACATGAATTAGTATGGATTCAAAAAAATCAGAATGATTCAATTTATGATTTTAACTAGAGATTCAGCAAACTGCAGAATAAGATACCACCTAGGTCAAAGTTGCTAGACTCTACAACATTGAGTATTTATTTGAATGGATTTGATCCAAAAATAGGGTATGAATTAAGAAATAGGTTTCCAAGAGATTTAGTTGAAGCCCAAAAGATAGCTCTGACCATTAAAAACAATAGGAAGGCTACTAGGATGATCAGTAGGAGAGATAATCCTAGGGTTCCTCAACAAGTAAATAACTACCAGTACAAACAAGAGAGCACGTACAGAAATGAGAGGCCTCGGTTACATGGCATGCCTTACAATACAAATTGGAAGGATGGAAAACCTATAATAGATAGAACTAGGAACAAAGAAACACCTAATCCATTAAGGAAGAAGGGGGCATATATGGTCAATAATAATCTTTGGTGTGAAGGTTCTGATGGGCCACATTCCCCAAACCACTGTGTTGTAGCCCAAGAATTGCAGGAAGAAGGAATGTTAGTAGGTAACAGTGGAGAGGACCACACAGTGTATTTGACCTCAAATACTTTTCACCCCATTGAGGAGAAATATTCATCTTTAGAAGATGAAAGCTATGAGTACAATGTTTCAAATCAAAGGTGCAATGTCCACATGGCTAAACAAGAAGTTTTTTCCGATTTTGAAGAAAATCATGTAGAACAACTCTCTAAGGTTCCTACTCAATACAATATAATGAGACCCACTAATGAGGAAATAAAGAGGTTAACCATTGTTGTATTTGAACAAGCAAAGATCAAGTACTAGTTAAGAAATAGGATAGTGAATAAAAAAGAAGGTGTTCCCAGGGGAATATTTATGAAAGACAGAGAACTGACACCAAGAGTTTTGAAGAAAATAGAAAATAAACTACATGATAAGAATGAACAGAAGCTTGTCCAAAAGGAGGAGAATAAAGAGTTATAAAAAGAAAAGAAAAAGGTTGATCAAATGAATGAGAGGGAGAAGGAAAAAAACAAAGGAGAGATAGTAGAGCAAAAGAAAGTAATCAAGGTAGAGGATTCTTCTTTTGACTTCTCTCAGGCCTTATCTCAGGTAAAAATGTCTTTCCCACTACTCGAGATGATAAGAATTAAGGAGTATAGGGATAGTGTAATTCAATTGATATCAAATGGAAATGAGAGAAGTAAAAGTTTTGAAAATTAGATGGCCACTAAAATAGTTAATAAGCAAGAAAAGGTGATTGTCCTAGAAGTGTGTCTAAATGATGTATTGGTCAGTTCCCCACAGGTAGATCCTTTTTTCACCACACTGCTTATAAACAACAAACTATTGAGGAATTGCATGATAGACTCTGGTGCTGCTATTAATATCATGCCAATTGGAGTTATGAAATAGCTTGGCATGTGGGTGGATACTAATGGAGGGAAGTGTTATGCAATGGATAGCTGCCCTGTTCTAGTAGTAGGTGTTATGAAAGATGTTGAAGTCAAACTAGCTACTTATCCTCAGGTGGCCTACGATATAGATATAACTCTAATTGATACCCCCCTCAGTTTGGGATGCTTCGATCAAGACAGTGGACAACAATAGTTGGGGGAAATGTCCAATTTGATTTATCTTATGCAACAATTCTAGTGAATGGCCAAGTTAAGTTGTACAAAGAGCAAAGGATGAACCAAATTGTAGATTGTGTACCTCAAGATAAAGTCAATTGCTTTTGTGATGTGGATCTTGGGAATTTCAAGATAGAACTAGCTAGGCCAAAATTAGTCAATAATGATCCACTTGATAAGCATGTTGCAAAAAACTATGATGGCATGTGGAAAATGTACTTTGATGCAGCTTGCAGCCAAGAAGGTAATGGAGCAAGAATAGAGTTTTTTTCACCTGAAGGAGTTACATTTAAATATTCATTTTTTATGGAATTTGAATGTACGAACAATATAGAAGAGTATGTAGCTTTACTAATAGGATTGAATATGGCTATAAAACATAAGATCAAGCTGCTAGTTGTTCTAGGGGATTCTAAGCTTGTTGTTTCTCAAGTTAAATCAAAATATGTAGAAAAACACAAAAGGCTAAAGCAATATAGGAATGTTGTATGGGATACAATTGAGTTGTTTGATGATTTCTCAATTGAGAGGATTGATAGGTCAAAGAACATAATGGTAGACTTTTTAGCCAATGTAGCACTAAGAAGAGATGGCATCACATTGGCTGGAGTGTCTCAAATTGAGTTCAAAGCAAGACTTGTTGTGCCTGAAAATATATATAGTTGGCAAGTTTTTAATGATGATGCTAACCTCTTGAAATTTATTCACTGTATAGATCAATATGAAACTCAAGAAATTGACTTCAATGCCTTTGTAGAATAAGCAGATGGAAAGTAGATAGTATTTGGGAAAGAGGTCTTACAACTTAGAACTAATAATCTTCCCAAAGGGCTAGTAGCATTAGAAATGGTATATGATGGAAATGATCAATCCCTCATGAAGCAGACACCAATCAAGAGAGAGGATATTGAAGAGGTAAATTTAGGGACAGAGTTGGCACCAAGAAAAGTCTACATCGAAAGGAAAATAAGCCTGACAATTCGAGGAATGTTGATTGCATTATTGAGAAAGTATAAACATGTGTTTTCATGGTATTATGAGGATCTCAAAGCATATAGGGAGGATTGTTTTCAACATGAAATCCCGTTGAAACTAGATGCAAAGCCATTTAGGTAGAAGCAAAGACCTATTAACCTAACATTGGAACCAAAAATGCAAGAGGAATTGGCAAAGCTTAGAGATGGGGTATCATCAAACCAATTATGCATTCAACATGGGTTTTGAACCTAGTTCTTGTGAGGAAGAAGAACGGGGATATAAAATTATGTGTGGACTTCAAAAATATCAATATAGCATCCCTCAAGGATAATTACCCTCTACCTAACATGGAGGTTGTACTACATAAAGTAACAGGGTGTGAGTTGTTATCTATGATGGATGGGTTCTCTAGTTACAACCAGGTCAAAGTCAAAGAATTTGAGCAGTATAAGACAACCTTTACAACCCCATTGGGAACATACGTTTATGTGAGAATTCCATTTGGACTAACAAATGTAGGTGCAACCTTTCAAAGAGCTATGGACATAGCATTTTCAGACTTGATTAATGCTATAATGGTGGTATATCAAGATGACCTTACTTATTCAAAAAGGGTTGAAGATCATGTAGAACATTTGGAGAAAATATTTGTTAAAGCTTTGGAATATGGTATTAGTTTGACCCCTAAAAAATGTAATTTTGCAGTCATAGAGTGAAGACTCTTAGGACATATTGTGTCAAAGGAGGGAATTAGAATAGATCCTAAGAGGGTTGAGGCTATATATAAAATCCCTATTCCTAAAACTATCAAGACCATCCAATCATTTTTTGGACAAATCAATTTTGTTAGGAGATTTGTGTATAATTTTGCTAAAATTGTTAAGCCCACATCAAAGATGCTAAGGAAGGGACAAAAAATAGATTGGACTGCAGAAGCACTTGAAGCTTTCATATCCATTAGAAAGGAATTCAAAGAAGCCCCTTTCCTTAAATCTCCATATTTTGCAAAACCTTTTCAGATATTTTCATAAGCTTCAATGCACACTATAGCTATTGTTATGTTACAGAAGAATGAGGAAGGTCATGAGCAGCTTGTGTCTTTTTTCAGCAAGTCACTGTAGGGGTCAAAATTGAAATATGATATAATGGAAAAGTAAGTGTTTGCATTGGCAAAAGCTACAAAACCTTTTAGACCGTATCTTGTTGGAGCTAAAGTGATTGCTTATGCCCCTCATGAAGTTGTTAAAGATATCTTGACACAATCATAAGTAATAGGAAAGATATGTAGGTGGATTAATAAAATTCAAGAATTTGATATGGAAATACAAATCACCAAATTAGTAAGAGGTCAGGGTTTGGCCAAGTTAATGGCCAAAATAAATATTGAAGCAAATAAAATTTGCAATGTAGAAGATGAAGGAAATGCAATTGCAAGTATTGAGCATACTCCTTGGTATACAGACATCATGTATTACCTCAGATACATGAAGTGCCCTGAAGGATTAAGTGATAATTAGAGAAGAACCTTGAAGTTGTAAGAATCCAAATATGTGTTTATGGAAGGTGATTTGTTTTGGAAAAATAGGGATGGGATGTTGTTGCTATGTATAGATGAGTCACAGGCCAAGTGTGTTTTGAGAGAGATGCATGAAGGGGTATGTGGAGGCCGTTATTCTATAAATACAACTACACATAAGATTCTCAGGGTAGGTTATTACTGGCCAAAAATCTTTAATGATTCCTTTTCATACGTAAGAAGATGTGAAGCATGCCAAAAGTTCTTGGGGAAAATGAAGTATCAGGGAGCTTTACCACTCAGACCTTTGCAGGTTGAAGCCCTTTTTCATCAATGGGGGATTTATATTATTGGGGAGATACAAGAGAAATCAAGTGGAGGACATAAGTGGATACTGGTAGCTACTCATTACTTCACCAAATGGGTAGAGGCAATCCCAACCAACCAAGCAAGTAAACTTGTAATCAATTTTTTAATGGATAAGATCATTACCAGATTTGGTACACCACTAAGATTGATTATAGATAATGGGATGTGTTTCAAATCTAATGAGTTCAAAGATTTCTACAGTAGATATGGTATCACTATTTCTTATGCAGCTCCTTACCATCCGCAAGCTAATGGTTAGGAAAATTCCAACAACAAAATCCTTCTAAAAATCATAAGGAGAATGCTAGGTGGGAATAAAAATGCTTGGGATTCAAAATTGAGGTTGATTGTATGGGCTGATAGGATAATTGTGAAAAGGGCAATTGGAAAATCTCCATTTGAATTAGTATATGGAACACAAGCTAGGATGCCTTTCCAAAAAAATTTACCAGTTTACAAATTTATCCTTCAAGAAGATATAGACATTCTCGAACCAATGGAGAAAAGAATGGAGTAGCTGGTTGAACTTGATGAGATAAGAAGAGTAGCTCAAAACCAGAATGTGAAGTTGTAGTCACAAATGAAGTATTTATTTGATAGAAGGGAAAAAGATAGAAAATTTCAAGAAAATGATTTGGTGCTAATGTGGAATGCAAGGTGTCAAGAGAACAGAAAGCACGAGAAATTTGAAGCCTTGCGGTTGGGACCCTTTGTTGTTAATTGTAAAAGACATGAAGATTCATATTATTTACAAAACATGATTGGTGAAGAACAGGAGTTTCCTGTACATGGGAAATTTTTGAAGCACTTCTCTTAAAAAAGGGAATACAAAGGATTAAGGGTTTCCAGTGCATGGAAAAGTCTTGACAATCCTCTCAAAAAAATTCTCCATGCACAATAGTTTAGGAAATAAAAAGGAACAGGAATTGCCAATACATGGACAATCCTAACATTTCTCATTTCAAAATAAAATTTTTCCATGTACAGTAGTATAGGGTCATGTTCATCTCCATTTCCATTCATTCCATCCTACTCACTGGTCCATAACCTTGAAAGTTTGGTCTACTCACCTAGATATCTGGACCCTTGCAATGATTTCACAATCATTCATCCCCAGATGGAGCCAATGTTAGAACTGTAAAATTTTCAAATTTTTATAGTTGTTTGTACTCATTAGTTTCCTATGATGCCCATACCATAAGCATAAGAATTTTCTTTACATTACATATTTTCCCATGTTTTATTATTTGGTCCTATAGAATTCACCCAACCCATAAAGCATTTTATACTAACATGTGTCTTTTTGCAGTCTATCGGCAAGAGATTAGGATTGTCTTAATGATAAAATTTCATTTGGTAATACACATTGAGAAGATGTAGTTCATTGTCTCAGCGACCAAAGGATCATGTTGGCAAGAAAATGTTCATCGGAATAAGTCATAGTGAGCCTATATGTGTCATACCAATGAAGCACAAAGAACTATATCAGCCAAACTTAAGCCATCGAAGTAAGGTCCCATAGCTTTCATCTGATCTTGTTGATAAAGTAGAGGTGGATTTTGTCGATGTTATCAAGATGAAGTCAGGGAGTCCTGTCGACCCCCTATGTCATAGCGATATATTTAAAACCGAAGGGAATAAACTATCGGGGAGACATAGAATGCTGGGGAAACTACAGGATGTCTTAGCAGATGTTTGATGAATGTTGTTAAAAGCCCAAGTAAACGGATCACTTAGATTTGAATACAAAAGGACGTGTCATTTCATGCTATTGATGTGTAAATACCATTTTTTGACAACGAATAAAATAAGAGAGCGAATAGAATATACATTGGATCATAATGTTTTACAATTTTGAGACTATGATGCATGTATGAAAATATGGAGATATCAATGGAATTCATTTGATTTGGTGGCCAATTTTTGGTATCAGTTGTTTGTTTTTTTCATTGAAAGTATTGCTAAAGTTGTCTCCAAGGTTGATGTTTTCTAATTATTTAAACTAATATATCAAAGATATTTTTTAGTTTATCAATGCACACTTGTTGTATCTGTATGGTTTGATTAATTGGTTCTTTCAAGGAAAGATTAAATCCTTTTGGTCAATCATAGTAATTAGGAAATCTCATTTGGATCATTAAGAAGAACTTGGTAATCACATTCTTGCATGTTTATACAAGTTATAAACTTAAACCTATATGCCAAACAATTAGAGTGTCTACCAGAAAGAAGTTACTTATTTAAAATCTTTCATTTGACTCTGTACACCCAATAAGGCACTAGTCTCTATCAGTCCACTGTTTAGTTTCGTTCATTTTTACATATGAACATATTATATTTTAGCCTTGATATTGTTTATACAATTTCTACTAGAATAAAACTCATTTAGCCACTCCTATTTTCCAGTGTGGGTAAATTTCTTTAGGAAATAAACAATAGTCAAGTCTACTTTATTCACATAGGTACAGATGCCTAGGTCTGGTAGCACCTGAAGAGTAGAAGGTTCAATTCATTTGGCCTTGTCTGCTACCCTAAAATGTTGTGAGAGCCTGGAAACCTCTCGTGGTTCAAACCTACATTTTTGAGAGCTAACAGATCCTTAGTTGCTGAAAATATTGTTGTTTTGGTAGATCTAAAGGCCATAGATCCTTTGATTTGTTTGTTCTTTGAAAGAACCTACTTGCTTGAATATATTGATTCCCTATACAATGTATACCATTTAGCCATTAAATTGCAGCAACAGATCAATTCACAAACAAGGAGTTCAAGAGGAGTTTTTCCTCCCATAGGGTATTAGGTGCCTAATCCAACCCAACTATTTAATATAGTCCCCAAGATGTCTTACTCTCAATATGGACCCATTGCAAATTTAAAAGCTCCACCCTCTTTACCATTCTTTACTAATGGGGCCATGGATTCCTCCCAAAAATCACAAAATCACCATAATCAAGCTGGAGGGTCGAATATTGCCAATCAGCCATCTATGGAAAACATTGTGGAAAACTTCCCAACTAACCAATGAAGTGGAAACTCAGAAGAAGATGTTATCATAGGTCACAAATGAGATGGCCCAACTTAGGCTTAACCTCTCTCAAAATCAAAACCAGAACCATTAGAATCAAGGGGGATATTCTAACCATGGTAACTATTCTAATCAAAATTCTAATCAAGATCTAAGGAACTCCCAAAATTAGAACTTCCCCAACCAAAATTATCAAAATCAAAATAGGGGATACAACTAGAGATCTAATAATAATAGGCAATGGAATACTAGGCCAAACAATGAGGGAGTTTCCCATAATTATCATACAAGTGATGATAAACTACACACTAAAAATGTGGCATATCTTAATTTCATGACAAGTTGGTGCAGGTTACATGACACTACCACTCACTCTAAAATTAAGTACCCTAAGATGGAGAAATTTGTGAAGATAGCACAAGAAGATGCTCAGAAATCTCAAGGAAACTCTAACAAAGGAGGTGGCTTAGATGATACAACCATGGCTTATGATCTTTTTGATGAAGAACCTCCCTTCCCTAGGCAAGAGGAAAATTAACCAAAAGATGATGTCTATGATGCTCAGGCCTTTTAGACTAAAGGAGGTCATTTTTTGAGAAATCAAAATAAAGGTCCATTCACCACATCAACTCCACCCAATACTATAGTTCCACCAAACTAGAATGTGGATAATAATCCACCCTCGCCAAAGGGTCCACCAAAATTCTAGAACAAAGGTAACTTTGCTTTTGTTTCTAAATATAACATGAATAACAATACAAAATTCAATTTTGTTTCTGAAATGCAGAGACAAAAGACTTCCTTGTCTTTCTTTGACATCTTGAAATGGTGTCCTACTCAATGTGACATTGTGTTTAGGGATTTGGAGGAGGCTAATAAATCAAAAGGAAATAATAAGATGACTCATATTGTTGACATGAATGCAGCCATATACAAAAAAAGGTAGTTACTCCATTTCTCCTAAGTTTAAGAATTTTTTGAAAGAATCTAAATAATTGCCTTCTAGATTCAAGATCCTTAGGAAATGTCATGCCTTTTTCCATTTGTAAAAAGTTGGGTCTAATTCCAGTTCAAACCAATAAGAAGGTAATACAATTGGATAAGATAGAGGTCAATGTGGTAGGGGAATTAAGAAATGTACATGTGTAGGTTGGATCAGACCAGCAGATCCAAACCTATATAGATATCCAAGTAGCTGATATCCTTGAGACTTATCGCATGCTCCTTATTTGTAATTTGATGAAAAGAATCAGGGGATACCTCTACTTAGATTTCTCTCAAATGTGGCTCCAATGGAAAGGAGTAGCTACTCAAATTAGGATTGAGAGCGAACCTCATTTGAAACACATAATTATGAAATATGACTACCCCAATGAGGTGGCATATTTTGAAACTGCGATTGGAGTCTACAAGAGAGAGGAAGTCAGGACCCTCTCAATGATTGATTCTAACACTTCATGGCTTGTGGAGTGTCTTGATCCCATGGCCACTGTCAACCAACAAGTTCTGATCAGAAAATTGAAACAAGATCAGCTAATTTTGGGAAAAGAAGTAGATTTATGGAGTCTTCTACTTCCAAATTGGTGTAGGATTCACTATCAAAACCATTCCAAATTGACATGTCAATCTTGTGTTGACATATTAAATCACGTTTTCCAAATGGATGAAACTTTCCCAAATCAACTTAAGATAATTTTGATTCAATTATTTTTTGAGGCTAGAGATGCCACCATGCTAACACTGGCTAACACCCTTCTTGAAGAAGTCTCTTCCCAAACCAAACCAATTCAAATATTAGTTTTAGACCAATAGGATGACACTAGGAAACCTCAGAGTTTTTCTGATGCACCTAGACTTGCTAGCTTTCCAATGCTCAAAGAACTTCTTGAAACAACTATATTTCAAAAGGACTTGCAAGAATTACATTCTAAACATGACTCAGACTCAAATGATACTTCTAATAATCATCTCACACAACAATTCCCCAGTATTGATACATTAAAACCTTTGGTTTCACCACCTGTCTCCCTTAACCAAACACCTATAGTTAACTCAAAAAGACAGGTACCAACCCAAAATTAAATGTGGACCCTTATATTTGATAGATTCAAGTCTAAAAAATGAAGTGGAGCTAGAGTTGAATTAACCATCCTGAAAGGGAAAATGTATTTTTCTTCTTATAGATTGCAATTTGGTTGTACCAATAATGTGGTAAAATATGAAGCAATAGCCAGAGGACTAATGTTTTCTCACCAAAAAAAGGTTACAACATTAACTATTATGGGCGATTTTGAATTCACAGTTAAGCAGGTCTGCAACCAATATACCTGCCACAACAAAAGATTGGTTGCATATAGGAATAGAGTCTGGAATATAATTGAATATTTTGATGCATTTGGAATAAAATTGATTCCTAGAGAACATAATCAAATTTCTGATGTGTTTGTCATTGCTTCAAGTACATTAGAACCTATACATGATTCTAAGTTGAAAATATTTTTAGTAGAATTGGTATCCATACTAGCTATCCTAGATAACATCAGAAACTTTCAGGTTTTTGATGATGAACAACATATCCTTGCCTTCTTGGAAAGCTCAGATGTCTTTGAAGGATAGATCATTGATGAATCAAATAGAGACCAAGGAGATTGGGACCCTAAAAATTGTAATACAAAAGGAATCCTAAATCTAAAGAGCAACAACATTCATAAAGGAATGGTGGCATTGGAAAGAATATTTGATACTGACCCCCGAGCTCAAGAAAGGTTGCCAACAAAAAGTGATGGAGGAAAGTATGAAGATGTTAACTTCGAAGAATCAGGTCCAGAGAAGAATGTGTACATAGGGGAAACTTTCCCTAAGGAAATCAGAGAGGAGATGTTGAAGGTGCTAAAATGAGAGATTGCAACAATTGCTTGGGGATATGAGGACCTAAAGACCTTTGACACATTAGTGATAACACATACCATACCTTTAAAGCCACAAGTAAAGCCTTTTTTCCAAAAGCAACGTCCTATCAATGCCTTGATCAAACTTTTGATCTTTAAGGAGGTACAAAAATTGTTGTCTGCTAGAATAATATTTCTGGAAAGGCATTCCACTTAGGTTACCAATCTAGTTCCTATTCACAAGAAGAGTGGGGAGATTAGATTGTGTGTTGATTTTTGGAATTTGAATAAGGCCTCAAAGAAGAACAATTACCCACTTTCTTCTCTTGATAAGGTGTTGCAAACTGTTAATGGATCCCAGATGATGTCATTTTTAGATGGCTATTTTGGATATAATCAGGTACTAGTCAGCCATGAGGATAGGATGAAAACTACCTTCACAACCAAATGGAAGACATTCACTTATAGAAGGATTCTATTTGGCCTTATCAACGCTAGAGCAACATTTCAACGTGCAATGGATGTAGCGTTTAAGGACTTGATTGGTAAGTGGATTATTATATATATGGATGACTTAACTATGTTTTTTAAAAATAGAGAGGATCATGCTACAGATTTAGAAAAGGTCCTTACGAGATACATAAGTTATGGTGTATCTCTTAATCCCAAGACGTGTGTATTCGGAGTTTCTGAAGGGAAACTTTTGGGACACATAATATTAGAGAAAGGGATATCTATAGATCCTAATAGAGTTGAGTCCATCCTCAAGTTGACAATGCCAGGTAGTTAAAAGAGATGAGATCTTTCTTTGGAAAGATCAATTTTGTAAGGAAATTTATAACTGGGTTTGTGGAGATCGTCAAATCCCTAAATGAAATGATGAAAAAGGATGAAAAAATTGAATGGAGCAGTGAAGCTAAATCTCCCTTTTCACAAATTAAGCAATCAATTTCAAAGGCACTAGTACTAACCAACCTTGATTACTTGAAACCTTTCTATATTTACTCTTTTGCATCTAACCACTCATGTGTTGTTGTTTCAACACAACAAAAAGGTTAAGGAGATTAAAGGCCTATTGCTTTCATGAGCTATCCATTTAAGAACATTGAAGTTAGATATCCACCTCTTGAAAAACAATCCTTTGCACTAGTAAGAGTGGTTAAGAAGTTCAAACATTAAATCCTTCACTGCCAAGTCATTGCCATAATTCCTGACCCTGCTATGAAGTCCCTTCTCATGTAGAGTGAATTGGGGGAGAGAAGAGGAAAGTGGATGGCCATCTTACAAGATTTTGATCTCAAAATACATCCTATGAAGCTCGTTAGAGGACAAGGTTTATCCAAAGCTATGGCTGATGTTGATAAGAATATCATTTGTCAACAATATATAGTACAATCATTCACAAATGATCCTTGGTATGCAGATATGATCTTTTTTCTGCTAAATAACAAATGCCCAGATGGGATGAATGCTACTCAGAGGAGAGCCTTAAGAATGAAGAGTTCACACTACATGCTTAAAGAAGGATCCTTGTATAGAAAGAAACTTTGAGGGCATTTGCTTACGCTGCCTTGATCAATAGCAAGCAAGGCATGCCATTATAGAGTTCCATGGTAAACATGATACTAGACACAAGTCTATTGATTTTGTGGCTCATAAAATCCTGAGATCGGGCTACTATTGGCGTCATGTGTTTTGAGATGCACACCATGTGAGGACATGTCATACATGTCAAACTTTTGCATCCAGGGAATGCAATCCAGCAATGCTCCTACAACCGATGTGTGAGGTAAAACCATTTTCCCAATGAGCATTAGATTTTGTAGGAGTTATTAACTCAAATTCATCTATAGGACATAAATTTATTTGGACAGCGAAGGATTACTGCACATGTTGGATGGAGGCTCAACCCTATAAGGGTATGTGTAGGATCATCATGCAAAAAATAGGCCCTTAAGTGGTAAAAAGTTAAGAAAAATCAGAGTTAGGCAACTTGATGTAAAAATTTGAATAAGCTATCTATATTATTTCAAAAATATGTAAGAATAGAATCTATAACAAATTGAATATAGTTTCTAAACTACTAGGTTTATTTTTTTTAAATTATTTGGGTGAAAATTTGAAATTTTAATGCGTAGTACTTAAATTTTAGGGAAAAAATAAGAAGGTGTTTTGACCACCCTAACAACAATAAAATGATAAAAAAAAATTATAATATTTTAGATATAAGTAGAGGACTCATGTCTTGATGTGATGCATATTTTTTTGTAATTTTTTTCCACGTAAATAATTAATTATGATTTTTTTATTACAACTTTTAAAAAATATAAAAACTCATATGTTTGACCACCTTAACTTGGTCAAAATTTCATGAAATTCATATTTTTTTTAATCCTATAGTATTTGAAGAATAAAATGTGATGCATGTTTCAGATTCAAAAAATATGATACCTTTTGAAAGCTATAGATGTTTTTCAATCAGCCTATCAATCAGGACTTTAGTCATAATTCAAATAGAAAATGAATAATAATTATCTATTAAATTCAAAGTAAAGCATAATTTATATTGGTGGAAATCTAAGAATCTCCTTTAAAAACCCTTTTTGTTTCATTAATTTTGGGTAAAAAGACATCGTCAACCACATACCCCATCATATGACACTTTTTGGCCCATCATGATCCTACACATGCCCGTAAAAACATCACCATTGACATGGTGATCATGTTTATCAACAAATGCATCACTACCAAGTTTGGAGTACCATTTTCCATGGTATGTGACAATGGCCCTACTTTCTCTTCTACTGAATTTATTCAATGGGCATATAAACACAAAATTGTGTTGAAATATTTGTCTAATTACCACCCATAGGGAAACAGAGTAGCTCATTCTACAAATAAAAACCTATTAGAAGTAATTAAGAAATTGTTGGAAATTAACCCCAGGGATTGGCATACCCAACTACGATTTTCCTTATGGACAGATCAAACCCGCATTAAAGTTGCCCTAGGGAATTCACCATTCAAGCTAGCTTACGGCCAAGATCCAATCCTTCCCATACACTTGCAGATACCTGTCCTTAGGTTCATGTAGGAATTTTATTCAAAGTATGATAGAATAGAAGTCATATTAACTAATCTATTGAGATTAGAAGAACAAAGAGATGCTACTTTGCAACAAATGCTAGTTTGACAAAAGAGAAAAAATCAAAGCTTTTAGAATATCTGACCTTGTATTGCTATGAGATAAAGCCAGGGAAAAAAGGGGTGATCACAAAATATTTGACCGACTTTGGTTGGGTCCCTATCAAATTGCCAAAATCATGGGTGAAAATGTGTTCCTCTTGAGTTCTCTAACAAGAGAACCTGTTCCTCTGCCAATTAATGGGCAATTTCTAAAGCACTACTTCAACCCATGAGGGTCTAATGACAATTTTTTTTGTATAAATTTAATTAGTTTTCCTTGTCTCTATCTTTTGTTTTGTTGTTTGTTTGTTTGTTTTGTTGTTTTTGTTTTTGTTGTTGTTTTGTTCTCTTATTTCTAGGGGGTTGTTATTCAAAGTATGTTGTGGATACTAGGAGAGGAGTTGGTTTAAGCATTTTCAAGAATTTTTGTTGAAAGATTTCATTCTAAACTTATGTATTGTTTTCAATTTTCAACAAAGGTTTTGAAAAGTTGTTGAAAACAAGGTATATTGTAAGCAATCACATCAACCATTGTTGAATCTATCACAAAATAAATTGAAACTATGTGAATGATTTTTATGCATGATAAATATGTAAAAATAAATGAATCAAACACACCAATAAGACATTATATCAAAAACAGAATATTAAAATAATAGAGATGCAAACTTAGTATCTTGTTATCGATGTTGTCCTATCATCCTCTATCTCCAGTGTTTTGTCAATTCTAGCTGGCTCTCAGATCTTGGGCTAGGCTCAACAAACGGTCTTCCTAGAGAATGAAATTGAATATGAATGCATGCAATGCTAAAACATGATTATTCTAATGCTAAACACAATTGCTAAAATGAAAGATTACGATAATGCTATGAATACTAAAGCTGATAATGACAATGCTAGAATGCTAGAATGTTGGAATGTAAGTAATCTCTAATTCATCTGTTGTGTGGTGTAACAATTGCTTGGATTCACAGTACTATTTATAGAGTTTTTGAAAGCTTCTGATTGGCTAATATGATCGACTATGAAAATTCTTGGAAGATTGAACGGTTGAAGATGGATAAGAATGAAGAAAAATAGAAGAAAACAAAAAGCAAGATTTGTTTTCTTTTCTATGAAAGAGATAAAATGAGATGATAAAGATGAATTGTAAAATCATCTTTTTGTGAGATTATGGAAAGATTTTGAAGAAGATAAATAATGAATTATTGAATTCAATTATTCATTTATTCATTTATTCATTTATAGGTGACACGGAGATTTTTCTTAAAATAGAATATTTACCCTAGATTTGAAGAATAATGGAAGATTTCATAATTAAATAAAATATTTAATTATGATTTTGAAAAGATATGGAAGATATTTAATTAAATTTTTTAAGAAATGACATGTAAATGAAATTAATTAAATAAAATATTTAATTAATTAGAAGAAAGATTTGAAAAGAAATATTTAAATTTAATTAAATAAAAAAGACTTAATTAAATTCAAAAAGTGATAATTAATTAAAATAAATGAAGTTTATTTATTTAATTAATCAAGTAGACATATGAATGTGCAATAATTAAATAAAAATTGATTTATTTAATCATGATAGTAGAATAAAATGAACAATATAATTAAATTAATTAAATTTAATCATATGTAGAAGACTTTAGAGAAATTAATTAAATAATAAATATTTAATTAAATGCCAGGATTAATCAGACATGACCAATTTTATGCATATACATTTTTCCCCTCTTTGAAGTGATGTGTGAAACGCATTGCTTCAAAGAAAATATTCCTGCTTTCAAAATTTGTTGTGTTTGATTTTTCCCCTTGATCGATTTTTTTTGAACTGATATGCCCCTGATCTAACTTTGATATGTTTCTGATATTGATGATGCCCCCTCAGGAGGTAAATCAATGATGATGAGAAAATGTTGATGATAAAAGTCGGATGATGAAAGGGACGCAGTGATTTGGCTCCTGATAAATGATAAAAAGAAAATGCCCCAGTTTAAAAATGCCACCAAAAACCCACTTAGTGTGACCCTTAAAAGTTAAAAAGAAAAATTCATTTGCACTTTTTGACTTTTAGAAACCTTTTTCTCTAATGGTGACTTGGTGCGATGGAGATTCCTACTCACCAACATAGATTCTAGCGGTCCCGCCAATATCAGTGACCAGCCACATATGGCCCACCAGTGAGTCAATTCAAACCATTGTGCATTGAAATTTTTTAGTTTTAGTTGATTTTGGAATGATTATAGCATGGTTTTAGGTTTGAATGGGTCATTTTAGCACTTTTAGGAAATAGAATAGCGCATTCAAGGTTTTTTCTAGCACATATAGGTCATAAAATAGTGCTTTTAGATTTTTGTAGTTTAGTGCATTTGATGAATGAAGTAGCCCATCTAGGAGGCTAGGGTTGAATTGGGTACATTAGTGCTTTTAGGTTGTAGATTAGCGCATATAGGGTTTTAGCACATCCAAGGGGTTAAATAATTCTTTTGAGATGTTAAGTAGCGCTTTTGGGGAAATAGCGCTTTTAGGAAATGATGTAGCAGATTCAAGGCATAGAACCATGCATATGGGGTTTTAGCGCATCCAGTGGAAACTCTAGCACATTTTGGGTTTTAGTGCTTTTAGGCCATAGAGTAGCACTTTTAGGAAATAGACAAAATGTTTAATGATAAAAATGATGATGAATTATTGCTTCCCTAGTCAATAGATAGTGAAATTGTCATGTTATCATGTTGATAAATTCATAACTTTGCTTCCTAAAATAGAAAAAAATAGTAGATAGCTGATAATTTTGCTTCCAAAAAATGAAAAACAAAGAGTAGATGATTGATATGAATTTGTGATAAATTTGCATTCTACGATAGAAAACAAATAGTAGATTGATTTGATTGAAAATATATTTGCATTCATGATTGAAATACAAACTGGATGATAATTTCATTGTGTGATAAATTTTCCTTACTGAAAAAGAAAATAAATAGTAAAATGATGATAGAGTAGATTGATGTGATGGGAAGATAGATGGATTTTGTATTGATATCCCGATATGAGTCACTTAGATAGAGAATTTTATATGGTTCACTAATATGGGTCACTTGATATGAGTCTAATAGATAGATATGAGTCTAATTGATATGAGTCTAATAGATTTCTTTTGTGATGATAAAAAATAGGAGGTTTTTAAAAACCTCCATATTAGAGAGCATCATCTTGCGGGGTGGGATAGGATTCAATATTTGACACCTGCATATGTGCAACTCATAGTGAGTTGTGGGTTGGGATTGTTATTGTCGATGCCTCCTATTTAGGTCAATAGGGGCATGTTGACTGCATTAGTAGAGAGGTGGCATTTAGAGCATAATACCTTTCATTTTCTGACTGGTGAGTTGACAGTCACCGCAAAAGATGTATATAGGATTTTGGGGATCTCGGTAGTAGATTCCCTTGTGGTCTGTGATCACAAGGAGGTGGGTGGGACAGATGTGCTCAGGAGAGTGTTCAGAGATGTTCATATAGCAAGATGCTAGGTTCCATGGGTAGACTTCAAAGGATACTCGAAATTACCTACAGTGTTGGGCATGTCTATTGGAGGCTTCCTTTGTCTAGATTGCCAGTCAAAGGGGCTATCAGTTGGATGGGGTAGGATCATCGAGTAGATGATGGGTCAACCGAGGAGATATACCTAGGGGAGCTACATGTTGGCTCACTTGTATCATTACCTACACCAAGTAGTCTATAGAGGATCATCTTGTTTATTGTGTGGTGTTACACTACTCCATATCTGGGCATGGCAGCATATTGTTGTTACCAGATAACTTTGTCCAAGGGCTAGGCCGCCAGGTAGGCCATATATGTATGCATATTCATTTTCACTTGTCCAGCCCAAGCTGGGCAAGGTGGAGTATTGGAGAGAAACCTTCAATGACATGGATGTAGTGATATGGAGGCCATATACTAATTGCGATGTAGGGGACACAGATCACTTAGAGATGTCATTTGTAGGTATACCCAAGCTTCTGATAGGGCGCACTCCTTTTATTATAGAGAGATTTTTCGCATTGCGAGTACAAAGGTAGTTTGGTTTCACATAGGGTATGCCTCAGGGCATTGCACACTATAGACAGTGCAAGGATGAGCCTGGATGGGGTTCTTGTATTGCTTACGAGGTTGCTTATATAGAGTAAATGGCATTGCAGCCTGAGGTATGGGATTTGAGACCTAATATTATGGATGGCGATATGTCAGAGGAGTATTTAGTGTACTATCACACACATTTGTTTCCATGATTTACATGTCTCGATGATCTGACACCCATTTTGGTAGTACCTCAGCCAGGGGTTGGGAGATATGAGGATGTGGCAGGTGGTGAGCAGGAAACAGGTTGGGAAGAGGAGGAGGAGAGTGGAGAGGAGGGGAGCTTAGATGGGAGTGATGGAGATGATGGCGGAGAGGGCAAAGGTGGGGAGTAGAGGCCAGTGAGACCAAGGCCAAACTTTTGGGTAGTGTGTGGATTATGTAGAGACCAAGGAATGGTATTTAACGAAGGACAGTGATCAAGGTTGCCTCCTCATCATAGCAGGGACAGATAGATACTCTGTAGGCCTTGGTACAAACACTGTAGGGACAATAGGTGCAGTTGCAGAGCCAATTGGCTTAGGCTTAGGGATTGGTAGCATAGCTATAGGCACAATTGGCACTAACACAGATGTAGGTATAGGCACAGGCATAGACATAGGCACAACCACAGGTACATCAATCTATCCCAGACCCACAGGTAGCCCAGTTGATTACAAAGAGAGACACATTTAGATAGAGGGCAATAGAGGTAGAGGGTGTTGCTCAAACACTCATGGGCACTATGGAAAGTGCGCCATTGCGAGAGGCTATTGTAGAGGGCTTTGATATGGCTAGAGAGGCTAAGTACTATCGATTTTGATATGAGGAGTTGTTTCCTATTGAGCGTAGAGAGCCTTTCCCACAATCCCACAATAGGACAAGGAGTAGATCACAGATAGTGACATAGAGCAGAGGGGTTATAAGGCCACAACAAGATCTAGATGCAGGGACTAGTGGTAGGCCACCATCCTCGAGACCAGCTCCATCAAGGGGCTCTACCAACCATCCTTGATTGATAGATGTAGGACTATTTGATGTGTATCATATCTTTGGGGCATGTATATTTGAATTTGATCATTTCTCATGTATCTTTCTAGACTTTTTAAGTGCCATTGGACTTTGGACATTTGTATGTATTTTTTATTAGCGATGATATGCAACACCGATGAGTTTTGATGATGTGTTACATTTGATATGATGATATGATATGGATATGCATTTATTTGTATATGATATGGATTTTGATATTTTTATGACTAACCATGTGATGCAAGATGATTTATGTGATGATGATGATTTATGATGTGTACTAATGATGTCATGCAAGTGGATGATGATGAAAAAAATGCAACGTGTTGAAATGATATATGATATGAAATGTTATGAAAATGTATGGTTTTCAAATGATGTGGAAATGTAATGTATGTATGAAATTTTTGTTTTTGGATTTTTCAAGAATTAGATGATGTGATGGAAAATGGATGTTGTGTTTATGAAATGCATATGAAATGATAAATGAAATCATAATGATGTGATAAATGAAATGAATATAAAATAATAATGAAATGAATGAGAATGAAATGATAATGAGATGAATGAAATATGAAATGATAATGATAAACTGATGAAATATAATGACAATGACAATGATATGATAAATGATATGATAATGATGTAATGTGAAATGATGATTGAATGATACAGATATGAAAATGATAAAAGAATGATAAGATGAATGATAAGGATAAATGATATGAGAATGAAATAAAGATGATAAAAATGAGAATGATCAATGATATGCAATGAAATGATATGAAATATGATAAATGAAATGATAATGCATCATGAAGGATAAATAGAAATGTATGAAATTTTTGTTTTTGGATTTTGTAAATGCAAGAAATAAATGAGGGGATGAAAAATGGATGTTTATGTTTATGAGATGATTTTGTGGATTTCGTTTATGGAAAATGATATGAAAATGATAAATGCATGCAAGGTAGGATAAATAATAGAATGAAATGTATGATGATATGAAATGAATATGAGATGAATGAAATGAAAATGAATAGGAAATGATAATGAATATGAAATGATAATGAAATGAAATGTTTATGAAATGATAAATGATAATGATAAGGATAATAAGGATATGAAAATGATAATGATGTAATGATGAATGAATGATAAGGATATGAAAATGATAAAATGATAATAAATGATTAAGATAAATGATGTGATATGATAAATTATATGATAAGATGATGCTAAATGGAATAACAATGAAAATGTAATGAAATGATAAGTGAAATGAAATAGATTATGAAATGATGAGTAATAGATAAAATATGATAATGAAATGGTAATAAAGATGATAAAATGGTAAGAAAATGTGTAAATGGATACAAAAATGATAAGTAAGATACTAATGATATGAAAACAATAGATAGTATGAAAATGAATAAATAAATGATATGAAATGATAAAGGATTGAAAGGATATGAAAATGAATGATAAATACTTAACTATATGATATGTATAAGACCTAAATGAAATGATAATGATTAGTGAGGATAGAGAAATACGAGGGTAAAAAAAATGTCTGAATGTCCTCCACAAATAGTCAAAAGATGTTGGTGTGAATAATTGTCTTGTACCTAGCTAATTCATTCACTAGGTAATTATGGGACATATTCACATGGTTAAGTTTACTTAGGAAAAATATTATTTCTAGAAGTCTTAGTTGGAATTTCTATAACTTATCTTATCTAGCTAGGATGCATCATTTCCTAGGTGATTAGGTTGTTAGTTGTCTCATGTCATAGGATTATGACATTTGTCAACATCATGTTCATTCCTATCTCTCAACCTTGCCCATATAAGCAAGGCATCTCATGTACATTTGCATAGCAAGCAATAGCAATTCAGCCATTAATCAATCTTGCATTGTGAAGCAAGCTTTCTTGCCATTCTCTCTCTTGTAGAAGTGGTTTTGGTCGCAACTGATCTTGGGGGTGTTGGGGAGTAACCATTTACTCCTACATGGTATCAGAGCTCTCTAGGTGTTGCAGATTCCTTCCCAGATCTGAGGGTATTGTGTTGGCTTAAGGATTTTTGTTGGATGTAGATTGGGGTTTCAAGAACCTCACAGTTAAGTTCAGAAGGCTCCACAAATGAATTTTGACTATAAATTTTCCTATTTTAGGTAAAGTTGTTTTTGAGGAAAAAAATTTTTGCTCTAACAACCTTTGGAGCAGTACGATTTTCTAATTTTCGCAAAAAATATTTTTCAGAAAAATATTTCTACAGTATTTTGTAAAATTTGGGGAAAATTCTATTTATATATGGGACTATGATTTCATATAGTTTTATGCAAAAAAATTTGAGGCAAAATATATTTGTATGGTGCAATTTTTAAATATTTGATGGTGTTTTAAGGAAATTTCTTCGGGGATCTATAAAGTCTGGGCGAATATTCCTAGAATCCACCACATTTGTACTCTGCAAGTTAGTGTACTATCCATGGTCACACCGGCCTATCGACTATTGTCAAGGGTTTTATTGTGTGGCCCCCCATCACATCATTTATGGTATGGATCGACGTCTCTTCACTATACAAATTCATCAGTCAAGCTTCCAAATCATCAGCCATTTAAGTACCCATCGCCTGCCATATGTATCTTATGTTGACTGGTGCCATCGAAGGGTACACATGCCTTTCTAACTGTAGGATTTGGATCCACTTGGACTGCATCAATGTCAGATCCTTATAAGGTCTTCCTTCATTGACAAGTATGTTGTCATCGGTTGGCATATTCTTTCATTGGCTAGTATAAAGGACATCAAATCTGGAAGGGGTCCTAATCTGTGAGTTGTACTCTGGTCAGAATCCTTTGTTGGCCCCTTCATTTCCCACCGATCACTTCTCCACACTGGCTTCGGTCTGCAGGAGGTTGGGCATCATCATGGTACCCTAAGGCTTTTTTTGTTGGCATATGGTACCATAGATCTGGTCGGCCATCACATCAGTCATCCGCAGCCCTATCATATACTCTAATGAGTGTACACATTGATTACGGGTACCTTCCATCATTATTGGTACCAACATTCTTGGTTGTCACATCACCTTGCTCGGTATGAAGCTTTATTATCTACTACAAGTTTATATATAAGCTTTTCTTTTTAATATTAAACACTTTGTATCGAAATCTTTGTACAAGAAATCTGACATTTGTTTTATTATTTGGTTTTTTAATGTACTTGGTCGACCATGTATTAAGCCCCAGTGTGTAATTTTCTTTAAAACTTGCTATTACACCCAAGGTCATATTGGTGACCGTGTTTTAGCCCCTAGTGTCAAAAATTTTCACTTGTTTAATCTTAATGTATATCTGTTGGCCCCCAAGTGCCTATTTATAGGCCTTTTTTTCATTTTTTCATAACTTTCGCATACAGAGGCAAAATCTTTCAAACAAAATATTGACGAAAAGCTGGAAGTCCGAATTTTTCAGTGTTGCAGATATTTTGTAGAGATTTTGTAGTTTTATGCCTCTTTTTCCAGGTTGAAGCCCGATCATCATTTTTCTGCCTCTAAGCTCACATCCTTGTGCTCCTATCTCTTATTTTCTCCAAATTTGTAGCGTCAGAAAGGTATTTAGGAGTACTTCAAATCTACTAATGCACTTTTTGCAGATCCGTTTCTAGATTTTCATATTTTTAGTTTGCAATTGATTTGATAATTTGGGATTCCTTGTAAATTTGCAAAAAAAGTGTAAATTTGTTAGGCAAAGGGGTTGATTTCTTGTATTGTGAGGGAAAATTGTTGTTCCTCTATTGTAATATCTCATTGTATCATGGATTTGACAAAAATTGTACTTATAACTCCATATAACTATCATGAGTGGAAATCTCAAATGGAGTTATTATTGTTAAAATTGAAGTTGCAAAGAATAACATTTGGTCAAGATCCAGAACCCACAGGAGCAAAAGAGAAAAGAAAATGGCTTGATAGAAGGGATGAAGCTCATGGTACTCTAAAGTTGTCTATTTCTCCAGATCTTAGATATCATGTTACATCTTGCACTCATCCTAATGAAGCTTGGACTACTTTAGAGAGTCTCTTTGGTAAGCTAGATAAGATGAGGAAATTTAAGTTGGAGAATGAACTCATGGGTCTTAATCCTTTAGATTTTGACAATTCCCAAGATGTTTTCTCTAAGCTCAATTCTCTTAGATTGCAGTTATCTAATTGTGGGGTTACTAAAGAGGATGAAAAGTTGATACTTTCTATTCTTGCTAAGCTTGGTCCTGATTATTCAGTGTTTGTTTCTACTTTCTATGCTACAATGGATGCTCTTGGAAATGCATACAAAATTCCTTCTCTTGATGAATTTGTAGCTCAACTCACAAGGGAACAAGAAAAGTTGGTACACATGGGCACATTGAAGTCTTCTAGATCTCATTATCTTGTTGCAAAGGATACAAAGGATTCAAGTGGCAAAGGTAAGAAGTAGAACAAGGCACCCAAGTCTAATGAGCAAGGTAAAGATTCTCTTTCACATAACACTCGTGAGTCCACATCCTCTTCTAAAGAGGAATCATCTAAAAAGAAGAAGTCAAAATGTGCATATTGCAAAAGGTTAGGACATGATGAGCATAGATGTTATAATAAGAAAATTGATTAAATGAGACACCTTCTTCAAAAGAATAACATTAAGCAGCCCTCATCAGTTTCTTCTACTTCTTCTTCAACATCACATTCAGCAGCCCCATCATCATCATCTCAATCATAGGACACAAGATCTACTTATGGGCTACACAAGATGAAAGGACAAGCACTCTTTTCCTCTACAAGTCTTGAATCTAATAGATGGCTTCTTGATTTAGGTGCATCTCATCATAAGGCATCTTCTATGGATATGTTCTCTTCTTTTGAGCCTTGTAATTCACCTCATATATTGATGGGTAACAATACATATATGAAGGTAAGTGGGAAGGGTTCTATTGACATGGGGGAGGTTACTTTCAATGATGTATTTTGTGTTCTTTCCTTGTCCACTAATCTCCTTTCTATTTACCAAATTACTCATGGGGGTCAAGGTAAAATAGTTGAGTTCACTCCATATAGGGTGTACATAAGGGAGTTGGAGACTAGGGATATTGTTGCTATCAGGATGGTTGATTATTCATCTTGAGTATACTCCTTTTCAAATTTTGCTTCAGAAGATGATAATGTTCCTTTGACTGCATCACACACTCCATTGAGTTTGAACCATGATAGTGAGGACAAGTTTGGTCAACTACACCTTGGTATTCTAAAGACTAGTATTGAGCTTCCTACTCCTCCACCTCCTGCTTCTTTAGCCATTGATGCTTCTATTCAGTAGGATGATCATATTCTTTCAGATCTTGCTTTGTGGGATGAATATTTGACAGGGATTTCTAACTTGTTCATGGAGTCTCATACTGCAGATTTGGAGGACACACTTGAGGGGATTTCTCTCCTCTTTGATGACAGTTTCAGCACAACTGTTATCCCATCTACTTTGTCCTTGGAGATTGAAATTCATGAGTCTCCTTCACTTGATTTGCCATGTTTCTTGGTGCAGTTTGTCCATGATTATGTTGTGGCTCATTCAAGCTTGGAGGCTCCTCATCAGTTTTCAGAGGCATACATATTGAGCATTCATGCTTCCTCCTTTCAGTTGGACATGGAGTGGCTTCATCATCAACTTATGGATTTATTTCTTCCTTAGGGGAGATGTGTTGCTTGCAGACATTGGGTCATCTTGTGTTTTCAGGCATTCTTCATCAGCATTGGAGCTTCTTCATCATGGGGGGGATACCTTATCTCTCTACTTCCCTCTTATGGGGGGTATTTGATTGTATGTAGATGATGCATGTTGTCCTTGGGGGGTATCATTTAGTCCTCCATATATCATGTTTTTTTTTTCTCTCTTTTGGAGAGGAGTTTTGTCCCATAGGGTTTTCTCCTTTTCTCTTCTTGTGAGAGATTGTTTTCATTTGCATTGTAAATGGGTACCTAACATAGCCTATTAGTTGGGACCCATCTTCATCTTTGCATTATTTTGCATAATAATCTTCTCCCTAAGTTGCACTTAAGGGGGGGTGTTGGTGTGAATAATTGATTTGTACCTAGCTAACTCATTCACTAGGTAATTAGGGGACATATTCACATGGTTAAGTTTACTTAGGAAAAAGATTCTTTCTAGAAGTCTTAGTTGGCATTTCTAGAACTTATCTTATCTAGCTAGGATGCATCATTTCCTAGGTGATTAGGTTGTTGGTTGTCTCATGTCATAGGATTATGACATTTGTCAACATCATGTTCATTCCTATCTCTCAACCTTGCCCATATAAGCAAGGCAATAGAAATTCATCCATTAATCAATCTTGCATTGTGAAACAAGCTTTCTTTCCATTCTCTCTCTTGTGGAAGTGGTTTTGGTCACAACTAATCTTGGGGGTGTTGGGGAGTAACCATTTACTCCTACAAAAGAGACATGATAGTTGTTGATGTTTTTTTTCGGCCTTTCAAAACTCTGAATCAAATCCAATATGCATATATGTACATTAATCTAAATGAAATGCAACTAAATGAAACCAACCATTTGTTGAGCCTTTTGTTAGCTTTCTTGAATCATCATAGAGTTTTTTAAAATGTTGGAAGTATGTACAAGCATCAGAGGGGAAATTAGCACCAATGATGACCTAAGTACAACTTTCATGATTTTTGATATAGAAAGTGAACACAAGCATCGAGGTATAATTGAACCAAGATGACCTGAGCATTTCTTGCATAAACAGACAAAGATTAACCACTTTCTTATGCAAATTTGGAACTATCATCAATGATACACTGTAGAAATCATGTCTCACAACATATTTGCACCAAATCAATAGTTAACCTCAGGACAACAGACAAAGAAAAATCATCCTCTTTCCTTGCCACTCTAGTTTAGTACATCATTGAGTGTGCTCCGAAGAGATGATATTGAAAATAAAACAACCATTGTTCAAAATATAATACTGCTATTCCAATCATTATTCAGATTTTAGATCATCTAGATATGAGTCATGATATGGTATTTTGTTGAAAAACCGTTGTGATATGGATCAATGGTCGGATAGTTGTTCATAGGATTTGTTTATTTGTTTTGTGGAAGTGGATTCTATGTCACTGTCTAGCTATTTTGGTAGAACCTGAAAGTTTATTGCCCCTAGGATGTAAATGTTTGCCCCTAGTATTGACACAACTTGCTAAAATGAATATGTACGATGATCAAGCTATGGTAAGACATTATCGTCCCAGGAAAATGGTGACATTATGATGCTATTATGATGCTAGGATGAGAGAAAGATGTGAGTATGTGCAGGATCATCAAGGAAAAAATAGGCCCTTAAGTGGCAAAAAAATTAGAAAAATTAGACTTAGGCAACTTGACGTAAAAATTTGAATAGTGGAAAAAAATTATGTAAGAATAGAATTTGTAGCAAATTGAATGTAGTTTCTAAAATACTATGTTTATTTAAAAAAATAAAAATCTATTTAGTGAAAATTTGAAATTTCAATGCAGTAGTACTTAAATTTCAAGGAAAAAATAAGAAGTAGGTGTCTGTCTGACCACCCTAACCACAATAAAATGATAGTATTTTTTTATAAGATTTTAGATATAAGTAGAGGACTCATGTCCCAATGTGATGCATACTTTTTTGTAATTTTTCCCAAGTAAATAATTAATTATGAATTTTTTTACAACTTTAAAAAATAAAAAAATCATCTATCTAACCACCTTAACTTGGTCAAAACTTCATGAAATTCTTTCTTTTTCTTTTAATCTTATAGTATGCAAAGCATGGAATGTGACACATGTTTTAGATTCAAAAAATGTGATACCATTTGAAAGCTATAATTTTTTTTCAATCAGCCTATCAATCAAGACTTTAGTTGTAATTTAAATAGAAATTAAATAATAATTATTTATTAAATTCAAAGTAAAGAATAATTTATATTGGTGGAAAGCTAAGAATTTTCTTTAAAAACCCTTTTCGTTTCATCAATTTTGGGTAAAAAGAAAGTTGTCATCCACATGCCCTACAAAAACCCATCATATTGCCACTTTTTGGCCCATCATAATCCTGCACATACCCCATGCATGAAATGAAGGCTAAAAATCTAAGTTCAGAACATGAACTAATAGATGGAGAGCTATAAATAATGTTTGTTTGCCAGATTTTGATTATTTGTGTTTATTACATTTTTCTGATTTCTTTTTTATTTTGTTGTATTTTTTATGTCAATAGACTGCCTGTTGCTAGGTTTTCACCCTATAACAAAATTTTATATTTTTTCAGGACTTTTTCAGTTGTTTTTGGATTTTTTCAAGACATTTTCTATTTTTTTGGGATTTTTTTAGGAATTTTTATGTTGTTTTTGGATTTTTTCAGGACTTGTTCAGATAAGGATAACTGCTTCAGACATAATACTTTTTTAGGTGCATGTTGTTGATGGGTTCATCAAATAGGTTCCCTTCTAGCGTTGATAGCTTGTATTCTCTTCAACCATAGACTGTTATGACCATGTAAGGACCTAGCCAATTTGGTTCAAATTTTCCTTTCTTCTCTCTATCTTGTTGATTCCATGAGTTTTCTTTTAGAACAAGATCACCAAATTGAAAGGTATGTGGATTGACTCTATGATTATAGCTACAAGACATCATTTTTAAATATTCTTTCAAATGATCAGCTGCTCATTGTCTTTTCTCATCAAGAAGTTCTAGCTCTTGTAGTCGGGAAACTCTATACTCCTCATTTGTTATGAGACCCTTCAATGATACCCTTAGTGATGGGATCTCAACTTCTAGAGGTAATATGGCTTCTATTCCATAGACAAGAGCATATGGTGTTGTTCCTATTGGTGTTTGAATGCTAGTTTTGTAGGCCCATAATGTGGGATTGAGTTGCACATGCCAATCTTTCCCTGCATCATTCACAGTCTTCTTTAATATTTTCAATATGGTTTTTTTTGAAGCTTCCACTTGGCCATTCCCTTGTGGATAATATGGTGTTGAATATATGTGTTGGATATGGAATCTCTCACAAAGTTCATCAACATCTTGATTTTTGAATGGTTGTCCACTATCTATGATGATGGAGTTGGGAATGCCATACCAACAAATGAGATAGTTGAGTATGAATGATGATTTTTTTTTCAGTGACCTTAGTGATATGGACTTCATCAATCCACTTGGTAAAATACTTTTTCATTGTGATGATGAACTTGTGTTTGTTCAATGATGATGGATGAATCTTTCCAACTAGATCTAACCCCCATTGAGAGAATGGCTAGGTTGGTGTGAATGGTTGTAGTTCCTGTGCTGGTGCATGGATGAGATTTCCATGTATCTGACATTTAGAGCACTTCTTTAAAAAATTGGATGATTCCCTCTCCATTGTAGGCCAATAGTAACCCATTCTAATCAATTTCTTGGATAAGGTCAGTCCACTTGAATGAGTACCACAAATGCCACCATGGACTTCTTGTAAAGCCTTGTCGAATTTGTAACATTCAAGACATCGAAGTAAAGTACCATCAAGACCATGGAAACAAAGAGTATCAATGATAAGGGTGTAGCGAGAGGACTAGTAAATAAAGTTTCACTTTTGGTTATAGGATAAGTCAAGTGGTAAGATATTGTCTTTTAGGTAGGCGTAAATCTTTCCATGTCAAGGTGAATCAAATCCTACTAAGTGGCAAATGATTTGGCTTTTAGGTGTGTCATAGGCAAGTGTAAATGATTGTTCCACTAGAAATTCATAGCGAGTTTGATTTTCTAGGAATTGTAATAATGAAGAGATTGTGGCCATGGCATCAGCTGCTTTGTTATCAAATCTTGGAATTTGTATGAACTTGATATCTACAAAGTACTTCTTGAAATCGTCAACCATTTTCTTATATGGCAACAGTTTGTCATCTTTGGTTTGATAATGATCATTGATCTAATTAACGACTAACTATGAGTCATAATAAACTTATAGTTATGTGATCTGCCATTCCAATGCTATCCTGAGTCCAATGATTAAAGCTTCATATTTAGCTATGTTATTAGTGCATGGAAACATTAGCCGATACAACCAAGGAATGGTATTTCCTTGAGGGGTGACAAAGAGTATGCCTGCCCCTAATCCATGTTGAGTAAAAGATTTATCAAAGTATAAATCCCAAGGTTGCTTTGATTCTGTAGTGAAGACATCAGCATCTAGAAATTCAATGTGCATGGGATGCTTTGCTTGCAGTGGTGCTTCAGCCAATTGATCACCGATAACTTGTCCTTTGATTTCTTTACAATCAATATAATGGACATCAAACTTGCTTAAGATCATGACCCATTTTGCTAACCTTCTTGTCAATGTAGCTTTTCTTAATAGATATTTGAGTGGATCAATTTTTGTAACAAGATTGATTGTATGAGTTAACATGTAGTGTTAAAACTTTTGCAAAGAAAAGACCACTACTAGGCAAGCCTTCTTGATGAAAGTGTAGTTGAGTTCATGACCTATTAATGTTTGGCTGATATAATAGATTGCATGTTCCTTTCCTATAGAGTCTTCTTGTGCTAACAATGCTCCCAAAGATATCTTTGTTGCAACAATGTATAAGATAGTGGTTTGTCCAAATTTGGTAGTACCAGAGCTGGTGGATTCATTAGGTACTGCTTGATTTGTTGAATGGCCATTTCACACTTATCATCAAATTTGAAAGCAATATTCTTATGTAGTAGATGTGTGAAAGGAAGAAATTTATTTGCTAGTTGTGCAATGAACCTTCGTATAGATTGAAGTCATCCCTGTAGTGACCTCAACTAACTGATATTCCTTGGTGGAGGAATTTCCATGATTGCTTATACTTTGGCGGGATCTACTTCAATTCCTTTTTCTGAAACTCTATATCCCAAGAGTTTTCCAAATGTGACTCTGAAAACACATTTCTTAGGGTTGAGGCAAACTTTGAATTTTTCCAACCTTGCAAAGATTTTGGATAATACCTTGAGATATCCTTCTCTTGTGTATGATTTTTCCAATATGTCATCAAAAAAATCTTCCATGAATGTGTGCATCATGTTATGAAAAATTGTAGGCATAGCTCTTTGATAAGTAGCCCCAACATTCTTTAAACCAAAAGGCATGATGTTCCAACAGTAAGTCCCCCATGGACATGTGAAAGTTGCTTTGTCCTGGTGCTCAAGTGCAATCTTGATTTGGTTATAACCAGAAAAACCATCCATTAGTGAATACATGGAATGGCTAGTTGTCAAATCAACTATGGTATCAATGCTTGGAAGAGGGAAGTCATCCTTAGGACATGCCTTATTAAGATCTCTGAAATATGTGCATACTCTAACACTTTTGTCGGGCTTCGATACAAGAACAATGTTGGAGATCCATTATGCATAGTCAATTGATCTTATAAATCCCACATCGAGGAGTTTCTTAAGTTCTTCTTTAACTAGTGCTGCAACATGAGGATGCATCTTTCTAAGTTTTTGTTTCATAGGTTTAACTCCTAGTTTGATGGAAAAGTGATGCATTATAAGATTAGGATCAACACCAAGCAAAGTTGACTTGATTTGCTTTGAGAAATTCCATGAACTCATGTACTTCTTTTTCTATCATTGATGCAGCTAACTGTAGAATCCTTGGTTTTTTTGTAGTTTCAAGATTAACTACTTTTGTAGGCTCAATCAAGATAGGTGATTGCTCATGATAGTGCTTTCAGAGAGTGTCAAGAATCCCATAATCTAGTGCCTTAAAGAGGTTTTCACCATCTGATATGCTCTTTGTTTTATCTTTTGTTTGATCTAACACTGCCAGAGTATGGTTTTCACCATTAGATCTTTCTTCTTTTTTTTTTTGCAGCTAGGAGACTTGACACTCTCCTGATTAAAGAATCTACACCAAAATTTTCCAAAGGAACAATCATTTACGTCATATGAGGAAAGGAATTTTATAATAGATTCATCAGTTGGAAACATAGGTATATTGATAGGTCCGAATAGATCCCAATCGATGAGATCGGGAGGTATTAGTGGTAGTAGGTCATTAGCTTGTGTGAAATCAGCTATGGTTAGGGTCATAATGAAGGTTTCTATAGGATTTGAGGTATGAGGTAGATCAATGATGGTTCCATTCTCATGATAGTCTTGTTCGATTAAATTTGACTTGGTATCACTAGAATCATAGTTGCGATGTAGTTCAAGTTCTTATGGTTGGATCCCTAACCCTTCTCCTTTGATTAGAGCAAGTGTATACTTGTGTATCACATCAACCCTTTTATCCCTCTAGAACTCATCATTTTGGATGGTGTCCCATTCGTATTCTCCAGAATCTGTGTTAGAATTATTATCAATGAAATTATGAATTGTTGTCAAGCAGGCTCCCCTTGGATCAGAACCTTCTTGGAACATGAGTACAGTATCATGCAATTGTTTGGATGTTATTTCTTTTGAGTTAGTATCATAGCCCAGTCTTGTCTTATCTTTTATAGCAAGTCTTGGTAGGTGAATAGGCTCAACTAGTCCTTCTTTTCTTTTCCCGATAGGACCATTACCATCGTAGCCCATGTTTTGCATGATTGAATATCCTTTACCATATTGATCTATTAGTAGCTTGAAATTTAGAACTGATTCATCTTCATCTTCATTTGTATCTTTATAGAGCCACATTAGAATGTCTCTTTCCTCAGAGTTTTCCATGGGAAATTTCTCTTTGAAAAATTTTCTGCTAAACTTTGTAATTGGTTTCGTCAATGTTTGTGTTGATGTTGATGCTACAGATATTTGATGTTGCATGATAGAAGGTTTTCCATGTGACTGAGATGACATAGGGAGATTAGCTATACACAGAGAATATTCTCCTACTCCATTATCCTTGAACCATAGTTGCTTGTCAAAGATTCTAGTTAGCTGACTAATTTGTGTATCAACTTTTAGAGAAGTACAAGCAGGCGCTTCTCGGTTGTTGGGAACCAAAGTCTCTTGACTAGCTTTGATGTTGGCGCAAGTTTGACTATGAGAATTATCAGTTGGTATTGTGATCTCCTATCTGTCATAAGGAAACTTAACACATTGATGATATGTGAATGATACAACTTGCATTTCATGAATCCAAGGATTTCCCAACAAGATGTATGCGAGATTATGGTCTAATATTTCACAGAAAGTGTTTTTGATAATAGGTCCCACTCTGATCAGTAGCATGATTAAACCCTTGGATACTCTTTCCTCATCATCATAGGCTTTAATAGTAATCTTCCTTCTAGGATCAACAGAATCCTCAGAAAATTATAAATCCTGAATTAATTTCATTTTACATATGTTCAAACTAGTACCTCCATCTATTAGTACATGTCTGACATGAAACTTGTGGATCATGACTTCTAAGTATAGTGATGAGTTATGGGGATGAGTCATGGAAACATCATATTTTTCAGAAAATGAAAGGCATGTGGATGAGGAAAAATGTCGCACCATGGCTTGAAATCGATCCACATCCAGATCAGTGGATACAATTGTTTCAATGAAGGCCTTGTCTAGAATTTCCTTATGCACTGGGGAAATCTTCACAAGTTCTAAAATAGAGATCTAAGCAGGAGTTTTTCCAAGTTGATTGATTAAATCATATCGATGTTGACGTGGGGCCCCTATCAGTTTTGAAGAAGCACCTTTTAGGAAAACTTTAGCTTGTGCCCTTGTTGTTACATTAACTTCTCCATATTTTGTTTTCTCTTCGATTTTTATAACATGAACCCGCTCATCATCAATGAACATATGATTGATTATATGTTCATCAATATGATTCATACTTTTTCCAAAAGACTCACCCTTTTGATAGTTGGGAAAAGGGTTCTAAAATGCTTGGTGGTCTTCGCTTGATTGTTGGTTTCCTTCTATTGTGACAGTTCCATTTTTTATTAAGTCTTGAATAGCATTCTTCAAGGCTTCGAAAGTATTCATACGATGGCCTTTGCATCTATGATATTCACAATAGTATGCATAATTCCATGATGGTGGCTTCACATTAGGTTTGAATTTACATTGAGGTGGTAGGGTGATAACATTCTTTGCCATCAAGTCTTTAAGGGCGGATTCTAGAGATTTCCCCAATAGAGTAAAAGTTCTTCTATTGGAGAAAAATGAAGATCGTTGTGGATTCATGTTTGATGTATTCCCTAAGGCATTGTTAGTGTTGTTTCCATGATATCCTTGAATGTTGGGATTATTTTGATTTGGAACAAAAGTTTTATTTGGTTTATTCCTTGGAGGAGGAGGATTGTTTCCCTGATTCATAACCGAGTTGACATTGTTATAATTATTGATGTGAGGAACACTAAGAAAAATTGGCTTAGATGAGAGATGATGTGCATCTACAACACCATCATTCACCACATTTTTGTTGCGAGTCCAAAACTTAGATTTTTCATTGTCGTGATTTGAGGAGCTAGGATTGTCTTTATGAAGTTTGATTATCCCCCTCTAGACCAATGCACTTTCAATTGTGATTGCATTTTCAATCAATTTCTGAAAAGATGGAGGAAAATGAATATTTAGATGATAACTCATCTCTTGATCCAAGTTGTTTATGAAGGTAGTGATCTTTTCCTTTTTAGGAACATGATGTGGATATCTAGTGAACAATATTCTCCATCTTTGAAGAAATGTAATGAATGGTTCACCAAGTTTTTGTTTAGACTTGCATAGATCAATCATGGTTATTTGGTGTTGTATGTTGTAGGAATATTGTGATATGAACTTGTTAATCAATTTGTCAAATGTTTTGACAGGCAATGTGATTTTTGATAACCATTCCATAGATTAGCCTCCAAGAATTCTAGGAAATAAGCGCATTAATTATGTATCCTCATGAGAAAACTCTAAAGTCATGTTTTGAAAGTCCCTAATATGGTCAATTGGGTCTGATTTCCCGTAATAACAATCAAACTTTGGGATTTCACAATGCTTAGGAAACGGGATCATGTTGAGACGTCGATCAAAGGGGTATGGATAGATGTCATCAAGAGCATATGTCTTCATTGTGGTTCCCCCTTGTAGGTATTTAACTTTCCCTTGAAGCATCTTAAATTGTTGTGACAATGCACTAATATCAGTCAAGGGTGTCTCATCAAGATTCTTTTTTAAGTTCTTAGTATTGAAATCATGCGGCAACTTAGCTCCTTTGTTAGCTAGATAAAGGAAATATTTTTCTTTGTCATGTTCTAAGATCTTTTCTAATGCTCTATGAAATTTAGGATCTTGCTCATCTTCTCTAAGGCGATGCTCTTCTTCTTGTTCATCATCACTATCTTCAAGCATTTTTCTCAGATCTCTATTGGAAGTAAACAGATCCTTTTCTCCTTCGGCCATGTTATCTTCAAAAAGGGGATTTCGACTCACACTATAAAGAGGATCACTATTTTTACCTTCTTCTTGAGTTCTTGGGGTATGATCTTCTTGTTGAATATATTCCTTCAGCTTATTGTATTGTGATCTTGTAAAAATAGGCATATGATTTCAAGATGTTCTTCTAGACTTAGATCATAGTTTTGACAAGTTAAAAAATGATGATGTTTTGATCTAATAAGATGAGAATCCTATGATATGATCAAAAAGATGTTCCTAATTTGTGATTGTGGCTTCCAATGATAAAGGATGTTAGAATCTTGTTTGGAGAAGTTGAATCAGTAATCAGAAAGTTGTTTGAAAAGTGCACTTTTAAGATTTTGATCCTTGTTCTTGAAGAGTGATAAATATATCAAATAGCCTATTTCACTGAAGGATTTGACTGGGATGTGTTGGATATTCGATAGAAGGATTTGGTATGTAGTTGAAATCAAGAGGTTGATTTTGATTGTGTTGTTGTGAGAGAGCTCTTCTTTAAAAATAGGCTCATGAATCTAGAGGCTCTATAGTGTATTCATCAATAAATCCCGTAATAAAATCTTGGTATCTATGGAGAAATTCGCGGTAATGGAGCAAGATGTTTTGACTCTTGTATAAAAACTTCCTTCATTGTAAGGTCTTCTTGTAACCTAGATGTTTCTTGAGATTCTTGATTCTATTGGAAATTGACTTCTTGAAAAACTTGGTAGATTTCCACTACCTAAGCATGAGAGAAAATGTTGATATGCTACTAGACCGAGGATGCTATAAACTCAAATCTGTCAAAAATAATGATTCGAGAAAAGTGATAGATGCACTATTTTTTTTCCCTATATGTGTTGCAAAAATAGGGATATGCACTAGAGAAATGGTCAAATGCACTACAATATTTCCTAGATGTGCTACTCTATGTCCTATATGCGCTATCGAAAAAAAATGTTGTGATAGTGACCAAAAAGTTGGTTTTTAGAGTAGCCAGCATATGTGCTAAAATAGACTCTAAAAGTGATGGACTAACCAGTGAATGTGCTAGCACAAACCTCATATGTGCTAAAATATATCTTATATGAGCTAGAACAGTTTTCAAAGCAGTTTTCTGAATGGTTTGTGAGTATTTTGGATGATCTTTTATTTGAACTAGTGTGATTGAAAACATAGCAAACACTCTGAAAACAGTTATTCTTAAGCCCTATACTAAACATTAAGTGTATGCTAAAAAATGTTTTTCAAAAAGTGTTTTCATAGGTTCTGCACATGATAGATAGTTCAAACAGACTCACTCTTAGTACTCAAGTAGGTCATCATAATAATCAATAGCCCACATCTTAGAACTGTGTTGACTCACACAGTCATGTCACCCTTGTAGGCATGCCCATGTTTTTCTCTTTTCCAGTTGCGTGCTTAGAGTGATGGAAGTGGATATTGAATCCCCTAAGAAAATGGTCCTTGGCAGTTATATGGTGAGTCATTCCCCCATATTTGCTTTAAATTTTATAGTGGGGCATAATAGCCTAGCTTTGGCTTGAACCCACTTGAGTCGTTCCTCTTGAGTGAATATTTTTTCCAACAAGAGAAGGCCCTCTATATGATGTAATAAATCATTAAAATTACATGAATGTAAAAGGAAAGTCTGGTATTCTAGTCACCCAGTTAAGGGGAGAGCATAGACCTATTGCCACAAACATAGTAAACAATGTTCTTTTTAAAAACCCAAATCATAATGATCTAAACTATGTGAAGATGTTGCTTCACAAAAAGCATGGAATTCATTTTAATCACAAAATCAATGTGTGGTGACTATCCTAGATTGGTTCTTTTTAAGCCAGAAAAGGTTCTATCTACAGAAGGCATCAGAATCAGAAACTTGTTTAATTACAACTTGTATGCACTAAAAGATCACCTATATGTGCAACAATAACAAGAAAATGCACTAAAACAGATCCTATATGCACTACAAAAAGTCCCAAATGCACTACAAAAACTGCTAAATGCACCAAAAGAAAATGCAACTATTTTTTATTTTTTTTAACAAAACCTTTAATAATTTGAGCTAGGTATATGCACCATTCTATCTCGTAAATGCATCGTTCTATTCCTTAAATCCATTGAAACAGTTCCTAGATGCACCGAAGTACCTACAAAAGTGCTGAAAGAAATGATGGATGTGCTGTAAAAACTTGCGTATGCGCTAAAACGGAAATTTTTTCCAAAAATCTGATTTCAGAAACGTGAAATCCTGTCAAAAAACCTATAAATAAATGTTAAAAATGGGGCAAGGCCCCATGGTGGGTGCCAAAAATGTGTGAATGATTTTTATGCATGATAAATATATAAAACTAAATGAATCAAACACACCAATAAGATATTATATCAAAAATAGAATATTAAAATAATAGAGATGGAAACTTAGTATCTTGTTATCAATGTCATCCTATCATCCTGTATCTCTAGTGTTTTGTCAATTCCAATTGGCTCTCAGATCTTGGGCTAGGCTCAACAAATGGTCTTCCTAGAGAATGAGATTGAATATGAATGCATGCAATGCTAAGACATGATTATTCTAATGCTAAACATAATTGCTAAAATGAAAGATTACAATAATGCTATGAATACTAAAGTTGATAATGACAATGCTAGAATGCTAGAATGTTAGAATGTAAGTAATCTCTAATTCATTTGTTGTGTGTTGTAACCATTGCTTGGATTCGTAGTACTATTTATAGAGTTTTCGAAAGCTTATGATTGGTTGATATGATCAACAATTGTGAAAATTCTTGGAAGATCAAATGGTTAAAGATGGATAAGACTGAAGAAAAATAGAAGAAAACATAAAGCAGTATTTTTTTTCTTTTCTGTGAAAGAGATAAAATAAGATGATAAAGATGAATTGTAAAAATCATCTTTTTGTGAGATTATGGAAAGATTTCGAAGAAGATAAATAATGAATTATTGAATTCAATTATTCATTTATGGGTGACACAGAGATTTTTCTTAAAATAGAATATTTACCCTATATTTGAAGAATAGTGGAAGATTTCATAATTAAATAAAATATTTAATTATGATTTTGAAAAGATATGGAAGATATTTAATTAAACTTTTTAAGAAATGACATGTAAATGAAATTAATTAAATAAAATATTTAATTAATTAGAAGAAAGATTTGAAAAAAAATATTTAAGTTTAATTAAATAAAAAAGACTTAATTAAATTCAAAAAGTGATAATTAATTAAAATAAATGATGTGTGTTTATTTAATTAATCAAGTAGACATATGAATGTACAATAATTAAATAAAAATTGATTTATTTAATTATGACAACATAATAAAATGAACAATATAATTAAATTAATTAAATTTAATCATATGTAGAAGACTTTAGAGAAATTAATTAAATAATAAATATTTAATTAAATGCTAGGATTAATTAGACATGACCAATTTTATGCATATACAGAAACGTTTGTCTATATGAAAGCCCATTTGTCTCAAGAGAGCTATATTTTAAGATTTAAGTGAAAAATTCACTTCCCCAACACTGTCATGATGTCTACAGTAGTTCTCAACCCAAATTTCAAATAGATTATATCTGAATATTGAGAAAAAGTGAATAAAAATCTCTTCAAATGGAGCCTATAAAAAAAACAAGAGAAAAGGAATTATTAAGAAAGGAAAACTCAATATCAAATGGGTGATTCAAGTATCTCTATGAGGGCTATGGACACCTAGTTGGTAGTAGAGCAATGCTTTGAGAGAACTAGAGGTATCTTCGTTGGGGCTCTAAATGTCTGACTGGTAGTGGAGCAATACCCAGGACATCATTGCACAATAGTTAATGGGATTCAACTCATGTAGCTTGAATCTTATATATAGTCATTTAAAGGTTAAGAAAACTTTTTAAAAAAAAGGGATGCACCATATATTCACACACTCATATTCAAAAGGAAGTTAATGGTGATTTACATCTGAGTTTCTAGCTCAACCTTACTTATTCTAATTGATCATACTTGAAGTTTAAAATGTTCATAAACCAGAGGTTCTGGGTGACTGAATTCTTCAATGTCTTGAAAATAGGTAAACCATTTCCCCAACCAAGTCGCCATTTGTTATGCCTTGCATAACCACCCCATTTTATTTTTTGGTCAAAATGGGTGGGTATGTGCAGGATCATGATGGGCCAAAAAGTGGCAATATGATGGGTATGTGGTTGATGACTTTTTTTTACCCAAAATTGATGAAACGAAAAGGGTTTTTAAAGGAGATTCTCAGCTTTCCACCAATATAAATTATGCTTTACTTCAAATTTAATAAATAATTATTATGTATTTTATATTTGAATTACTACTAAAGTCTTGATTGATAGATTGATTGAAAAACATCGATAGCTTTCAAATGGTATCACATTTTTTGAATTCAAAACATGCATCACATTCTATGCTTCACATAATATAGGATTAAAAAAAATTGAAATTTCATGAAGTTTTGACCAAGTTAAGGTGATCAACATATGAGTTTTTATATTTTTTAAAAGTTGTAATAAAAAATTTATAATTAATTATTTACTTGGAAAAAAATTACAAAAAAATATGCATCACATCCGGACATGAGTCCTCTACTTATATCTAAAATCTTATAAAAAAATATTATCATTTTATTGTTATTAAGGTGGTTAGACAGACACCTACTTCCTATTTTTCCATGAAATTTAAGTACCACTGCATTTAAATTTCAAATTTTCACCAAATAGATTTTTTTTACAAAAAATAAACCTAGTAGTTTAGAAACTAAATTCAATTTGCTATAGATTCTATTCTTATATATTTTGAAATAATATAGATAACTTACTCAAATTTTTATGTCAAGTTGTCTAACTCTGATTTTTCTAAATTTTTTGCCACTTAAGGGCCTATTTTTTCCATGATGATCCTGCACATACCTGGGTCCCCCTTGTGTTTTGTTTGTCCTTGGTGTTTTGTTTGGGTCCTAGGATTTTTTTCTCCTAAGTCCTTGTTTCTTTTGTTCTAGTAGAATCAGAACTGGAATGGAAACTGGATGCGAAACTTGTTTAAGGTTCTAAGACTAGTTTTTAGTTCTGGTCCTAGCCCCACTCTTATCTTGTTTATTTTTCTTGTTTGTTATGTTTTCTTTGAAATCTCAGGTTTATTTTTCCCCTTGAGATTTCTTTTTTTTGTTTCCTTACTTCTTTTCATCTAGCAAAAGCGAAACCAAAAACAAACTTGAACTTAGAACTTTATAAAAGTTCTAAATCCGATTTTGGTTCCGACCCCACCTCCATTGGTTTCTTTTGGATTTTGTCCTCATTCATGTTTGGTTTGGGATTAGTTCTATTTCGGTACCTTTCCTTTTCATTTTATTTTTGTGTCTTGTCCCTTTGTTGGGAGTGGAACCAGAATTGGGATCGAACTCGAAACTTTGAAAAACTTTTGGGTTTGGTTCTGGCTTCGACTCCACCTCCATTTTTGTTCTGTTGTCATTTTTCCTCGTCGTGGGTTCAAAACTAGAACTAGAGAAAAATATGGAACTAACACTAAGTTCCTGATTGGGTTTCATTTTCACCTATGCCCCCATCTTACCTCTAACATATGCATTGTCAAGTACCTATTTCTCCTTTGATTCTGCATCTAACCAACCGCAATTAATGCCATTAATTACTACTCCTCACATGCATGAAATGGCTTTTAAATTTTGATTAAGGATTAATTGGCTCATTATCATTGTTCCCTAAGCATTTCACAAGCCAAAGTAGAGAGAGCTTGAGGAGGATTGAATTTGGTTGAGGGAAAATGATTAGTAGGAGGATTTGGATCCATTGTCATCCTTTTTGGGTTGTGTTTCAAGGTAGGTGTTTTCCCCATTCTGTTTTGTCATTTTTTAATTTTTTTTAAATTTTTTTCGTCATGTTTTCATGTGTTTCCTTTAGTGGTTCTTCACGTGTTTTCCTGGTTATTTCATTTTCTTTGTTCTTTTTCTTTCTTTTACTTTTTCTTTCTCATTTCCTTTTTTGTCTTTTCCTATTCTATTTTTGGTTGTTTTGTAGTCGTTTTCACTATTGGTGATTGCATCTGTACTGTCGTACCCTATTTTTTAACTAGGGTTTCATTTGGAGGGGTCCTTTGTGCATCAAAACATTTTGAATCTTCTTGGTGATCCCTTTTATCCTATATTCATGTTGATTTAGTAGTTTTGAGGTTAGGGTTTTGGATGCCCTAATTTATCTAAGTCGACGAGTCACGTAAACTAGGGTTTTGTGCATTAACGTTTACAATAAGTATGCCCTAAAGTTAAATTTGGGTTTTTTCCTATTAAGGGTGAAGTTAAGCCCCTTTTTATTCATGGTTTTGACATGGTCATGTTACCTGAGTCTTAAATCACTATGGCTGAATAAACTCACTTCCTTTGTTTCAGTGGTACACTGGCAGAAGAAAACGAAGGAGTGAACTCATTCCTTGAAAATGTCCAAAGGGATCAATTCTCGAAAAAATCGCACCTACAATAAGTATTGACTCAAACCTACTCATTTTTATTTTGGAAAAATAGGAGTCGAAGTGGGAATTGAACTTGAAACCATTGTTTGGTTCCAAGTTTGATTTCCATTCTGATCCCAATTCTAGTCCTTATCCTAATTCTAGACCTGATCCTGATCTTGTCCTAGTTCCGACCGCGGTCCCATCTTTGTTAAAAGGATTTATGTTCTCAGTACTCTCTTAGTTCCACTTCTAATGAATGTGAAATTTCACTAAGTATAGAGAGGAACTTGGTGTGCATAGAAAGGGATATGAAAGGTGACATTCATTGTAATGTTTTCCAAGTTCTTGTTAATCTATTATTTGACTATTTTTGCAAGATTAAAAGATATCAGGAGCATTAGAGGGGACTTCTCAAAGAGGAATTCAAGTGGAAAAAATATCTAAGCCAGGGAAGCCTAAGAAGATTAAAGTGGAGGATCTACCTTAAACATTAAGATACAAACACCAAAGTCCTACTCTCATGGCTAGCAAAGTAGAATCAGATTAGGCAGAAATTATTGACACAAATTTGGGCCCTTTCAACTATGAAGAGTTGGTTGGTAATACCTTTTTAGAGGATGCAACCCCGAGGGCTATGAAGATTGTCCAATCTGGATTGGTACATGTTTCCATTTTCCCTATATTAGTTCAACGTCTAGAGTTTATCCTTCTTGCAACAAGAACTTACAATCTAGCTACCAGGCAATGTGTAGATGTGCAAGGTAGTGTCATCATTGATCTTACTCCACAAATGATAAGATACATGTTTGGTGCACCTACACTGTAGAACCTTGGGCAACTTAATGAAGTAGAATCCTTACAATTATAATATAGTAAAAATAAGGAGTCCAATAGAACTCACATGAATAGGAGTTGGATGAAGGTGGAGAAGAAGTCCTTGGACAAGCTCCCTAATTAGCCAAAGAGGGCAAATTTCTCAAAGGAAATTGGAGATATAATCATGTTGCTCTCAAGAGTATTTGGGATGAGGGATTCCTCATATTTTAAGGAATGGATGTTTCCATTCATTCATGCTATTTTTGATGGAAAGCAACAAATTGATTGGCCAATGATTATATCAAAAACCCTACATAATTAGATACAAAGAGTTGGGTAGACCAAGTGCTTTTTCATGACCTCTTATGTAATATATGTAGTTGCAAGGAGAGGTATTTTTCCTAGATTGAACAGAGTTGGAGTGCTAGGAGAGACTAAGGGTCAGAAGAAGCTTTGGGATCACTATGACCAACTAATCCTACAGACATTAGAGCTACATTACAAAAGGGTTAATTATGCATTCTTATATGTAATCATTAATCAATTAATAGGAGATGCAAGGTACAAACTAAGCTAGGAAGCTATGGCTTTTATTGTAGAATGGGGACATTGGTACATCTAGTACCCCATGTACACCTACTTTAGATTGTTTAGTTTGGATGTCCATCCCCACCTGCTTCCTAGATGTTGTAACAATAGAATCATTCTTATGGAGTTCATTTACCATGCTTTGGGAGTCAACACCCAATTAGGCAATAAACATAAGCCTAGATGCAAAAAATTCCCCATGAAGTTGGGAAAATACAACTATGCCCATAATGTGGCTACCAAGGTAATATGTGATGGGTTAATTCATTTGAAGTTGGGTTTGTACACTACTAGGAAGTATCTTGACCCTAAGCATAAAATGAATGGTCTACTTGCTACTATTTTTGAGAAACACTTTGATTTGTTGGAGAATTTTTTGTGTGACTTACAAGATCAATTTGATGTCAGAAGGAGGAGTTATGAAAGGTTTCCAATTCCACTAATGATTGAGTATGGGGTGAAGCAGGATATTCCTAAGACCTTATCTGATGATGGTATAACCTTGGATCCTTAATATGATGTTGAAAACATAGGCAATAAGAGCCTAGATTCAATAAACTAGGATGAAGAGGAGTCCATAGACATAAATAAAATCACAAGGATAGTGTTGGATAGGAGCATTCAATGGGTGGTGATGGGAGCTAAGGAGCTAGAGGCTCAAACTTTAAAGAAAAGAAAAGCACGGGGCACCCAAGGCTACAATAGAACCAAAAGAAAGATAGCTCCTAAAGAGTAGTTAGAGTTTCTCCCTCCTATCTCGGGAGGAGAAGCTGAGTTAGAAGTTCCTTCCCTTGGAATTCAAGAGACACAAGGAGAAGGATCTACAACAATGGAAGAGGTAACCCCATCTCAAGCTGAAACCTTAGTTGCTACTACAGAAACATTACCTCAATCTACCCTTCCACAAGAATCTATTGAGGAGTTCATTACAGGAAGCCTTCATACGTAGGAAGGTACCCTTAAGGGGATGGAGATGGAAGTGGAAGTTCATGACATTGATTCTGAATCTAAGGCCACATAGTTAAATGGTGAGAATACCAAGGAGATATTTATTGAGAACATTGGAGATGTGGGGACTGAACATATCCTCACTCCTGAAGATCAATGGAAGATTTTTTAAGAAGCAAAGAAGGAATCAGATGCCAAGGGACAAGCTGAGGCACTGGAAAAACAAAAGGAAGCTTATGTTAAAGCCCAAGCTGAAGCTCTAGCAAGGAAGAAGGAGCTTGGGGCCAAAACACAAGCTTATGCATTGGCCAAGCAATAAGAGATACAGGCCAAAGGTAAAGCTAAGGAGCTTGCTAGATAGCAACAAACAGTGGCAAAGCTGAAACTAAAAGAGGAGAGTGAAAAGATTGCATTGGTACAAAAAATTCATGAACTTGAGGAGGAAAAATCTCAACAGAGAAGAGAAAGAGAGGCCCTTGAGGCCAAATTAAAGCTAATTGAGGAATCCCAAAGGAAGGGAGATGAGAAGGAATAAGTAAAGGATGAGGCACTAGCCAAACAAGAATAGGAGGCTAAGGAGGCTTGGGATAGACTCAAAGAGTTAGAAAAGAAAATGGATAAAATGTATGAACAAAGGAGGATTGAAGAAGAACAATGGAAGTTGGAAGAGGAGCAAGAAGCCAAGAGAGTGCAAGATAAAAAAGAAAAGGCTAGAGCTCAATGATAAGCAAAAGAACAAGTAGAGAAAGAGAAACAACAAGAAACCGTTCCTTAGCTTAGACCAATAGTTTGGTAACCACTTTCTCCTGCCACTTCCTCTTCTACACAAGTAATGACTCCCTCTTTTACCCCAACAAGGTTGAAGTTGGATTTGGAAAGAAAGAAAATAGTTGAACCCCAACATCTTAATTGGGATGAAATGATGAAGGTGTTGGAGTTAAAATGACACTGAGAGGGGGGGTGAATCAGTGTCTTAACAAATTTGACCAATTTGCAAAAATTCAAAAACATAGCTCAGATTTGATCTCAATATTACTCTGATTAATGCATTCATGAGTTGAATGTAAGCATTCATAAATAGAATTGAGAAAATTAATAATCCAACAGTGAACTAAAATAGCAACAACACAGTAAAGCAGTGAGAACTCAGATGAACAAGGAGACACAAGATTTTTTGAGTGGAAAACCATCCTGGGGTATAAAAACCACACCTGAAATTCCTTCCAGGCTTATTCCTTAAATCAACTATTCACAATGCCTTATAGGCTATTTTTGGGCACCCACTCAAGGAGCACCAACCCCTCATTTAGAGATATCTATCTCAAGGAGTACCAACCCCTCAAATTATGTTATGAACAACAATAACAACTCAAAGGATTTCTCTGTTTTCAGTTAAGAACATGAATATTTGTTTTCTTGTCTATAGAATACCTTAAAGATTCAATAATTGAATCCTTAAAATATTGCATAGAAAAGAATATTACAATATATCTCTGCATCTTTTAGTTTCAGATTTTTAATACAGAGTATTTCAATACATTCACAAATCACTACCAGAAGAAGTTACAATGTTTTCAACTCTAACTTTTATACAATATTTCAAGTACGTCTTCCATAAAGAAGATCTTCAAAGAATACGAGGTCAAAAGGAAACTGAAACCTCATACTATTTTTAGGAAGAATGATGCCAAATAGTAAATGTTTGTAGGAGTAACGCCTATCCAAAAGGCTATAAATACTTTGTCACAATATAACAAAGCTTTTCAAATATCAGACCATGCAAAGAAACGTCTCCAGCCATAAAGAGATTTCCAGACAACAAGATAACGCCCAAGGACTGCCAATAGCTAAAATAACATACCAAATAAAGATACCTATTTGAGCAGCATTCAAATAAACTCCAGAGAATCGATGCCAAAAATAGGTCGAGCTCTCATTTATACTCAACACCTCAAGAAATGGCCATAAGTTACATCAGAGAGGCAGATACCAATGGTGGTGGCTAGGGTTTCTTACCTAGCCAAGTGAACTCACAATTTTTTCCCTAAGAACCTTTCTTTTCAATCGACCGAAGTCAACCTTAATGCCATCAATCAACCTACAGATTGTCACTGTGACATTCTATAGTTGGGGAGACTTTATAAAGAAAACCTTTTGTTTTACCGAAAGCCCACTTGATACACATTGTTGCTATAACATATTGCTCTCGGGAAGACCTATTCTGAAGAGAACATCTCTCACCGACAAGCAATTTGAAAGAAGTCATTCAAAATTCGTTGTAACTTCAAACTATCAGTGAGACATCTTGTAGATTTTTTATGTCATATTGAAATCACACCTATTTGCCAAGATGACACAAATCTCTTGCCGAAAGTCACTCATTAGACTTCATCGGCAAGACCTGACGGGCTCTCTATGACAACACTTCGATGCTACAAGAGTCTCGGTGAAAATAACCCTTTGCATGATCGGTGAGACACCACGAGATCACTAAGACCTCCCACTTAATATCACAAACTCTTACCGATATGAAATTTTTCAAAGGCAGCCGGTGTGACATTGCACATTCGTTATAACCTCACACCGAAACCAACACATTTGGCTGAAGAAATCCTTCAATGTATTGTTCGATAAGACTTTCCCTAAGAATCCTTTGAAGAAGAGCCCCTGTCGACAAGACAAAATCACTTCGCTAAGATCACATTTTGATATCACCAAGCTCTCGCCGATAGACTTCCACATGCAGTAATCGGTGAGACATAACCCTTTTCGCTAAGATCCTTCACTGAAGCCTTAAACTCTTGATGATATGTTTCCATTCAACCTCCAATTGGTGAGACAAAGAAATTTCACTGAGACCACATACCAACGAAATAACATATGCCGATAGAGATCACTTTTTGTCACCAAAACAAAAGAGAAGTCTTGCCAAAAGCTGCCTGAATCAAAAAAATCCAATTGACATGACATCAGAAATGTCTTTTTGATAGGAAACACAGACATTTCAAAATGGATTGGGGAGACCTTGCCATTCTCACACCGATATGTGTAAGCCCGAAAGAGAAACAACCAATACCATTAGACAAATGAGATGTCAAAACCAAGGTAACTATAATTCCTTCCAAAAAAGTGAGTTCAAAGAATGTAATCAAATGGCTCGTAATCATGTGAAATACACCTGTGGTATGCAAAGAGAAATCTCATCACCAAGAATGTGAATCGTAACAAATAACTTTTTGTAATTGCCAAGAGACATCAAAGAGGTGCCATAAAAAAAAACATAAGGATCCAAACTAAGACAGATCACCAAAGAGAACTAACTGAAAGAGATTTTTTCATCAAGGACAAACCATAAACACAACTAAGATCCAACAAACTCCCCCTTTTTCCTTGATTGCAAAACACAAATGACTCTCCCCCTTTTTTCTGCGATGACAAAAGATAAAAGAGAAGAATGTGCATTGCCATGAAACACAACTAAGAAGCCAACCAAAATATCATGAGAAACAGCTACAAAAAGAGTAACAGTGTAGCAACCAAGAGTGTAGGAGAGTAGTAACTGAAACAAAACATATAACATGCTCCTCCTAAGCTATAGCATGGTGACTTAGTGAAGTAACGATTGAGAGATAACTCCCAATCGAAGTCTCAGCCTTTCAAGTAACCATTTTGCTAAGGGCTTAGTAAAAATGGCAGCCACCTAATCTTGTGAACCAACAAACTATAAGTAGACATCATTAGCCAGTACCTTTTCTCAAAGAAAGTGAAAATTGATAGCAATATGTTTAGTGCGAGAGTGCATAATAAGATTTTTTGATATATTTATCGCACTAGTGTTATCACAGAGAATAGAAACAATTTAGAAACTTCAATACCCATATCTGAGAGAGTTTGACTCATCCAAAGAACTTGAGTACAGCACGAAGTGGCAGCAATGTATTCTTCTTCAACAGTAGAGAGAGAAACAGATTCTTGTTTCTTACTATGCCATGCCACTAAACGATCACCAAGAAAGAATGCAACACCACTAGTGCTTTTCCTATCATCCAAACAACCAGTCCAGTCAGCATCAGTATATGCAATCAACAAAAAATCATTACTTCTAGGATACCAAAGACCAAAATAAAGAGTTCCCTAAATGTATTTAAGGATCCTTTTAATAGCAATGATATGAGACTCTTTAGGTGATGCCTGAAACCATGCAACAATGCAAACTTCCTGCATGGTGTCAAGTCTAGAAGCAGTTAAATATAATAGACTTCCAATCATAGATCTCTATTCAATCTGATTTGTATCAGGAGAGTCATCAACCTTAGTAAGTTTGCATCTAGTAATCAATGGAGTGCTAATTGGATGGCATTCATCCATCTGAAATTTCTTAAGCATCTCTCTAGCATACTTGGTTTGAGAAAGAAATATTCCATTTTCATGTTGAGAGATTTGAAGACCCAAGAAGAAATTTAATTCCCCCAATAATGACATTTCAAATTAATATTCCATTAGCTGAGAGAATTTTTTACTCAAAGTAACATTATTGCAGCAAAAGATAGTGTCATCAACATAAATTTCAACAACCAAAATATCAGAACCTTTAGTTTTAACATAAAGATTGATGTCTACACCTACTCTAACAAATCCATTAGAAATTAGATGACTATCCAACCTATAGTACCAAGCTCTAGGAGCTTGTTTTAAGCCATAGAGGGCCTTTTCAACCTATAAGCATGGTTAGGCTTATCTTTTCAAATGAAACCTTCAAGTTGTTCAACATAGACCTCTTCATCTAAGTAGCCATTTAAAAAGGAAATGTTGACATCCATTTGGTAAACAGTAAAGTCTTTATAAACAGAATAAGCCAAGAATATTCTGATAGATTCTAATCTAGCAACAGGTGCAAAGGTTTCACCAAAATCAATACCTTCTTGCTGAGCATAGCCTTTGTAGACAAATCTTGCTTTGTTGTGAACAACATTGCCATTTTTATCAAGCTTGTTTCTGTATATCCATTTTCCTCCAATGACATTCTTGTCATCTAGTCTTGGGACTAACTCCCAAGTTTGATTTTTCTCAATTTGATCAATTTCTTCGTACATACCATTAATCCAACATGAGTCTATGAGAGCTTCATTAAATTTTTTAGGCTCAAACTGAGTAACTAGACAGAAAGCAATTTGTGCCTTTTCATTAGATTTTGTAGCCTTTCTTCTGGTTTGAACTCCTACATTTTTATCCCCAATAATTTGATCTTTGGGGTGATATTTAACTATATTTTTCGAAGGAGCATTTGGTGCAACCTTTTTAGGACTTTCTTTTTCATTTTTAGGGCTTGATGATTAAGCAATAGACTTTTTTGTTTTAGCTTCGTCTAAATTTGATTCAAGTTCAAGTCATTCTTCCTCATTATCCTGCAAGATGTCAGCATCTAAATGTAATCTTTCATCAAACTTTACATTCACAACTTCAAAAATCTTGTTAAGCCTTATGTTAATACATTTATAAGCTTTGTTGTGAGTTGAGTATCCCAAAAAGATACCCTCATCGCACTTTGATTGAAAGTTGCCAAGGTTATCATCATCTTTCTTGATAAAGCACTTACTTCCAAAAATTTTAAAGTATTTGACAGATGTATTTTGTCCATACCAAAGTTCATAAGGAGTGTGTTTAGATTTCACCCTAAGCTGCACTCTATTCAAAATTTATATAGCTGTATGAAAAACTTCTTTCCAATACATGTCAGACAATTTAGCTTCATCTAGCATGGTTCTAGCCATTTCTTTTACAGTTATGTTCTTACATTCAACTACCCTATTTTTTTGAGGTGTTTTTGTTCCAGCATACTTTCTTTTAATGTCGTGTTGTTCATAGTAATCAATAAACTCTTGAGAGGTGAACTCACCTCCTTTGTCAGATCGCCGACATTTAAGTTTCAAATTAGATTCCTTCTCAACCAATTTACGAAAGATTTTAAACCTTTCAAAAGCTTCTAATTTGTGCTTAAGAAATGTGACCCAAACCATTCTAGTATAATCATCCACAAACAGCATAAAGTACCTTTCACCATTAATAGACCTTGTTTTCGTTGGTCCACATAAATCAGTGTGCACAAGCTGTAAAGGTTTCGAAGAAGAATTTTCTTTTGTTTTGAGGCTGATTTTAGTTTGTTTACCACTTAAGCATTCTTTGCACATAGAGTTTTCTGGCTTGCTAAGAACTGGTAAACCTCTAACATTCTGATTTTTACTAATTCTAACCAAATTTTCAAAGTTTATATGTCCTAATCTTTTATGCCATAACCAACTCTCTTCGATTTGGCCCATTAAACACATACCTTGATTGTCATTGCTTGATGTGTCGAGAAGATTGTACACATTTCCTTTTGTCCTCCTTCCAACTGCAACAGCCTTTCCAAGCTTGTTCTTAATCTCGCATCCCTGCAAAGTGGAAAGAACATGATAACCATTGTCACATATTTGACTAACACTTAGAAGATTGTGTTTGAGACCTTCCACATAGTACACATTATAGATAGGAGTGTCTTCATTCAGAAGAAGTGAACCTCTACCTTTAATTTGAATACCAGAGTTATCACCAAACTTAACATATCCGCCAACATAATCCTCAAGATTTATAAATTTATCCTTGTCACCAGTCATATGGTTAGAACATCCACTGTCTAGGACCCATAAGTCCTTTTTATTGGAATGAAAAGTAGTTTGAACTAACATAGTTTGCTCATTGTTGTTAATAGTCTTAGGTTTCCAAACCATTTTAATTTCCTATTGTTTAGATTGTAGATCAGTTCTGCACTGTTTGACAGAATGTCCCAAATCATTGCATTTAAAACATTTGATCTGATTAACAAAACCATAGTGTTGCCTAAGACCAAACTAGGGTATTCTAGAATTCATAAACCTGCAAGAGCTCACTTTATGGCCAAATTTGTTGCAAAAAAAACAATACCCATAGAAGAAAGGATTGACTCTATATGAAGGTCTATTACCTCTAAAAAACTGAACATGATCCTTACCAAATTCTAAGTGATGTGAACCTGAACCTTTGACTTCAGAAGAGGGTTTTTTTTTGCATTTTCAATTGAGCATTCACCCTTTTCAAAACCAACACCACTTTTATCTTTATACATCTTCTGCTTGCTAAGCATCTCATTCAGTTTTAGAGTGCTTTTATATTTTTCAATTTCCTTCCTAAGACAGACTACTTCTTGTTCCATTTTTTGAATTTCTTGATCTTTGAAGGCTACAGTCTCTCAAAGACAGTCTTCAACTCTTTTAACTTCTTCAAGCTGAGTTTTCAGAGAGACCATTTCTTGATCTGGTTTATGTTCTTGAGCAAGAACTTGTTTTTTGAGTTTTTTGACCTCTTGTAAAGCACATTTCAGCTCACTTTCAAGATCTACTTCACCTTCTTCAATGTCAATGGTGTTTGAATCATTTTTCTAAGTAATTTCAGCCATGAACAAAGTTTCATATTCTTCAGCTAATGAATCTTCAGACTCAATATTAGATTCATCCTTACTAAACATACTTTTCTTCTTTTTGAAATTGAAGTTTCGTTTAGGTTTGAAGGCCTTCTTTTGAGGTTGTTTTTCAGTTGTCTCGTTGTCACAGATCTGATCATCATAAGGACACTTTGTAGCAAAGTGACCTATTTTTCCATAGTTAAAATATTTAAAGGGAAGTTTTCCATTATATTTTCCTAATCCCTTTTTGAGTCTTCTAACAAAATGGGATTCTTTAGAATCAGACAACTCTGATTCACTAACTTTGACTTTTTCTTTCTTTTCAATGTTAAAGGCAGTTTCTTTCCCTGTTGAATTGATTTTGCTAGTTCTCATTTCATAGGCAGTAAGTATTCCTTGTAGGCTATCTAAGGTAAGCTTATCAAAGTGTTTCTTTTCTTCTAAGGCTGACATCTTAGGTTCAAATTTGGATGGCAAGGTTCTAACAACCTTTGTGACCACATCAAATTCATTAACCTCTTGTCCTAGACCTTTCATTGCATTGACAACTTCATCAACTCTTAGGAAATATTCAACCACTTTTTCATCATCCCTCATTTTCATCTCCTCAAACTGATGTTTGAGTGTAATGACTTTTGAAAATTTGACTTTCCCATTCCCTTGATATATAGTTTCAAGTTTATCCCAGATTTCATGAGCAGATTTGCAATGCATGACTTTAATGAACACATATTTAGTTAACCCACACAAGAGGGCATGCTTAGCTCTGGAATTTGTTTCATACCTCTTCTTTTTAGTAGGATCAATGGGAATAGAGGTTAGTACATTGTAATCATTTAACACCATGCTCCAAACATCAACATCAAAAGAAATAAGAAAAGCTTCCATTCTGATTTTCCAGAACACATAATTTGTTCCATCAAATAACGGAGCTCTGGTTACAAAGGCACCATCTTGAGAATGTGCCATTGAAAAAAAAACTCCAAGACCAAGATCAATCCAAGGTGATTAAAACCTATCAGAGGATCCTATGCTCTAATACCAATTGTTGGAGTTAAAATGACAATGAGAGTGGGGTGAATCAGTGTCTTAATAGATTTGACCAATTTGCAAAAATTCAAAAACATAGCTCAGATTTGATCTCAATATTACTCTAATCAATGCATTCATGAGTTGAATGTAAGCATTCATAAACAAAATTGAGAAAAGTAATAATCCAACAGTGAACTAAAACAATAACAAAACAGTAAAGCAGTGAGAACTCAGATGAACAAGGAGACACAAGATTTGATGAGTGGAAAACCCTCCTGGGGTATAAAACCACACCTAAAATTCCTTCCAAGCTTAATCCTTAAATCAACTATTCACAATGCCTTATAAGCTATTTTTGAGCACCCACTCAAGGAGCACCAACCCCTCGTTTAGAGATATCTATCTCAAGGAGTACCAACCCCTCATATTATGTTATGAACAACAATAACAACTTAGGGGATTTCTCTATTTTTAGTTAAGCACATGAATCTCTATTTTCTCATCTACAGAATACCTTAAAGATTCAATAATTGAATCCTTAAAATATTACATAGAAAATAATATTACAATATATCTCTGCATCTTTTAGTTTTAGATTTTTAATACAGAGTATTTCAATACATTCACAAATCACTACCAGAAGAAGTTACAGTGTTTTCAACTCTCATTTTTATACAATATTTCAAGTATGTCTTCCATAAAGAAGATCTTCAAAGAATACAAGGTCAAAAGGAAACTAAAACCTCGTACTATTTTCAGAAAGAATGATGCCAAATAGTAAATGTTTGTAGGAGTAACGCCTATCCAAAAGGCTATAAATACTTTGTCACAATATAACAAAGCTTTTCAAAGATTTGACCATGCAAAGAAATGTCTCCAACCATAAAGAGATTTCCAGACAACAAGATAATGCCAAAGGACTACCAATAGCTATATAACATACCAAATAAAGATACCTATTTGAGCAACATTCAAATAAAATCTAGAGAATCGATGCCAAAAATAGGTCAAGCTCTCATTTATACTCAACACCTCAGGAAACGGCCATAAGTTACATCAAAGAATCAGATAACAATGGTGGCGGCTAGGGTTTCTTACCCAGCCAAGTGAAATCACAAATTTTTCCCTAAGAACCTTTCTTTTCAATCAACCAAAGTCAACCTTAATGTCATCAGTCAACCTACTGATTGTCACTATGACATTCTGCAGTCAGGGAGACTTTATAAAGAAAACCTTTTGTTTTACTGAAAGCCCACTTGATACACATTGTTGTTGTAACATATCACTCTCAGGAATACCTATTCCAAAGAAAACATCTCTCACCGACGAGCAATTTGAAAGAAGTCATTTGAAAAGTCATTGTAACTTCAAACTATCGGTGAAACATCTTGTAGATAGTTTTATGTCATACCAAAATCACACCTGTTCACCAAGATGACACAAACCTCTTGCCGAAAGTCAATCATTATACTTTGTTAGCAAGACCTGATAGGCTCGCTATGACAACACTCTGATGCTACAAGAGTCTTAGTGAAAATAACCCTTTGCATGAGTCGGTGAGACACCATAGGATCACTAAGACCTCCCACCGAATATCACAAACTCTTACCGATATGCAATTTTTCAAAGGCGGTTGGTGTGACATTGCACTTTCTTTATAACCTCACGCCGAAAGCAACACGTTTGGCCGAAGAAATCCTTCAATGTATTGTTTGGTAAGACTTTCCCCAAGAATCCTTTGAAGAAGAGCCCTTGTCAGCAAGACAAAATCACTTCACTGAGATCACATTTTGAAATTGCCAAGCTCTCACTAATAGACTTCGACATGCATTAGTCGGTGAGACATAACCCTTTTTGCTAAGACCCTTCACTGAAGCCTTAAACTCTTGCTGATATGTTTCCATTCAACCTCCGATTAGTGAGACAAAGAAATTTCACTGAGACCACATACCAATGGAATAACATATGCCAATAGAGATCACTTTCTATCACCGAAACAAAAGAGAAGTCTTGCCAAAAGCTTCCTGAATGAAAAAATCCAATTGACATGACATCAGAAATGTCTTACCGATAGGAAACACAAACATTTCAAAATGGATTGGGGAGACCCTGCCATTCTCACACTGATATGTGTAAGCCCAAAAGAGAAACAACCAATACCATTAGACAAATGAGATGTCATAACCAAGGTAACTGTAATGCCTTCAAAAAAATTGAGTTGAAAGAATGTAATCAAATGGCTTGTAATCATGTGAAATACACCTGTGGTATGCAAAGAGAAATCTCATCACCAAGAACTTGAATCATAACAAATAACTTTTTGTAATTTCCAAGAGACATCAAAGAGGTGCCATAAAAAAAAAGCATAAGGATCCAAACTGAGATAGATCACCAAAGAGAACTAACTGAAAGAGATTTTGTCGTCAAGAACAAACCATAAACATAACTAAGATCCCATAGAAGGGGATTGAGAAGGAGAGATCCAAGAAAAAGGGAAGAGCTCTTCATTCCACCAGATTAACAGATGTAGGTGAAATCATTGTTGAATGTGCCATTCCTATAGTGGATAAGGATAGGTCAGAAATGCAACTAACTGACTACCAATTCAGAACAGTGAATTTGGGAAGGCCCAAAAGGAATCAAAAGATAAATCTCATTGATATTGTGGCCTCCTCCACTAAATCTAGTATGTTAAAGGATAAACAAAGAAAGGTGAGCTCAAGGGTCAATTGGACAAGTTGCACAAATTCTTGAAGGATGTTTCTAATCCTATATCCTCACATTCTGCTATTCCAGAAACACCAGTTTTATTAAGCAAGAAAGAAGTAGATGATCTAGTACATATGAGGAATAAAGCTAGAATCCTTGATAGGTGGGTTGACAAATTAAATCAAGTAGAGGATTTTCTTGTTCAAGCTTACAAATTTCATGAGGATGCATTGGACTTGATGAATGATATGAACTTACATGTTGAAGACTTGGGTAAATAGGAGGAAGAGTATAGGGAATACATAAAGAAGTTGAATGATATTAATAAATTGTCTAAACAAATTTTGTTAGAACATTCCATTCTTGAGGAGGATAATGCATATTTTGTTGACAAAGCTATCAATATTATTAGGTTCCAATCTTCAATTATTTTTAAGAATAGGAATGAAGTAGATCAAGCTAGTAAAGATCTGAATGAGAAAATTGATGATTTGGAAGTAATGGTTTCCATCTTGGTTAATGTGGAAATCCCAGTTAAGGAAGTCCTTCCTCTCAATAAGATAAAGGAAAAATGGAATGGCAGGTTTGAAGAGGAGATGCATAAAGGGGATGATGGAGATGATTTGTTGCTTGACAGGCTCATGGACATAAAAGATGAAGTAAAGGCAGCCAGAAGGGAAGTGATTAAATTAAAAGATATGCAATAATTTACTTCTAATGAGCTCAAGAGAATTAAATTTGAGAATTATTGGATAGATGGGCTAGATAATGACATGCTCCAACAAGTATTTACTAGCTATGATGAGTACATGCTTAAGAAAAACACACAGGAATGAAGTGGATGTAAAATTTTCATCTTTTAGTTGGGCACCTAAAGGCATGGTCAAAGATGGAACAACTCCTATTTCTTAGCATTCAAAGGTCAACAACTTCTTCTATTCTTCAGCATTCAAGGAGAAATTACTTTACCTATTCTTCAATAGTTCAAAGAGTAACCACTTCCTTTATTCTCTAGTAGTCAAAGGAAAACTCCTACCTTGGATCTCCTACAACTCATTCCTCTTTCTCCAATATATATTGAGAAGATACACAATCCTGGTCCAAAGTAGAAAATCTTGAAATCTTGTTATAATTGCTTGGCCACCCCCTTGGAATGGGGGATCTCTTTGTTATAGCTTTGAATGGCCTCCAGTGGTCTTGTTTTTTTTGGAATTCTATAAGTAGAACTTTGAATGAAATTGTAAAGGTTGGATGATTGAAGCAAGATTAGCCACCTAAGGAGACAATAGAGAATAGTTGTCATAGGCTTTAAGTTTTTTAATAGTTTTATGCAAGATACTCTTTTATAGTTTTATGCAAGATAATCATTTTACAGTTTCAAATATAGTTTTCATGTTACTTTCTAGAGTTAGTTTTAGTGATGATGTTATTTAAAAAATGTTCATGCATATTCCAATGAATTGTTGTGCATAAATGTATCTTATTTGATGAGAATTAATAGGAGATGTCAGATCTAAGATGATTACCATTGAATTGTCTATGAATGAAGTTTCTTTATGTTTGTTGATTTATTGATTTTGATGATGAGCTAATAGAATGTTCTTATTTGATTTTGGAAGTTATAGTGAATGGTTATATGTCTTAAATTTTCACTTTGAATGAATACAATGGTATGGAATGGTCTATAAATTCTATCATTTTATGGTTTAATTGTTTGGAAAGAATGCTCATTATGGAATTAGTATGTCTGAATTGAAAGGAGTTTACATTTATGTTTTCTAATTTAAGCCTTGTTATCTCTTTTGATCTTTATTTACCCCCCCAAACACTAGATTAATTCATTTGATTCATTTTATATTTGTCAACCAATAGGTCCCTTATATTTTATAGCCTCATTGACCACTCAGGAAAAATAGTAACGTTGTGACCCAACATCTAGGACCTTGGAAGATGATCATTTTAACAATTGTTTATCTTTTTCAAGAGAGGTAAGGTGATCATATCGTATCTACATGTTGTTGTGTCAATTTGGCCATCAACAGGGACCATTGTTGTATAGTTATACCCTAACTTGTGAACTAGGGACCCTGGTGATGATTTTCTATTTACACTTTTGTTATGCTTCTTATCTTTATGGATATATATATATATACATATATATGCATATGCTCTATCATAGTGTGACTATAGAGATAATGACTTCCTTGTGCATAGATGATGATATTCCCTCAGAGTACATGCCCCCACCTTTTTTCAAGAAACATGGAGACTTCTTCCAGTCGATTTCTAGATTGAGGACAACATATGAGAGTGTAGCTAGATGTGCTAGCCTAGCTACAAGAAAAAAATTTGCACTACATTAAATTTTGGATGAGCTCTGAGCCTCTCAAGGTCCATTAGATTGTAGGATAGAGTCTACCCTCCAATCAGAGATCTCAAAGCTTGAGAGAGATGGATAGGCTATAGGTAGAGAGGGATCACATAGAGCAGGAGCGTCTCGAGGCACTCATATGGGAGGTAGATATGAGAGGAGAGGTATGGGGCCTACAGGAAGCAATGGGGTCTATAAGTCAGACACAATCACATACTACCATCTCACAATGGATTCCACCACTAGGAGTCGAGGTGTCCAACAATCATAGCCCTACTAGCATTGTGTTCATTCATATATGTTCATGAACCTTTTATATATATATATATATATATATATATGAGAATTTTATGTTTATGTTTTATGATCTTATGTTGAATTAAATGGCAATGTGATTTATAAATATCCTTTGTGAGAATTTTTAATAAATATCTTCATGATTTAATTTTTATGTGATCTTATTAAAATATTTTTAGCTTGCATTAGATACTACATTGTGATTGAGTACATGTTATGTTAATTTAAATACATCTATGATTTAATAACCCTAAATTCATATAAGGATATAAAATAACATAACACACAATATTTTCTTTTGAATAGTATGGCAACTAAAGTAATAATCCAAACAAATTTGAACAATCAATTTAGAATCTAAGAAACACTATTATCATTTGTCAAAGAATGAATCAATGCGAGATAAAATATCTAGCACCTTCTAACTCATCTAACAACACTTCTTTAACACACTATTCAAAAGAGGAGATGTTATGTGAAATACTGACACAAATCCATGACTTTGATAGGCTCTTTTAGAGGTGTACCATCCATTTCTATTTATGCATAAGCTCTAGACCCCTAGTCCTCTTTAATTGCATAAGGTCCTAACCAATTAGGGATGCATTTTCCTTTTTTGTTTGGAAGAGCATTGACATTACATTGATTCATATAGAACCAAGTCACATTTGTTAAAAGGATGAGGGATGACATTATCATTATAATTATGTTGCATTCTTTTAGAATAAGCTTGGAGATGTTCAAGAACATTTACACATTATTCATCAAGCATTTCAAGTTGATGTAATCGGTGTTCCTTACAAGTAGTGTCATCAATGAGCCCTTTAAGAGCAATTTGTAGTGAAGAAATCTCTAACTCCAAGGGAATTATCGCTTCAACGTTGTACACAAGGTTATAAGGAGCGTTCCCAGTAGATGTTCTAACACTTGTATGATAAGCCCACAATGCATAGGTTAACTAAGAATGCCAGTCTTTGTTATGTTTAGTTATATTTTGTGCAAAACTTTTTCAATAGTTTTATTAGTTGAGTCTACTTGACCATTTGATTGTGGGTAATAATGTGTTGAAAAATGACGTTGGATATGAAATTTTTCTAGGAACTTCTTTACATCCTTATTTTTAAACAGAGTTCCATTATCTAAGATCAACGTAGAGGGAAGGAAAAAGTGAGAAATAATGTGTTCCAATAGTAAACAACATATTGCATCAGTTATTCTAGAATGAAGGGGAACAACCTCTAGCCATTTTGTAAAATAATCAATTGTGGTAATTCTAAATGTATATCTAGTATCAAGAGGGAGGTGATATTTTTCCAATAAGATCCAAACCCCAAACTAGTGACAGCCAAATAGGAACTTGGGCACGAAGCTCCGAAGTACGAGCATGAATCAAATTGCTATGTTCTTGACATTTATGAGATTTCTTTATGTAGAAAAAACAATCTTGTTCCATATGTCACCAATAATATCTGACTCGAATTAACTTTTAAACTAACGATCTTCCTCCAAAATGCCCCCCACAAGCACCTACATGAGCTTCTTCCAGTGCTATAGGGATTTTGGATTATTTATGAGATTGAAGGAAAAGACAATTAAATGATCTATTATATAACACATCCACAAGGATTATATACTTAGATGCAAGTTTTAAAATATGAGCTCTAGTATTCTTAGTTGTACGCTCAGGAAAGGTACATTCTTTTAAATAATTATATATTAGTGTGTACCATTCACTAGAGTTTTTAGAATAGGTTAATAAGAATTCTTTACTTTTTTCATCTATCGATGGTTTAGGGATCATTAGAACTGTGAATGTGAAATTGATAAAAAGATCCTCAGGAGATACAAACGAAGCCACACTTTCCATTGCATATGCATGCCAATTATCCTTTTGTGGTATTTTATCAATTGTATACAATTCAATTTTTCTAATAATTTCATAGTGAGATATTTATATCAAATGAGCTTATCCTGCTTTGCTTGATATGAGCCATTAATTTGTTTGATGAATAATAAGGAATCACCAAATATAGAAATGTGTTGAACTCCTAGGGCTAATGATGCACATATACCAACAATTAAAGCTTCATACTTTGTGGTGTTATTTGTACATAGGTAGTTTAGTTAGAAGGATAAGGGAATAGGCTTAGTAGAAGGAGGGATTAGTATAACCTTGAACCTAGAGATAGTTCAACACTTAGAACCATCAAAATACAATTCTCATGTTTCTTCTTCTTTTCAAATACCCAACACATTCTCATCAGGGAATAAGTCTATATTAGGTAATGCTAAGGGAGAAGGAGCATTGGCTAATTGGTCAATCAAGGCTTGTCCTTTAATTACCTTTTGAGAGACAAATTCAAGATAACCCACTTAGTTAGACGTCCTAATGATTTTTTTTAGCAAAAAGATGTTTTAAAGGGTCAAATTTTGTCATGACATGAATCTTCCCATTCAACCAGCAATGTCTCAATCTACTAGTAGTGAAAATGAGAGCCAAAAATTATTTCTCCATCATTGTATATCTTTTTTCATAATCAATCAAGGTTTGTATAATGTAATAAAATGGATTTTCTCTACCATTGTCGTCTTGTTGAGCCAACAATGCTACAAGATCATGGGTTGTTGCTACTATATAAAGGATTAAAAAAAAAATTGCATAGTGGGCTATAAAATAGGTGTAGTGAGATAATATTTCAAACTCTCAAAATCATGTTTACAATCCTCATTTCATTTAAACTTAACATATTTTTTAAGGAGTTGAGTAAAAGAGAATGTTCGATTAGCTAAGGATGCCACTAAATAATTAATAGCTTGAATTCTTCCTTGTAAAGTACACAATTGAAAAATGTATTTGGGAGGTGGCATGTTGATAATAGCATCAATTTTCTTTGTATCTACCTCAATACCTCTTTGAGATACTATAAAGCCCAAAAGTTTTCTACTATTTACAACAAAGACACACTTTTTTTGATTCAGTCTCATGTTATATTTTCTCATTCTTTCAAAAATATTTCAATGAATGTTAACATTGCCTTGTTGAGTTAAATATTTTTCTAAAATATCATCAACATAATCTTCCAAAATCTTGTGTATGTAGTCATGAAATATCAATGTAATAGCTCTTTGATATGTTGCACCTATGTTTTTTAATCCAAAAGGCATAACCACCCAACAAAATGTACCCCAAGCTGTAGTAAATGTTGTCTTGTATTGATCTTGAGGATTAATAAAGATTTGACTATATCCAAAGAATCCATCCACGAATGACAACAAAGTGTGTCATGTAGTTCAATCTACTATCATGTCAATATTAGGAAGGGGAAAATCATCTTTTAAATATGCTTCATTCAAATCTTGAAAATTCATACACATCCTAATATGATTATTAGGTTTTGCAATCACAACAATGTTTGAAATCCAAGGAGAATAGTCAATAGGTTGTATAAATCTAGCATCAATAAGTTTTTCAATCTCAACCTTAACCAATAGAGCTATCTTAGGATTCATCTTTCGTATCTTATGTCTTACTAGTTGAAACATAGGGAAATAGGTTCACCATAATGGAATGATGAAAACCAAAATGATGCTCCTGATTCTCACTAATTTCTTTCAAATTATGAGAGGCAAGATGCATAAATAACAATTTAAAAACAAACCTAACTATTATAACAACAAAATGGAAGGTTTTTAGATGCTAAAATGATGTGTACCTTGTTGGAAAAGTGACTTTTTGGAGGCTACAGAGGACTCATTCGCCCAGTGGTGAATGGGTCCCTGCTAGGGCTTTGGAAAATCAATTTTTGGGTTCTATTCTTCAGTTTTTGCACTCCCAACCTACCAATTTTCAAGTCCTGATAGTTTGAAATGTGTTTTGTAGAGAAATTTTGATGATCTTGCAATATAGATGACAACTTTTGCAACTTTTTAAAAATGATCTTCAAGATATTCAATCTTCCTTCAACCTATAAAATTTGCACTCACCCATGAAAGGAGAATAAAATGTTGATGTTAGGGGATAGGGGTTCTCCTTTTTCAAACCCCTTGTTGGTAATTAAGCCTTAAATTGAAAGAAAGCATGAAATGAAAGGAATGATAATGAAAAGTCTATGTAATAACTCACCAAACCTTTAATGGAAACCTTAGAATGTAAATCTACAAGTTAGCATGTAGTGGCCTTCATGAATGAGATTCTTGATCATAAAATTGATTGAAGATATTTCTTTGAATGCTTGAATGGATCTTGAATACTACATCATCATGTTGGCTCCTTCAACATGCATTTCTTTGATATGATGAAAGCTCTTTGATTTCTTCAATAAACCTTTGATAATATTCCCTTGAATGCCTTTATGATTCTCTTAAAATTCTCTCTTTATCTCACAAAATTGCCTTAGAAATTCTTGCATAAAGATTCTAGTAGAAACTAAGTGAAAAGACTGCTTATTTATACATGACTCAATATTAGCTTTTGAAATTCAAATATCTCAGACCGACAATGGATTTAGCATTTGAATTTGGTGAAATCCCACCCATTTGCCACCTTGGGTGAATGGGTCCCAATACACTCAACTGGGACCTATTTCAGGGGGGATGGATTATTACGATAAAAGGGGGTCCTAGGACCTATTGAGGACTCTTTCGCCCATGGGTGAATGGGTCCCAAGTTGCTAAAATAGGACTCAAACCTCATAAAATCAAGTGCTGAGAACTATTATTAATCAGTGTCGAGCTTAATCCCTCAAGATTTGCATTTAATTGGGCTTGGATTTGAACTTAGGAGGCCAATTAAGGAATTATTATCTCTATTTTGATTAAGAGGGACCAAAAGTTAATGTGAATGTGTAAAACACATTACAACATTAAATTAAGGAATCACTTAGGCTCCTTTAATTAATTATTCCCAAAAGAGTGAGAAAAAGGGATACTTTTTTCATCACTACATTTTTCCCCCGCCTTAGTGAGAGGATGACCTGGCATCAAACTCTCACTAAACTAGACATTCAAGAATATTATGTATGTAGCAATGATACAGATACACAATCACAAAATATTAAAGACAATGCCTCAACAATAATCTCATTTGTTTGTCCTAAGTCAGATCAAGCCTTAACCATCATTAAAGCATGCTTAGTCTAGAGCCACAAAACCTTCATTGTTATGCAGGGTGAGTATCCAAAAAAAGAAAAAAGAAAAATGTGCTCACTCTAGGGCCACAAACATTTATGTCATGTCTGTGGGGTGAGTATCCAAGAGAGGGAAAATCAAAGAAATATCACACTCTCAGAGGAAATCAAACCCAATGACACCACCAAGAAAAGGATGCATCACATAAATAAAGAAAGTTGCACCATGAAATTTTTTTATTAAAATATTTGGTCAATGCATGCCCTCCACTCTAAAGCAGTTACTACACCATTGCTAGGAGAAATATTTTTAAAGTAGGAAAATAAGGACATGAGAGCCTTCCTCAAAAACCCTATGCCAAGTCACATGTTTTTGAAAAAGCTACATTATGGATAGGACAAGGGAGGTGTAACTAAGGGTTAAATTTCAAGACTAGATTAGAGTTAGCAAAGACTAAAACCCAAAGTAATTACAAAACACAATGGAAGTTAAAACAAAGAATGATTATACCTATAAATCATCGAGGCTTCCATGATTCACTTTTGTAACACCTTCTAGCTTGTTGGTTGACGTTTTTCCCTCAGATTCATCGTCCAAGCAATCTGAAAAATAAATATCTAAGTCCTACACCAAGCTTTGAAGGATTTGATCAAAGTCTAAATGCCTAATGCCTATGATAATATGAATGAAATGCCTATGCCTAAATATGCCAGAATAATATAATCCATGAACATCTGATGTCTATGTGTGTGTCCTCAAAAATGAGAGGAAAATGACATTTTATAAAAAATGCCATTTTGAATGGACGGATGAGATGAGAGATTGAGAAAATTCCCTAGAATCAATGGTTAAGATTCAAAATGACAACTCTCAATTAGGGTTAGGGAAAAATGCCCAAATGTGTGAATAATATTTAATTAAATAAATTAATTCAAGAATGAATGTAACAGTTGAGATGAAATTAGCAAAAATCAGAAGATAAGAAGACAAGATTTTAGAAAATCAGTAATTTTAGAAATTACTTGATTTGTAGATGAATATTTCCATTTTGAATTAAATTAATTCAAAATATGGATTTTGTGAGATAATGAGTAATTGATTTTTGAAATTAATTATTAAAAGAAGAATCAGTTAACTATGTGAGACATTTTTAAATAAATTGTTTTATTTAAAAATAAAGAAGTGTCACATACAACAATTAAATAACTAAAATAATTATTTAATTTAGAAGAAGTGGTTAATTAATTAAATAAATTAGCAAATCTATTTAATTAAAAGAGAGGATTTAGGAATTAGTGACATATTGACTAAATATATTAAAATATATTTATTTGATAATCAGGAGGACATTAATGACAAAGATTAATTAAATAAAATGAGAACTTTATTTAATTATGAGTTGACTTTAGATAATTAGTGACGCATTAAATAAATATGATTTATTTATTTAATAATCAATAAGATTAGAAGACCCTGAATTAATTAAATAATTGCAAATTATTTTATTAATAGTTGAAGATGGGTTAGGAACATAATTAAAGTGTCATAATTATGCTAGGACGAAAAGTGGTAAAATAGTGCTCGCAGACCTAGGTCATTTTTAGGTGTCTACAGGAGGTGCCCCCCAAAATCATAGTATGTCACATGTGAGTCCACTTAAGGCACGTCATCCACACCCCAAGCTTGATCTTATATATACATGGAAGGTGATCAACTAGCCAAAAGAGACAATTAGCAAGTGCCATACAAAGACAAGGCTACCTCACCCCTTGCCCACACTAAGTGCAAGACAAGGATGAGTTGAGATGGATGATGATATGTTGCTCCTTGCGAAAAGAAATTATGATTTGCAATGAATGTAAAACATGTAAAAATGAGCATGCTAAGATATTACAACTATTACATGACAAGGAGCAACAACTAAAGTTATTGATTACAATGAGTGGAAAAAGTATCAACTTGATGCCTACCTAAGGAGATATTCCCACATGAAGTATCTATCAGTTCAGGAAGCACTGGAAAGTTAAAAGTTGTCTTGGAAGAATGTTTTGTAAGAGTGTTGATATTGAGTGAAGGAATTTTTCATGCTTTTGTTTACTTTGAAGGACAATAACCAAGACCACAAGTTGTGTCTTCTATGTTAGGCTCTATATGGATACGGATACGTTGTTCTCTAGCATCACATCCTTTTCCACTATAACCAAGTTGCTTCATAATTTCATAACTTTTTTCATAAATCTTTTTCATTTATTTTAGATTCGGTGGTTGCTCATAATCAACTTCGTCAAATTTTGTTGTGTAATTTTCTTCTTCTCTTAAATTGATTGAGGTGGATGCTTTTGAAGGTTCTTCTAAATTTTGTGTTGACATTACTACTTTTTGTTTTCCTTTTTCATACTCTTTTGTTGCAATCTTGTATTCTCCCATGAATGTAGGTGTATGTAAAGCTTGGAAACTCACAAATGTAAAGCTCAGAAACTCACATACTAAAAATAGTATTCCAAAAAGTATTGCACATTCTAAATAAGGAAAATGACACATATATTAAATAAAATATCTATAAATGCTCTAAGGTAAGTTACAATAGTGAATTACAGTCATATACACCAATAGGGTGTTACATTACATCTGTTTCAATGTTATAGGAATAATTTTTTCATTAGTAATTACATTTATGAAGATAAGTTTACATTTATAGATTGGTAAGCAAGCCATACAAGAATAATACAAGTATATCCATTTAATAAAAGAATCTCCATCCTTAGCCACCATGACTCTACTAGTGTTCTGCAAGCTGAGGCCAAGAGTGAGGTTAAAGTGCCTTTTCTGCCCAACCATGAAGTACTGAACTTCCACAAGTTTCTTCCTAACACGAAGAAAGCACCGACACTACATGAGGAGCCTAGCAACCTAGAATGCTATAATCAAGAGGGAATCTCTTGATGTGTTCTTGATCCCTATATGCAATTGCTAAACTAGAATAACATAATACTCACATATAGGATGTGGCAGAGACTTATATAATATAAATTCTAGGCTTTTCAAACCATCTATTTCATTGGTATAGTAGCTTGTCCAAGCAATAATAATAAAATGGTAATTTAGAAAAGGTAAATTACCATCTCTAGGAGCCCACATTTGGCATCTTGTCTCAGAAGTAATTCCATAGAAAGAATAAATAATGCATGGCATCTCACAAGTTTGTATAATATTCAAGCAATCACTAATTCTAGCATTCTTTCAAAAACACATATAACTCCAAAGTTTATTATTTTGTTTTGCATGTCCATCTATAAGAAGATATAATAAGTTGATTGCATTAAATTTTGCATCCAACTGTTTAATTAAATCATTTTGTTTTCCTACTTTCTAAGTGAAAAATTGCAAGTATATGAATGAATAAGTCCTATTTGTGCACAAAAACTCTATTGACTCATTTGTATAAAAAAATTTCCAAATTAAATACAGATTTATATTTTTTATTCAAGAAGAGAACTTCTAAATAAAATATGAATATATTCATATTCAATTCAGAAAATAAATCATATATATTCACAAACACATCATCTCAAATAGAAATAATTACATTTTCAAAAATACCTTTTTAAATAGTAGTAATTTCATACTTAGAAATATATCATTTAAAAGCATAAGTAATTACATATATAAATGTACACACACACACACACACATATTTACAAGAAATATTCTTAGAAAGAAACACAAACACTGGTTATACCCAACAAAGCAAGTTAAGAATGATCATTAATAAAGATTCAATTTTTATTGAGAAAATGTGAGGGGCAAATAAGGCCAACAACCCCCCATAGGGGAGCATTGCCTATGGAGGGCAACGCCCTCTCCACAAGCTGCTACCTATGGAGGGAAACACCCTCTCCACAGGTCGCGGCCTATGGAGGGGGGACTACCTTCCACAACAGCATTCCCATGTGCGGTTGTGGTTGCAATAAAATTCCCTAAATAATTTCCCTCATTAAAAAACTTCCATTTTTTGTAAATAAACAATGATTCATCATTCAAATTGATTTTGATTACAATACTTGATATTTTATATTCTTTTCAAATTTATTTAATAATAGTATTATATATATATAATATTATAATATCTATTGTTGGTAAATACAACCATTCAATGAAAATATAAAAGAAATCAAAAATACAATTTGTGTTTTATGTACAAAATACATGCAGCAATAAGATAATATAATATATACATATATATATATATAGATGTATATATATATATATATATATTATATATGTATATATTATAAAGGAAATAAGAAAATATAGACTTGTACAGCCATGAATCCTAATTTTCATAAAAAAATTAAAATTTTAAACACCAAATGCATGATTACAACTAATATAAACAATTGGGTTTCAACAAAGGAATTCAATCTATCACACAAAACAATCATTTATTCACATTCTAAAATTAAATACATTAGAAAATGAATTAAAAACCTGGTAAACACTTTCCATTTCACTCACTCTTGTTCTCCTTCTCTTTCAACTTTTCTTCTACTTTTCTCAAATTCCCTACTCTACTTTAGTTATTGTTTTTGCAAAATGAAAGAGAAAAATGAATCTAGAGTTATGAATGAATCTTCTTGTTGAAAGAATAAGAGTTTATTATCTTTTTATTATTTTCTCTCTCTTTTTCCCATCTTTGTTTTGCTTTGTTTTCCAAATTTAACTTCTTTTCTTCAAATTTTCTATTTTTCTAATGTTTTCTATCTCACTAATTTTTTTTCAAAAATCTTTCTTTCTTTTCCATGTTTTCTTTCAAATTTTTCCAATAAATCTAATTTTTAAAAGAAAACATGATTTATTTGCCATGCAACACAATTATCCACAAAATAATAAATAAATATTATTTAATCTTCAAATGAAATCAATTATTTAAATAAAATAAAACTATTTCTTTTATTTCTATGTACTTTTAATCTACCACCAATTAATTATAATATCTATTGTTGGTAAATACAACCATTCAATGAAAATATAAAAGAAATCAAAAATACAATTTGTGTTTTATGTACAAAATACATGCAGCAATAAGATAATATAATATATACATATATATATATAGATGTATATATATATATATTATATATATATGTATATATTATAAAGGAAATAAGAAAATATAGACTTGTACAGCAATGAATCCTAATTTTCATAAAAAAATTAAAATTTTAAACACCAAATGCATGATTACAACTGATATAAACAATTGGGTTTCAACAAAGGAATTCAATCTATCACACAAAACAATCATTTATTCACATTCTAAAATTAAATACATTAGAAAATGAATTAAAAACCTGGTAAACACTTTCCATTTCGCTCACTCTTGTTCTCCTTCTCTTTCAACTTTTCTTCTACTTTTCTCAAATTCCCTACTCTACTTTAGTTATTGTTTTTGCAAAATGAAAGAGAAAAATGAATCTAGAGTTATGAATGAATCTTCTTGTTGAAAGAATAAGAGTTTATTATCTTTTTATTATTTTCTCTCTTTTTCCCATCTTTGTTTTGCTTTGTTTTCCAAATTTAACTTCTTTTTTTCAAATTTTCTACTTTTCTAATGTTTTCTATCTCACTAATTTTTTTTCAAAAATCTTTCTTTCTTTTCCATGTTTGCTTTCAAATTTTTCCAATAAATCTAATTTTTAAAAGAAAACATGATTTATTTTCCATGCAACACAATTATCCACAAAATAATAAATAAATATTATTTAATCTTCAAATGAAATCAATTATTTAAATAAAATAAAACTATTTATTTTATTTCTATGTACTTTTAATCTACCACCAATTAATTAAAATAACTACCCATAAAGTACGAAACATTATAAAATAATTAACTAAATAAAATTTTAAATCCAACTATGTGTTTATTAAGTGTTTGTGTGTGTGCGAGAGAAACCATTCCATCCTAACCCTACTAGGTAGCTAGCCTCCTCTACCTTAACCACACCCTTGGTCTTCGACAACCTGCAACTCATTAAAACTCAAGCACCCATTAATAGATTATTTTCCAAAAAGAAATTGAAGCAATATAATTCATTATTCCAAAATAACATCTCCATATTGCATCATTTCAAAATAAAATCATATTCATCACATTTCATCTTTTCTAAAATAGAATAAACAATTCACTTATTTCATCTTTCAAATAACATAAAATTTATTCTACCACACACAATTATTCATATATCAGCTCCACATAAAGTAAATTCAAGTAGCATCAAATTCTAAGACATGACAATGTAAAATCCAAGGAACCCCACTTATATTCTAATAACTTCGTGACTTCTTCAATATGTTTTTCTTTGTCTTTCTCTTGCATGAGGTCCACTTGTATAGTTGTTGTCAATGTTTTCAAAGGATTTCCCTTTTCTTTCTCAGTATGCAAACAACTCTCAGGTTCAAGATCAGCCTTGATTGTGTAAACTTTGTTGTTGTAGACATACTTCATTTTATGATGAAGATTTGATGGCACCACTTCCATTTCATGAATCCATGGTCTCCCCAAGAGGAGATTATAAGATAGATCATGTGGCATAACATGGATCGGAGTTTGTAATGTTACCATTCCAAATTTTATAGGTAATGTAATAAATCAAAGCAGTTGCTTTCTGATATTATCAAACACTTGGATGGAAAGGAATTAGGAACAATGTTACTCCTATCAATATCAATATTAGGCAAAAGGTTCACACTACACACATAAAGAGTTGAACCATTATCAACCAAGGTTATTTTATTCCAATTCTATTAATAGTGGCTATTATCATGAAAGCTTCAGTTTTTTTTTTAACTTCCAAGGAGGGAAACTCATCTTCACAAAAGGTAATGTCTAAGTTTATTGGAGGTGCAGCTTGAACTTGGTCTCCCACATCATTTGGTTGCACACTAGGGGGGACCACAACTTGTTGTAAGGCATTTTGAAGCATGTTATTGTAACTTGGTGAGGCTTGAATAAGGTCCCATAAAGATATCTTAATAGGATTATTTTTAAGTTGTTCAACAAGATCATACTCCTTTCCACTTTGTAAAGGAAAATGAGGAGCACTAGGCAAGATAGGGTTAGGTGATGGGAGGGATGTTTGAGTAGTTTTCCTTGGTTGTGGATTATTCCTAGTGTTATATGCATGAGTAATGGTATTGTAACTTAGTTTCTACAAAACATTATCACTATCAGATTTCCTTTTAGGTGATTCTAAGATAAGCACGGGTTTGTTTTGAAGTTGTGGTTGATCTGATGGTGGATAAATGATAATTTTAGGCTTAGAAGGTCCAATAATTAGATCACTTGTAGGAGGTCTAATGGTAATAACCTCAAGAAAATTATCCTTATCTTCATGATCTCTTATTGAAGGAGAGTCTAATGTCACTTCATCATCTTCATCTAAGGAAGCCTCATTACTATTGTTTGAAAGACATGGAGCAATTCTATCATTCTCTTGCACCATGATATCTTCCCTAGTAGGAGAGTTATTAGGAGAGCAACAAACTAGGTGTTCATGAAATTCAAAGGTTGGTTCTTCTAAATTGACTTCATCTCAAGTAAGGGAGTTATCAATGGTTGGATTTTCTTTCTTATAAATGATTGGATTCTTTTGTTCAAATAGATCTTTCCAAATGATCCATTTTTCTTAATCATTTGGGGATAATCAATAAAATCAATAAATTAATGCCTTAATTTAATGTTGTAATGTGTTTTACACATTCACATTAAGTTTTGGGCTCTCTTGATTCAAATTAAGACCTTATAATGCCTTAATTAGCCTCCTAAATTCAAATCCAAGCCCAAATTAATGTATTTTTTGAGGGATTAAACTCAACATAAATTAATGATAGTGCTTAACACCTAATTTTTTGAGGTTTGAGTCCCATAATAGTGATCTAGTCCCACTATGTCTAGGACCCCTCTTTTGATGCAAAATTTCATTCCCCAAAGTTGGGTCCCATCCAAGTTGATTGGGACCCATTCACCAAAAGTGGTGAATGGGTCCTCCTTGAATGGGACACCCTTTTTAAGGTGTACTTTGGCGAGATTTTAATTTATTTGAATCCTAGATCTATTGTCGACTTGTGAATTTTGATTTCAGATTTTGGGGGTTAATGTTAAGTTTGGTATAAATATAAGGTTAATTCATCAAGTTTCATTATTAGAGACCTTGAGAAGAAGAAATACATCAAGATATTCAAGCATCCAAGAAATCTGATGAGTTCAAATTCAAAGCAAGAAGAAAGAGTGATGTTTGGAGAAACAAGAAGGATTGTTTTTGCAAGTATTCAAGCTCATTTTTCCACCAAGGATCAACCATTATTGAAGAAGTGATGATAGGTGCCTATGGAGAATCATGATGAAGTCTAGGTTTGTGAAGTGCACTTAGTTGTTCAGTCAAGCCTAATGACTTTTCTCCTTAGTGATTCCATCTCTTATGATAATCTTCTTTTAACCTAAGAAGAGGTATATGTAGATTTATGACTTATTAAAGGGGTTTGTTATCTCCTAAGTAGGTATTTGTCATTATTCATCATCATCTTTGAATCCCATTCTAAGACATTTAGGTAGGTTTCATATGCATTGCAAATCTTAATCTTAGACACACTTAAGGTTAAGATCACAGACTTTTTATGTTTCAGATTTCCATTTTATCATCAAGGTTTAATTACCAAAATAGGATTTGACTTAGGCAAACCTCTATCCACCAACAAACTTCAAATCTTGTTTCTCACATTTTTAGCAAATGCAAATCTGAAAGAAAAAGTTTCAGATTGACCCAAGAGAGTGTAGGTTTCAACCTTCAGATCCAGCTTCAGAATTTTTTGTTAGGACCTACCAAGACCCATTTTCTAGGTGGTTAATGAGTCCCAATTTTAGGATAGCAGAGACCCAAGATCTTAAAGTATTAGGACATAAAATATAGGTTCAAAGCCTTCCAAGAAAGTATAGCAAGATCCATTTTCCAAGTGATGAATGAGTCCCTGTTTGAGCTCAAAACAAAATTTTGGTGAAAGGTACACACAATTTTGTTCCTCTCAGATCTTCCTTTTATTGATTCAATTTATCAAGTTTTAGATATGTAAGTTCGTATCTTTTATTATTCATAATTTGAATGAATATAAGGGAATTGGGAGCATCCTATTTGGGGTTTTATCATCCCATTCTTGGGTTTTTACCAAACCCTTATGTTTCATTTTGGTGAACCAAACCTTGTACATCAAAAATACTAAAATTAGGAGTCCTTTTTCATCCTAGGTTAGATCTTGCATCTCATTTACATTCAATTAGGATCTCATCTAGGGTTTTAGTTTGCATTTCATTTTAAGGGTTTTAGGATTGTATCTTTTGCATTTCGTAAAATCTAAAAATAAAAATAAAAAGTAGTGTCCATGCATATTAATTTCATTGTATTTCATCATGTAACAACTTGTGTTTGAAAATTGGAAACAAAATTGCATTTAAAAATTGCACTTTTAGGTCCTTATTTTCTTGCATTTTTAGCTTGCATTGCACATTTCATTCATAGAAAATTTCAACTAAACTCTACTATAACTAACCAAGATCTAAAAAACAAAAGAAAATACTTAAAATTTTGTAAATTTTTATTTCAAAATTCCTACCTAGGACCCATTTACCACTTGGTGAATGAGTCCCTATTAGGCCTAGGATCTTGATTTTTTAGGCATCAATTTCTCAATTTCTGCAGAAATATAGGTTGTCTTCACTTTTCTATTTTAGTTTATAGATTTTTCCTAGGAAACATTTGTCACCTAGTGAATGAGTCCCTATTAGGAGCAGAATTCTGGTTTTCTGGGAATTGAATTATTTATTTCTATCTTCATCTCGGTTGTTTCCAGATTTATGTTTTAGTTTGTAGATTTCTCGTGGCATTCATTTCTACATATTTGCATTCATTTGATAGATCAAGTGCATTGTGTGATTTCAAAATTTTCATTTCATTTTCAGTTTTTCATTCATTTGATATATTAGTTTACATTTTGCAATCATTATAAAACAAGACACTTAAAACATTAAAAATAAACAAGCGACATTTTTTGAGAAAGCATAGATATTGGATCATGTCCAATATCTTTCTCAAAGTTAGTTTAACCCTCAAGCCCTTTAGTAGTGATGAGTTTGACATGTTAGATGATTCCCTTGAGGATTTCATCTCACAAGGTTCATCCACTAAGGCTTGCTCTTCCAAAACCAGCCATAGGGACATTAACGCAATCACACCACAACTTGTCATTTACCCTTCCTCACAACAACCTCAAGTTCAAAATAAAAAAGTCCTTATACTGGAACCACCTAAACATAATGTTTTAGAACAAACAAATTATAATATAGTTTCTCACACACACAATACAAGGAACAATAGATAACAACAAACCACTCTTGTTTCATTACCATTGCCTCAACCTGTATTGCCTAGTGCTCCATGTTTGTATATGAATAGTGGAAAGGAGTATGACCTTGTTGACTATCTTAAGAATGCACTTTCTAAGATATCACTATGGGACCTTATTCAAGCTTCACCAAACTACCATAGTATGCTTCAAATAGCCTTACAATAAGTTATGCTTCCTTCTAATACAAATTAAAATGATGTGGTAACACTAGATCAAGGACTAAATGAGATTAATCTAGATATTGTCTTTCATCAAAAAGAGTTATCTTCTTTGGAAGTTTAAAAAAGACGTGATGCATTTATGATTATTGTTATTGTTAATAGAATTGGAATAAAAATAACTCTTGTAAACAATGGTTCAACCCTTCATGTGTGTAGCATGAAATTATTACCAAAGCTTGAAATGGATAAGTGTGATATTCTTCCTGATTTTTTATCCATTCAAGGGTTTGATAATATTGGAAAACAACTGCATGGATTTATTACATTACCTATCAAAGTTGGATTAGTCACACTATAAACTTTGGTCCATGTTATGCCTCATGATCTATCTTACAATATTCTCTTGGGAAGACCATGGATCCATGAGATGTAAGTTGTTCCATCAACTGTACATCGTGCCATGAAGTATGCTTATAACAATAAAGTTTACACAATCAATGTTGATACTGAACTTGAAATATGTTTGCATACTAAAACAAAAAATCAACAACCAACTAAAAATAGAGGGATGAAGAACAAGACACAAACATTGAGGAAGTCATGAAATTATTGGACGATGATTGGGGTTTCTTAGAATTCACACCAACATTCATGGGAGAATATAAGGTTACAATAATAGCAAGTGATAAGCAAAAAGAACCAAATGTTATGTCAACAAAAATTTGAAAGAAAACACACAAGCATCTACTTCATCTGGACTCTAGAAGAAGATACAAGCTACACAACAAATTTTGATGAGATAGATTATCAACAACCACTAAATCTAAAAGAAATGGAACAAATTTATGAAAGAGGTTATGAGATCTTGGAACAACTTTGTTATAGTGGGAAAGGATGTGGAAAGAAAGAGCAAGGATTTTGTATCCCTATAGATCCTAACACACAAGAAACGAAAGGGTTCTTGGATATTACCCTTCTAAGATAACACAAGCAACTAAAAAACCTTCTCTTAACATCAATACTTTCATGTGTAACTCCTCTAAGAAAAATTTCACTCTAAAGCATCCCAAATTCATTGATACAACATGTGAAGAATCATGGGAATATGTGGAAGGCGATGAAGCCTTGAAAGAAATGTTAGGAGTATATGAAAAACCATGTATCTCTCATAAAAGGAAGAAGGTAACTTGTGTTATGGTTAGTACTAAACAAGTGGAGGAAGAAAAATAAATTAATGAGGTTGACAACAATAAAGACAAGGACATTCCAAGACAAAACACACTTCCTTTGGGAGACACAGTTAACATACCTATGGATCTACAAATAATGAGGAGAGAGTAATTCAAATAGGAAAGTTCCTTGATGAAGATGAACAAGAAGATCATGCAATGTTACTCCATGAATTTCACAAAGTCTTTGCTTGGACCTATGCGGACATGCTAGTTATTGATGCTAAGATTGTGACACACAATATAGTCCTTGAAGAAAATTCTAAACCGGTAAGATAGAAGATATAAGCAAGATGAATCCTAAAATAGCTTTGTTGGTTAAGATTGAGATTGGAAAGCTTCTTGAGGCTAGATTCATATGACCTATTGATTATTCAACATGGATCTCCAACATTATAGCAGTGGCCACACCTGATAATCATACTAGGATGTGTATGGATTTTTAAGACTTGGACAAATCATCTTTAAAAGATAATTTTCCCCTTCCTAATATTGATATGATATTGAATCAACTACATGCCACACTTTATTATCATTTATGGATGGACTTTCTTGATATAATAAAATCTTTATTAATCCTCAAGATCAATACAAGACAACATTCACTACTCCTTGGAGAACATTTTTTTGGGTTGTCATGCCTTTTGTATTAAAAAAATGCAAGCACAACATATTAGAGAGCTATGACATTCATATTCCATGATTATATACACAAGATCTTGGAAGATTGTGTGGATGATATCTTAGCCAAATCTCTAACTTGACAAGATAATGTTAATATTCTTCAGAAGATCTTTGAGAGAATCATAAAGTATAATATGCGATTAAATCAGAAAAGTGTGTCTTTGGTGTAGAAAGTGGATTTTTTTTAGGTTTATAGTATCTCATAGAGGTATTGAGGTGGACACAAAGAAAATTGATGCTATTGTTAATATGCCACATCCTATGGACATTTCTTAGCTGTATACTTTACAAGGATGAATTCAAGCCATCTGTCATTTTGTAGCATCCTTTGCTAACCAGACATTCCCTTTTACTCAACTTCTTAAGAAAGATGTCAAGTTTAAGTGGAATGAGCATTGTAAACAAGCCTTTGAAAATTTGAAAGATTATCTTGCTACTCCGCCTATTTTACAACTTGTTATGCAAAACAAACCATTTATCCTTTATACAATAACCTCAACCCATGCTCTTGCAACATTGTTGGCTCAACAATATGATAATAATAAAGAGCATATAGTTTATTACATTAGCTAGACATTAATTGATTATGAAACAAGATACACAACAATGGAGAAAAAATGTTCGGATTTAGTTTTCGCTAGTAGTAAATGGATATATTACTTGTTAAATGCAAAAATTCATGTGATAGCAAAATTTGATCCTTTAAAACATCTTTTCACTAAAACTGGTCTTTCAAGATGCCTAGCTAAGTGGGTTGTGTTTTTAATGGAATTTGACTTTAATTTTTTCTCTCAAAAGGCGATTAAAGGGAAAACCTTGACTAATCAATTCTAGTTGATGCTCCTCCTTTAGCATTACCTAATGTAGATTCATTTCCTAATGAGAATGTGTAAACCATTTGCAAAGAAAAAGAGACATGGGAGTTATACTTTGATGGTTCTAGGTGTTAAACTGGCTTTGATGTAGGGGTAATCCTACTCCCTCCTTCAGGAAAGCCTATTCCCTTATTGTTTTGATTAAATTTCCTATATACAAATAATACTATAAAATATGAAGCTTTAATTGTTGGAATACGTGCATCATTAGCCTTGGGAGTTCAACACATTTCCATATTTGGTGATTCCTTATTAGTTGTTAAGAAAATCAGTGGATCATATCAAGAAAAGCATGAAAAGCTCATTGGATATAATGAAACTATTGGAAAATTTTGAATCATACACAATTGTTAACATACCACATAAGGATAATCAACATGCAGATGCAATGGCGAGTGTAGCTTCCCTTATATCTCTTGACAATCCTTTTGAAAAATTTCACATTTACGATTCAAATGATTGTTAAGCCTTCGATTGATAACAAAAAAAATGTGTTCTTAATCAATCCTCATAACTCTAGCGAATGGTACTCAACCATATACAATTATTTAAAAGAGGGTACCTTTCTTGAGCCTACAACTAAAAATATTAGAACTTGTCTCCGCAAACATGCATCTAAGTATGTAATCCTGGCAGATGTCTTATATAACAAATCATTTAATTGTATTTTACTTAGATGCCTGAAACAATATGAAATCCCTATAGCACTTGAACAAGCTCATGTAGTGCTTGTGGGGGGAATTTTGTAGGAAGATTGTTAGTTCAAAGGTTAATTCACATCGGATATTATTGGAGACATATGGAACAAGACTATTTTACCTACGTAAAGAAATGTCATAAATCTTAAGAGCATCATAATTTGATTCATTCTCCTACTTCTGAGCTTTAGGCCCAAGTTCCTATTTGGCCATTTTCAGTTTGGGGTTTAGATCTCATTGGAAAAATATCACCTCCATCTTCTGCTAGATATACATTTATAATAACTCATATAGAAATTGGAACCCTCGAATTATGAGAGAAGAAGAGAAGGCAGCCCTAAGATCAATCTGATCCATAGATGTTATCTGGAGACTTCATCCACCGTTGATCATCAAACTCGAAAAGACTCTCTCCTCTCTCCTCCAACTGAAATCACCTCTCCATTTGCCTTTGTCCAAGCAGTCTTGCAACAGAAAATTCTACCATGTGATGAATTTCCATTTACCAATAGCTATGAGAAACATAATTATGCTTTACTTGCCTATGAAGAGCTTTCATTTCTGTCCTTCCATTATGTAGCACATTATTTTACTTTGTCAAAGTAAAACATTCACCTTTGCACTTTTAAAATATGCCAAGCATAAAATTAAATTATATCCTCCAAGCCACTGCACGTGCAAATGTATGAATTTTATGTGGGGTTAAATATTTAACCCATACCGCTATATTCACCACATTTCTATTTCACGTGCATACAAGACTTTTAAATATTTCACTTGAAATATTTATTCACTTCTCAAGGTAAAAACATTTTACCTGTATCTTGTTTTATTTTTCACTAGAGAAAACCATTACCCTATGTTTTCTCCTTTCATTTGAAATATTTGCTTCTCAAAATGAAAATATCAGGCCATGCTTTAGTCTTAACATTTTATGAATGATGAATGAATGAAGGTTTTTAATAGAGTCCACGAGGCCAAATAGCCTATGGGACCCACAGATCAGCACAAAAATAGAACACCACCCAGAACAAAAAAACCGCCCAACAGTTACTTGATCTTCCATTCCTTTTGTAATTTAGCTCTTCTACTATGTATTTTTACCAAGTAATCAACACTTTTCGATATACTCTCTGCCTCAAATAAGCTGTTTAAAGTATCCACATTTAGAATCTCGATATAATTGACTCGAATATCCAAATAGGCTGGACATTCCATGATGTAATGCCATTCTGTCTCTACAAGCCCTAAAGTATAGAACCTGCATATCCTATCAGCCCATTCTTCTTTAGGTGTCGTCCATCTACCAGTTTCACATCTCAATTGTTGCGAGCTAGTTCTTAGTTGAGCTATTAACATTTTTACTTTCCATTTTATTTTTGCACATATATAGTTCTTTTGAGTATGGTCATATGAGGGATTAAAGTGCTTGATGTAATACTCTCTTTTTCTCGATAACTCCCTTGTCCACATGCTTTCTTTAACTTTTTGTTGCACATACATTTTGATTGCCTTAATATTATTTGGGAAATTATCTATGCTGATACCCCACTTGCACAGCCACTTGTTATTTTGCTTCATCCACGTGCTCTTTCTTCTATTCAATTTCTCTGCTGCTGCCATTTTAGGCCAACGGGACACCTCCATGTTCTCTAGCCTCTTTAAATAACTTAGTAAACAAATCATGGCCGATGTCTCCACAGGTAAGGCCCCAACCTCCACTAGGACAATCTCATAGGGAACAGACGATTTTATTTTGAGGCTACTTGTGATTAAATGTTTTTGTACTCTTTCAATTTGTCTCCACTTCATTGTTAAGGTATTGCCACCCCAAACTTCACACCCATAAAGAACACCGGAACCACTAGTAACCCAAAGAGGGTTTTCTTCATTTTCTAGTCCCATAATTCATAACTCCTACATCTATTTTGCAAAGAGTATAAAGCTTTCCAGCCGCCTTGAATCATTTTTGCACAACATGCCTCCCAACTAAACTTATAGTGAAAATCAAGGCCAAGGTATTTATAATCGCTAACCACTTGCAAAGGGCTTCTTTTGAAGATAAATTCTAAAACAAACTTCTTTCTTTTCAAGGTAAATATCATAACCTTAATTTTGTTGGTGTTCACCTGCATCCCAACCTCTTCACAAAATAACTCAAGAGCTTTCAAGTGCTCCCTCAAATCATGCGTTGTTTTTGCCATTAGAATAAGGTCATTTGCATATAACAGCAATTTTATTACATAATTTGTCAATTCAACTCCTCCCCCACCGAAATTGTCTAACCATTCATCTAATTTGTCAATATACAACCCAAATAATGAAAACTTTTAAAATATTTCAAATGTCGGCCTCCTTTTCTTTAAAAACAATACTTTACCCATGTGTTGCAAATGCCTCAGGCCCACCATGAGCCACATGCTCAAATCTCGCTAACCGCGCAAGAAATAACCTCCTTGCACTTTGTACCCGCGAGCTAGCCAAGTAGGGTTGAGATTTCATCTCCCCTTCGTGCCCGACATTCACCTTTACATTTAATAGTGCCCCATGCTTTATTAAATATTTCATACTTGAAATATTTTATAATTATCAAAGAAGCTATTTCTGGATTAGATTGTGTAAGCTTTTTTTTGGATGAAAAAAAGCTTACACAATCTAATCCAGAAATAGCTTCTTTGATATTCTTATGGATTGTGGAAATCTAATAACATTGATATTTTATCATTATCCACGACCTTTTAAAAACCCCATTTAATATTTCACCCACACCCTGAACTTCACGCAGGCCCACATGAGCCACGTGCCAGCCATTTGCTGACCTCGCGGGTATTAAACCGTGCACACTTTTATTGGATGAGCTGGCGAGGTGTGGCTTAAATTTGGCTGGAGTTCATCTTTATTTCTTGACCGTTGATCTGACTTAGCTTTTGACTTGCTCTAATTTTCCTTTTTGCGCTCAACATTCTTGTCCGCAATTTCTCGTGCCCTGCATTCACGACAATGGCGGCTGCATTATGTGGAAATCACTCTTCAATAGCCATGGAGCCTCTTTCCTTGTCTCCATCCTATTGCAGATGGCGCACATTCTTCATATTTCTCCAGTCGTGTGCACCAGGCCTTTTCAATAGACCTATTTTGTGTTGCTTCCATAGTGTGATGACCATCCATTATCCTCAAATTACATTTGCTTGGAAGTCTCTTAAAACTTTCCAATGAGACCATCTGGTGCGCACTCCTCAAGCCCTTCTCTGCTGTTCACGACCTTACCCTACCATTTTCTAGACAGTTCTCATGACTTTCAAAAGTCCACCATTTTTTGCTTACAACGTGCGCCATACATCTGCAATTCATTTGCATTTGTTTGAGATTTATGAAGTCATTGCATCACATACATTTTGTGATTTTCCTGCACATAAGGCGTTCCATGTTTTAGAGTTCCTGAAACCTTTTCAGCACCCCTTTTCTGCATATGCTGCAATGTGCTAGGCGCGGGCTATGGCATTTTGCATTTGCTTTAAAAGTTTTTCAAAATTTTATTACAAGATCCTCCTACGTTGGTATGTGGTTTCCTTCACTTAGCTATACTGTAAACATTGCCTGTTCTCTATATCCCCTATTTTTAATATTATTTTTGTCAACATGTGGTGCATTTTGCAGAATAAACATCTGCCATCTTTATACACACAACGTCTTTGAAGGACTCCTCAAGCAACTACACAATTTTGCATTCATGCGCCAACCATTACCATGGTTCGGGCTTTTCAAGCCATGAATTGGCTTTGTTTAAGTGTTTTGGAACAATAAAAGACCCCTCTGTAAATGTCATGTTAACCTCTTTCAAATATTGTGAAGGTTGCTCTGCTTTCCAACAATACAAGTCCCTCCTTTGCCCTTGGTGACTGAGTTAACAAATCACGTTCATTTATGGTATTAGAGGCTATCTTGGAGACATGATTCTTCTAATATAAGGCTTGAGCCTTGTTGGAGAAGAGAGATTTACGGGGATCTGTTTCTATCCTAGTTGCTATTTCTGGAGAATGCATACTTTGTGGGACTCGTCTTAATCCTTCTAATTAAGACTGATGTATCTCTATATGTAGAGCTTTTGTAATCTCTCGAAACAATTATGAATGCAATATCCTCTCTCCCTTCTCCAGTGGACGTAGGCTAAGGCCGAACCACGTACATTTGTGTTCTGTGCATTATTTTATTTGTTTTCTCATGGTATCAGAGCAGAAAAAACATTATTCTCTGGTCCTTTCATGAATTTCGTAGAGGTTGAAAGACGAATCTGGTTGTTGCAGACTTCGTGGGTGATTCGCTTCTAAAAAATGCATTTTTTTTTTGCCTCTGAAAACGCCAGGTTTTCAGCAAGATTCTTTGAGATACGCAGTTTTTTGTTTCTGGCAGATCTGTATGCACTGGTATGCTTCATTTGGGCGCGTTTTTGGCACTGGTGCGCTTCATCTGGGTGCGTTTTTGGCGTGATTTTCATCTTCTCTGGCAGATCTGTGCGCTACTTCTGGTACGCTTCATCTAGGCACAGTTTTTGGCGCGATTCTCATCATTCTCTGGCCTCTAAAACTACGCGATTTCCTCTGCACGACTAGGGTTTGTGGCAGATTTGTATGAGCAGATTTGTATGCGCGAATTTAATCATTTTCTGATCTCTAAAATCCACGATCCTGTTCTGTGCGGCGTGATTTCGGGATCTCTTCTAGGCGCCGTCTCTTCCACCCTGTGATCTGCCTCAGAAATCTGGAGTATTCTGAATCTGCTGCAGAGTTTTTTGTAAGTGCTTTTTAGCGTCTTCTTTCTTGCTTTTTCATGGCTGAATTTGATTCAAATCCTAGTTGGAGACTTTCATCAGTTCCGTTAAATGGTATCAATTATGTAGCATGGTCTAGAGCTGTCACTCTGTCGCTTGGTGGCAAGAAAAAATTTGGTTTCGTTAATGGTGATAAAAAATGTCCTCAAACTACTGAATCGGGAAATGAGGATTGGATATCCAATGATCAGCTTGTTCGATCATGGTTACTCAATTCGATGGAAACTCATATTGCCGAAATTTTCACTTTTTCTAATTCAGCAAAAGAATTATGGGATTCAGTCGCTGAATTATATGGGAACCAAAATAATGCTGCACATATTTTTGAACTCACTCTTGAAATTGCTGCAGCCCAACAAGGTGAGAAAACCTTTAGTGAACACCTTGAGAATCTTAAAAAATTGTGGGACGAATTGAACCTGTATCGTCCACATACCACTGATGCCCAAACTCTTTTGAAACGAGCTGAGGAGGATAAAATTTTCTCACTACTTCGTAGCCTAAAACCTGAGTATGAATACATAAGGCGCAATCTTCTGATGGATGCCACATTACCCACTCTTGCTGGTGTTTGTGCTATTATTCAGCGAGAGGAAACTCGAAGAAAGACTATGAGCTCAGAATCCAAAACTTCAACAGAGAAGATTGAATCTAATGTTCTTTTGGCTGAAAAGGATGATAAAAGAAAGCCTCACTTTTCTGACAAAAACAGGAATGTTTCTCGCTACAAGGGTAAGAAGGAACTCTATCAATGTGATCACTGCAAGAAAACTGGGCACACCAAGGATCGCTGCTGGGAATTACATCCTCATCTCAAATCTGAATATAAGGGTCGGAAGGATTATGCTGCTGTAGCCGAAACTTCTTTTTCAATCAATCAGTTGGGTCATCTTCTTCAACAACTCAGTAAGACTATCTCTTCTGGCAATAGTCCATCCACTTCCTCTCTCATGTCAGGTAATCTTCATGCTTATCTTACTTCAAATTCCAAAATTAATTCCTGGATTATTGATTTCGGAGCTACAGATCATATGGCCAACATTCCTTCTTTAGTAACCAATTTTATTCCAAAAACTGATAAGCATGATATCTCTGTTGCAAATGCAACTACTGTTTCAGCCTTAGGAAGTGGTAAAATTAGTTTCTTTTCTCATAATGCTCCATCTGATGCTCTAGTTGTTCCATCATTTCCTGTTCAACTTATGTCTGTTGGAAAAATTACTAATTCTTTAAATTGTGATGTCATATTTTCTCCAACATCTGTCATCTTTCAGGATCGAAAGTCGAAGAAGACGATTGGTAAAGGAACATACTCACATGGACTTTATTTTCTGAACTCCCTCAATAAGGCATATCATGCCAATGGTGTAATTGAAAGTCACACTTTACATAAATGGCTTGGACATCCATCCAACCGTATCTTGTCAAAACTTTGTCCCTCTTGTTTCTGTTGATTCTGATGTCTGTGATGTTTGTCAATTTTCTAAACAAACACGTTTACCTTTTGTCAACTCGTCTTCTATGTCTACTGAGTTGTTTGAATTAGTTCACTCTGACTTATGGGGACCTGCGCCAATTGATTCTTATGATGGATATAAATATTTTGTGTTGTTCATTGATGATTTTTCTCGTGCTACCTGGTTATACTTGTTAAAATCAAAAACTGAAGTGACTTCTGTCTTCAAAGATTTTCATACTATGGTATTTAATCAGTTTGGTGCTAAAATTAAAACTTTTAGGTCTGATAATGGTACCGAATATGTTAAAGGATCTTTTTCAGAATATCTTCAAAGCCAAGGCATTATACATCAAACAAGTTGTGTCGGAACTCCACAACAGAATGGGGTGGCCGAAAGAAAGAATCGACACATCCTGGAAACCGCACGGGCCCTTATGTTTCAAACAAAGGTCCCAAAACAATATTGGTCTCATGGTGTATTAACTGCTGCATATTTGATCAACCGTCTTCCCAGCCATGTTATTCAGTTCAAGTCTCCATTGGAGATACTCAAAAATAGGACACCTGACATCTCACACTTGAGGGTATTCGGATGTGTCTGTTATGTGCACCAGCAAGCAATACACAGAGATAAGTTAGAAGCTCGCTCTACCCGGTGTGTATTTTTTGGGTATTTTTCCACTAAGAAATGGTACATATGCTATGATCCAGTCACTCATAAAATTGTTGTTTCGCGTGATGTCCGTTTTGTGGAGTCTGAATCCTTTTTTAAGGCTTGTGTTGAATCTGGGAGTCGGTCACAAGGGGAGTCTGTGTCTCACTCGGTTCCGCTTCCTACCATTACCAATGAGGATGTTGTTCCTGATCATGACGCTGAAGTTCCTGAAGCTACACCAATCCCCACATCTCCTCAAGCTACTCGAAGATCGAGTAGAGCAACTCGTCCTCCAGAGCGAATGAAAGATTTCTTTACTTATCATGCTACATCTTATCCTATACAGGAACACCTGTCTTATAATAATATTTCTCAGTCTCACCTAGCCTTCTTGAGTACAGTTGATCATAATCAAGAACCTAAAAATTTTAGAGAAGCTAACTCCATTGCAGTCTGGAGGAAGTCTATGCAAGACGAGCTACAAGCTCTAGATGACAATAACACATGGGAGATTGTTAAGCTACCTCCAGGAAGGAAAACTGTCGGATGTCGTTGGGTGTACAAAAATAAATACAACAGTGATGGTTCCTTAGAACGACATAAGGCCAGACTTGTTGCTAGAGGATTCACACAAACATATGGCATAGATTACCAGGAAACTTTTGCGCCTGTTGCAAAGATGAACACATTCCGGGTCCTCATTTCCCTTGCCGTCAATCAAGATTGGAAATTGTTTCAAATGGATGTCAAAAATGCTTTCTTGCATGGTGATCTTAAAGAAGAAGTTTACATGAGCATACCACTTGGGCATCCGCAAGAGGCCACGTTTGGTTTAGTATGTAAGTTAAAAAAGGCAATCTACGGGCTTAAACAGTCTCCACGGGCCTGGTATGCTAAGCTTAGCTCTGTCCTTATGCTGAATGGGCTGAAACGAAGTAATGCAGATCCTTCTCTGTTTGTTAAAAGAAGTAACTCAGGTATTGTCGTTGTGCTGATTTATGTTGATGATATAGTCATTACTGGTGATGATCAAGATGCAATTTCTAAGCTAAAACTTCTGCTACACAATAGATTTTCCATTAAAGATTTGGGCACTTTGAAGTACTTTCTAGGATTAGAAGTTGCCTACTCAAAAAATGACATCTTTCTTAATCAACGAAAGTATGTGCTGGATTTGTTACAAGAAACTGGTAAATTTGGAATCAAACCATCAGATACGCCAACAGATAGCAGGGGAAAATTGGATGATACTGGTGCATTGTTGTCTGATATTGGTCAGTTTCAAAGGCTGGTTGGTAGGTTAATCTATTTAACCATTACTCGACCTGACCTTTCTTATGCAGTTAGTCTAGTAAGTCATTTCATGCATGCTCCCAAGGCTCAACATATGCATGTTGTTACCAGAATTTTACAGTATCTGAAAGGGTCTCCAGGCAAAGGTATATGGATGCGTAAGACTGGCCATAATTCTATTACTGCCTATACTGATGCTGATTGGGCAGGATCTCCCATTGATCGAAGGTCTACAACTGGTTATTGTACTTTTGTTGGAGATAACTTGGTCACATGGAAAAGTACAAAATAGAGTGTTGTTGCTCGTTCAAGTGCTAAAGCAGAATATAGAGCAATGGCATCAACTACCAGTGAAATTATATGGCTTCGCGCTCTGTTGAAGGACCTTGGATATGGTTCATCCCTACCAACTCAATTATTCTGTGATAATCAGGCTGCTATGCATATTGCTTCCAATCCAGTGTTTCATGAGCGCACCAAACACATTGAAGTCGACTATCATTTTGTTAGAGAGAATGTGCAAGCCAATGTCATCCGCACAACCTTTGTCCCTACAAATTAGCAATTGGCAGATATATTTACAAAAGGTCTTCCAGCTCTCAAGTTTCATGAAATATTGTCCAAGTTGGGCTCGATTGACATTTTCGCACCAACTTGAGGGGGAGTGTTGGAGAAGAGAGATTTACGGGGATCTGTTTCTATCCTGGTTGCTATTTCTGGAGAATGCATACTTTGTGGGATTCGTCTTAATCCTTCTAATTAAGACTGATGTATCTCTATATGTAGAGATTTTGTAATCTCTCGAAACAATTATGAATGCAATATCCTCTCTCCCTTCTCCAGTGGACGTAGGCTAAGGCCGAACCACGTACATTTGTGTTCTGTGCATTATTTTATTTGTTTTCTCAAGCCTCCTCACAGCTAGCACCAAAAATTGCACGGTTTCTTAACATGGAGTATTTCATTCACTGCCTTTGTTATCATTGATAAGGCTTTCCTTCTCTTGCAAACTCCAGCTAATGCTCATGAGAGAAGGACTCCTAATCAAATCCATATTAAAATGGATTCTATTTCAAATTTAAGAACTCTGAACAAATTAGCTTATAAAGAGTGATCGGCCTTATCAATAACATGCAACTATTCATGACTGTTTCGTGGCTTTATTCCAATGATGAAAGCTATTACCGTAAAGCTAAAGGATGAAACTTTAGAAGAAATAAACGAAGAAGAAGCTAAGCTCTTTGAGTGTGGTGTCATCTGCAGGTTTTGAGGATTCTGGCCTAGTCTTCCTCAGCTGCACTCTTGGATCTCCAAGGAGTGGGAACCTCTTCTTTCTAGTAATATTCACATTTTCCCTCTAGCCAAGGGATTCTTTATTGTTAAATTTGACAATAGCTAGGACAGAAAAACTATATTATGTGATCATTTTTTTATCTGGGGGGATCAATATCTGCTGATGATCAAACCCTGGCATTCAAATTTTAATCTAGCATCTGAAACCTTTAGTAAAATCCCAATCTGGGTTTGCTTGCCTAATCTTCCCCTCCACCTCTAGAATGATTCTCTTCTCGAGTTGGTTGGGGAAGCTCTTGGGGATTTTTTGTATGTTGACAATGCATCTTCTGATATCTTTCATTCCACCTTTGTCTGAATACTTGTGGAAATTGATGTGTCAAATGGATTGCCTGCTGAGGTTTCGTTAGAATCCTTTAAGGGGAATTGGGTTCAATCTCTGGACTATGAGGGATTACCTTTCCGTTGTAGAAGATGCTTTAAGACTGGACATGCTACTGCTCATTGTGGTTTTGAGAAAAAAATAAAAAAGGCAAACTGGTGGATTGGTGCTGCTCAACATCATTATATTGTTGAGAAGAAATCTAAAGAAAAAAAGAGTTTCTCAGAGGCGGTTGCTTCTGAATCACAGAAATTAGGAGTCGCTCCTTCGGCTTGTCCTTCGAGAGGGGTTGATTTTTCCTCTCACGTTGAACCTCGGTCTAAGTCTCCATCTGCCTTTTCTGGTGGAGGGGTTTCGATTTCTCTTTCGGCCTGCTCTTCGGATAAGATCCAATCTGCACGCCTAGTCAAGGATGTTTTTCCCAGGGCTGCAAATGATCAAACCCAGGATAATGATGTGCTGGCCTGGCAGGAAAAGGTAGCACAAGTGGAAGAAGGTTGGATTATAGTCACGAGTAAAAAATCAAAAGCATCTGGGCCTTCACTAGAAATGACGCTTTGTTCCCACAAGATTAACTCTAAATGTAAAACATGATGTTCTTGGCTTGGGAGCTGGCTTTTTGGTGGCTGCAGGCTGTCCTTTTTTGCAGTCTGACTTTTTTGGTTGTAAAGGGTTGCAGATTCCTTCAAAATCTGCTTTTCCCCTAATATCAAAAACATGCACCTATTCAAAGAGTAAAGAAAGGTTAAATAGTATTGTGACTTTGTCCCATGGTAACTCAAGCGAAACACCACACTCTCCATTTGATTGAAGAGCCTGTGTTTTTTCCTAGAAAAAGACTTTGTATATTCTGATGCCTTAATGCTATGCTTAAGAGTTTGCTTTGTGTTATGCATTGCAAGCTAGAAATCATTTGCAACAACCGTTGATAGATTCTCATATCTTAATTGACCGAAATCAATGCAAAGCATGTCAGGCCCCATATGGCCTGACTAAAAATATTTTCATTTTCAAACAAATTTTCTGTTTAAATTGATCTAGAACAACTTCAGAATGCATCAAAGATGAAAAGATGAAATGGGTTTTCATTAAAACTCACTTTCAGGCACATTTGAAAAATGGTGAAAACTAGCCAAGTTGGCTCTGGAATCTGCTTTAAAAATTGGTCAAACGACCTCCTGGATCCATTAAAACTTGTGGACATATAGCCACTAGTCCAGAGAATTGAATGAAAAAGATGGATTGGAGAAATCAATCATGAGGCAAAATTTATTAACTATCAAAAATGCATACTTGAACTTTCTGCAACACAGTTATTCTGAACTAATTAAAACTCAAGAGATCACCTCGTTGCAAACATATCAAAACAACTCTGAATGAGCTGTCATTGGACACGTTGGATCATTTTGGCACAGTAAACACGTGTGCAACAGGGCTTAGCTTGAAACATCTCCCATCAAAAGATATTGACAGTCAAAGTTGACCTCTCAGAGAAGTTTCTAAAAATGTAGGTGCAAAACAGAAGAAATTTCATTTGGTTTTGACTTACTAAAAATAGCAAATCAGCTCGTGAGACTCTGAAAACTGACATGTGAGCTCATCTTGGTATGGAGAATGGGGAACAACAATCGTTTTGACTTGGCATTCAACCAATTGTATAATGCAAGCTCAAATGGGAGGTTAATTTGCAGAACTAAAAATTTGCAAATAGCAGAAAAGTGACAACCCTCCAGCTTCACTTTTTGAAACTCAGTCAAAACTTATCATGGGAAGCTAAAAATTGACATGCACACTCACATAGGACACATGAGTGAGCTTGCAAATGGGTTTTGCACCAAAATCAATGGGCTCCAAAATATGACCCTCCAAAGTAGATCATTCAGGCAGATTCATCAGTTGCACTCCTAAAATTGCAGAGGAAAAATTTTGAAATGGGCATCTCACATTTGCAAAATTTGTGAGTGTCAATAGTGGCTCTAACTGGGGATGTATGCCCCATGTGGGCATAGCAAGAATCCAGATCTCTAAAGAGTAGACTAAATTCTGAGTCCATCAGGTGTTTTGAAACTACTTTATTCAACTTTCATTTTTCAACTCCACTTGGTGACACCCAGGCCACCAAATGAAAAGGGGAAATCAATATTTACCTCTATCAAACACCAATCTGATAAAGGACTTGATCTCCCTCAACTCATGCTTCAAGCCTTTATCAAACCTCAATAACATAGGTAACTACATTCATACAAATACAAGTATCCGGTTACCTTTGTGCAAGTGACAATTTGCTCTCTTTTCAACTTTGTTACATGGAAACCAAATCAAATAGGTTTCATTATTGCCACTCTCTTCATTCTCTACTTTTGTATCAAGTGGCAACATGAGAGGATAGTGATCGGGACCACATTCACTAACCCCCTCAATATGATCATGTTCAGAGGAGATATCATGAAAGAAAAACAACATGCAATCCCCTTGTGTGTTTTGCACAAATTTCTTATTCATTTGTAACTTCTCTAACTGAACTGCATCATAGGTCAATTTGTCATCATCCAAACACCATAGCCGAAACACATTGTCATGTGTTTCAAGATTATGAAAATTAGATTTATCAACATCCAAAGTATTTTCATCTTCATTCACATCATGACATTCAGCAACAATGTCAACATCAAATGCATGGGAAGTGTTCTCTATCTCAGGTTCACACATAATGTCAATTCCATTCTTCATCCCATTATGCAAATCTGTATGTAATGTTTCAACTACAAATTCAGATAATTCAAAACTTAAGCCCGAGTCAAAAGTTTCACATTGATTTGTCATAACATATTCAATGTCTGAATGACTTTGAATGCTATCACTTTTAGAATTAACAGCGTTAGCAAAGAAAATTTTATGTGCACTAGCAACCTCATGTGCACTTTCAGCTGATAAGCATATTGTCTTATGTGTCGAAGACTCACTGTTATTTGAAACTTGCCTACTAGCAATGAAGCTAGAATCTTCATTCTCTTTCATATCAAAGCATTCTTCATTCAAAGGAAACATGTCCACTTGCATACCATGAAGGCGAGAGAGATCATAAAAAAAAAGACCCATATTCCATCTCATATTGACTGATCTCACATCCATTATCATTTGCATCATATGGCTGCTCAACACATTGACTGAAAGGTTTTGCAATGTCACTGGATAATAAGGTTGATTCTTGATCCATGTGACTATCACAATGCATAACTTAATCCTTCATAAATGAATTCCTTCCTTCACCAATGTGCACCTCATCATCCTTTTCATACATAACTAACATTTCCATCTCTACTTCATATAAACAATCATGAACAGCAAAGAAATAAGCAGGGTCATCAACATCTTCATCACTTTCAGCATTATGTTTAGGATCAACAAATTGAACACACATATGTTTGTCATCAAATTCTTCATCATTAACAGAATCAACATGTTCCATTGATGTCAAACCTAAACTACATACTAAGTTTGCATCAAATGCAATTGGATCATTCACTTGTGGACAAGTGATTTCATGAGCATTCATGTCGTTGCAATCAACATGTGAAGAAAGTATCTCCATATCATCCTCATAAGAGTAACTATAATCAGCAGAAGAGCAATCAGTTTGACTTTCATCTCATCCTCATCACAAGAAGTCTCATCACTACATGAACCAAGCTCAGATTCTGTAGAATAAGTGTTTGAACTTTTGTCTTCAATGTCTTGATCACTAATCTACGATGAGATTTCATCAACAATTGCATTATCTTCACCAACCAAAACCTAACATGGAATGAGGCTTTGCATCTCTTCCATTTCTTCATCAGCCAAGATATTGCAAGAAAAATGTTCATGCATATCTATCTTCTCATCATACCATGTACCTTCATTTTCATCACTGATGCAAGGATCTACACATGTGTTGATTGTGAGCTAATTACAATCAACATACTGATTCATATAGCAGATATCTTCATTTTCTAACATACTCTTTTCATTCTTGTGTATCATGTTCTAAGTTTCTTCATTAAGACAGTTGCTATCTTTATTTTGAGTCTCCGCATTTTGTGCATAACTAAGTTGGGCTCCCTCAATAATCTTTATCCAATCAAGCACTTGATCCAAACAGTGAGGCTTCAACCCCTTTGGAAAAGTACTCAGCCCAGACTCATAGATTTCAAAAAATAGATCAATGCACACTAACTCTTTAGGTCTAAAATTTATGGGAACTTTCAACAAGGCATCCAAAAACCTTGAGAATAGATCATGTGTTAATTCTCCTTTGTGTTTGTTCATTCTAGACAATTCTTGAACAACAGATGTTTGACCAACATTGCTCAAATTCTAATGACATTTAACATGGAGCTCATTATGATTTGTAGATTGTGATGATAGGAAAATCATAGCAACAAAAATAGCATCTTGACAAGCACTTCTATTATCTGATTTATGACTTCTATCTATATGAGGTGTATTAGGATGACTAACACTCACAACCCTATGCCCTTTCATCATTGAATATCTCAAATTGTTCTCAATGTCCATAGCAATCTGATATGCTTGGTGTAGGGTTGTAGGCTCTTTGTCTCTTAATAGGAAACTCATTTTCTTGTCAAATGCTCCTAAATATATGATCAAACATTCAACATCATTTTTTCTTATGTCTTTAGGGATTTCTCTTATGATCTTTGAAAACTTGATATTAAAAGATGGGACTAACTCATCTTTTCCTTTCTCCATGTTCAAGAACCTTTTTCTTATTAGCATAGGGTCAATCCTTTCTCCAAATTTCTCTAGGCACACTGCCTTAAACTCTTCCCACGAATGAATGGAGGAAGCTGGCATATAGGAAAACCATTCCCTTGCATCTCCTCTTAAGGACTAAACGGATAGTCTCATGATCACATCCTCATAATCAATCTCATAATCTTCCATCACATTACTGAATTCTTGGAGATGTCTATTTGTTGATTCAGACTTGTCACCCATGAATTTTGGCAACTTATTTATGACTTTAGCTAGAATTTCATTTGGGTAAGCACTAATGCCACTGAAATTGATGGCTTTGTACCTTCCAGTGCTAAAACTTCTTTGACAATCTAGCTGGGACTGATCACAAACCATAGTTCCATCTGGAACCACACTAGGATGCATATATTGAAGCATTTTAACATGCCTCTTTCAAAATTCACATATCAAATCTATAGTTGATCATTCATTTTCCCTATGTCTAGCTTTCAACATGATCTCAGAATATTACAATGCATAATACAAATGCATCTAAGCCTAAAATCTATTTATTGGGAAAATTTGAAGAATAAGAATACTTTCAGCATAATACATAAGCTACAAATTACAATTCAAAAGTATGCATACTAAATATCACTATCCTTTCCCTTTCTTAGTGCTAATCACTCAATAGGGAAGCCAAGCTTATTCTAAGATGTTCAAATAAGGATTTCATATACAATTTTCTTGAAAACCAAGAATGAAGAATCCCTAGAAATGTTGCAGCTACTGCAAATTATCTTCTGATTGTAGATCTAGAACTGTATTCACCTTTTCAATAGGTTCTTTTTGATAGATTCAGCATCTCTCTTCTTAGAGGATTGAAATTCGAACAACATGAAGTTCTTTCACATGTAAATTCATTTATGAGTTCCTTTCACCAGCAGAGCAACATAGATCTTAAAATCTGCAAGTTAATTGCAACAAATTCTTTCTCCAGGCTTGGAATCCTTCAATATTTGAGCCAAATTCAAAATGGAAAATAATAATATGACTCTTATGTAAATTATATGACTCTGCTTTTAAATAGCTTGCAACTAGATATTTAGAATTATCCCCAACAGAGTCATCATTTTGTTGGTGCTCCAAATCACACCAGACCAATGAATCTTATAAACTAGCCATTTTATAATGATTATATTCAATGGGGATTTGTCCAATTGACAGGATATGGAATTAGAACACATTTCCCTACACTTCAGGCTCTATAAGACCTAGGGGATGACCCTTTAGCAACATCTAAAGATTCAGACACACGATTAACAAAATGTTGCTTAGCAAATAATGCTCTCACAAAATTATGCTGAGAAACATAAAATATCACTCAACATTGGCAAGGTATTGAATGAATTCCATCAGTTAGCATGGAGAACATGGCAGATACAAGTAAACACAAAATAGAATTGAAATGGTTATATATTTAAAGAATTCGGGACCAAACTAAAAGCAGTAGAAATATAATAATGGATCAGTGCCAAAAAATGGGTTATGGAGTCATATAACCAGCATTCATCCTACAGTGTTGAACATGCTTTGAAGATCTTTGCAAATGTTATCACATTTTGATAACAAGACCACTAAAGTTTCATCTAATAATCATTCTTTATAAATCCACTTAAAACACAACACTTATGTCACACTTGTTGAAGTAGTTACACTATTCTCTGAATAATAGGCAATAACAAGTTTAGCTTGTGATTCATTAAAGCATTTAAATCATTCAAAAAATAGAAGGAAACAATAGATGTAACTAAATGCATGAAAAGACTCAGATAACTTTATTATTGAATCCCAAAAGAGTACTAAATTTCAGAAATGGAGAAAATTATCAGCAAAAATATACATGAAAGCACAATTTAGAACACACACTTCAGATTTAATGACTCAATTACATTTCTCCTAGCCTTACAATCTACTCAGAGCTTCTGCCTGACTTGTAGAGCTTTGAGAAATTGGAACCCTCAAATTATGAGAGAAGAAGAGAATAAAAGAAGAGAAGGCAGCCCTAAGATCAATCTGATCCATAGATGTTATTTGGAGACTTCATCCACTGTTGATCATCAAACTAGAAAATACTCTCTCCTTTCTCCTCTGTTGATTATCAAGGTGAAGAAAGATTGTAATATGAACTTAAATAGGTGAATGCAAATATGAAATATGTAGATTAACCTTAGCCTTAGTGTGAAGAAAGAATGAGAGAGAGAGAGATAGAAAAATCATAACACATGCAACAACAGATTTACGTGGAGAAACCCCAAAGGGAAAAAACTCCACCACTGAAAGAGAGGCAAGTATATTACTAATATTATAAAATATTATATGCAGCAATAGACTTCTCTTATCATTCCTATAAAATCCAGTAGCACCCTGTTACCCTGCAAAACTGAATTGAATAACTCTAGCTCAAGGCCCCAATTTATAGAGATTTGTGAGGATGAAAACCACCATGGTTTTACCAAAAAATAGGCAGCAATACCACCTAGAAAAACCCACACCTCCCTCCTTGAAATGGTAAAAAAATACCAAAAATAGCCTCTTACAGATGCTCTTACAGCTGTCATAAGGCATCTTTCGTGCATGGGGGCCTGGGGTCCAAAAATAACATATTCTATCATAGGAATCTATCATATTGTCATAGCATCTTATGACAACTGTCATGCATGTCATAGATGCTCTTACAACATCCTATTTTGACCCAACAACCTTATTTTAGAAGATTCCAAGGTGGGACGCCTAGCTATTTTGTCCTTTTCCAAAAGGATAAATGGTAACGGTAACACTACATTTACATTGTCTCTTTCACCACCGTTGGTAAAATAGTTTCACCTCTTATGTGTAAATGTACAAAACACTTTAGGAGAATAATAAATTAAAGGATTTACAAGGTTGATGACACCTAAATCCTAACATTCTCCCACTTGACAATATACATTGTAAATTACGCCCATAGAGATACAATTACATATAATTAAGTATAGTGATTAAGGCCCATGCCCTTTCTGCACCAAGAGAACTTTTCAGTGGTGACTAACTTCGTAAGAGAATATGCAACATTATCCAAAGTGTCAACTTTTTCAATTAAGACCTATCCATTCTCAATCATTTCTCACACAAAGTGATACTAAACATCAACATTCTTAGTATGAGCATGATACATAGGATTTTTAGCTAAACATATGGCACTTTGACTTTCACATCCAATCCTCACTATCCTATAATGAAAACCAATACCATTACCAAGTCTTTGTAACCAAACTTCCTCCTTAGAGGCATGTGTAGCAGCCATATACTCTGCTTCAGTGGTAGACAAAGCAACTGTAGGTTGTCTTTTACTCATCCAACTCACTGCTCCTCCAAACAAAGTAAACACATAGCCACTAGTGGACCTTCAGCTGTCCAAGTCACCTGCCCAATCTGCATCAAGAAAACCCTATATGTCCAATGACTTATCAACATTGTCACTACCATGATAAACCAAACAGTAATTAGAAGTTTTTTGCAAATATCTAAATACCATTTTAACAAAAGTTCAATGTTCTTTACCAGGGTTAGACATAAATTTGCTTAGAACTCCCACTGCTTGGGCTATATATGGTCTAGTACAAACCATTACATACATTAAACTACCGACAACACAAGCATAAGAAACTTTAGACATTTCATCAATATCATCATCCGATTTAGGACACATGTTTAAACTCAACTTAGTACCAATAGGAAATGGAATATTTATTGGTTTACAGTCCTGCATATTAAACCTTTGCAAAATAGTGTTAACATACTTACTCTAACTTAACCAAAGCTTTCTGTGAACCTGATCCCTAATGATTTCCATCACAAGAATATATTTAGCAGCCCCTAAATCTTTCATATCAAATGTGCTAGAAAGCTAAGTTTTAAATTCCTTAATCATTGCCTTAATGTTACCAATGAACAACATATTATCCACATATAAGACAATAATCAGTATCTGATCATCAATAACTTTAAAATAAACACAGTGATCCTCTTCACTTCTAACAAAACCCAATTTTAATGCAAAAGCATCAAACGTAGCATCAAAACCACATCCTAGGTGACTGTTTCAAACCATATAGAGACCTTTTTAGCCTTTAAACCAAGTGTTCTTTTCCCTTCACAACAAAACCATCAGGTTGTTGCATATAAATTTCTTCCTCTAGATCCCCATGCAAGAAAAGTTTTAACATCCATTTTTTCTATTTCTAAATCATAAGTAGCAGCAATGGACAAAATGAATCTAATAGAGGTTAACTTAGCAACAGGAGAGAATATTTCACCAAAATCAACTTCCTCTCTTTGGCAGTAGCCCTTGGCCACTAATCTGGCCTTGTACCATTCCAACTTTCCATCTACCCTAAACTTCTTTTTATATATCCACTTACAACCAATGGCCTTTCTTCGTTTGGAAAAACTAACAAGATCCCAGGTATCATAGTTTTTCAAAGACATCATCTCATCATGCATGGCCTGCATCCAAGACTCACATTCTTCTAAAGAGAGAGCCTCCCTAAAAGATCTAGGTTCATCATCAGTACATAACAAAGCAAATTTATAACGAAAATCAAGTGGGCTATACCTGTCAACTAGATTTCGTTGTCTTGTGGATCTTCTCAAAGGTGGAGTAAGAGGTTCCTCCTCATGTTCATCCTCATTGTTTTCAACTTCTTTTGTTACAATAGATTCTTCAAAACTCTCTTCTTCTTCTCCATCTTCTTGTCAATCTCTCCGTTCTTCCACATGTGCATCTTCTTGCTTAGTTTCAAAATGCATTGTCTTTGACTTTTAATTCGGTTGCACATCTTCAGAGTTAGCTCTAAATTCCTTGAAAATAACATCTCTAGAAAATATCATCTTTCGTGTTAGTGGATTCCAAAGTTTATAACCTTTAAAATTTTCACCATAACCTACAAAGATGCATTTCTGAGATTTGGGATCCAATTTAGACCGCTTTTCTTGAGGCACATGAACAAAAGCCTCACAACCAAATACCCTTAAATGTGAAACTAAAGACTTTTTACCCAACCACATTTCATAAGGAGTTTTATCAACAAGAGCTTTACAAGGAGTTCTATTAATTAAATAACAAGCAGTACCAACAACTTCTGCCCAAAATAATTTATCTAACTTAGCACTACTTAACATGGTCCTAGCTCTTTCCATTAATGTATGGTTCATTCTTTCTGCTACCCCATTTTGTTGGGGTGTGTAAGGTGTATTCTTTTGCCTAACAATTCCTGCATGTTTGCAAAACTCATCAAATTCCTTAGAACAATATTCACCCCCATTGTTAGATCTCAATACTTTTATCTTATAATTTGTATGCTTTTCAACCAATGCCTTAAATTCCTTAAATTTGGTGAAAACTTCATATTTTGTATGCATAAAATAAATCCAAGTATATCTTGAGTAATCATCAATGAAGGAAACATAATAACGAGATCTACCCAAAGAATCGATATCCATTGGACCACACACATCCGAATGAATTAGTTCTAACAATCCATTAGATTTATTAGTTCCTTTAGGAAATGATGACCTATTTTGTTTACCAAACACACAATCCTCACAAAAATTATTTTTTACCAACAAAATAATCAGAAATACCGACGTCTACTAGTTTCTTATCAAGTATGGTCCTAAGACCTTTTTCACCAATGTGACCCAATCTATGGTGCCACAACATACATGCATTTTCAGTGCTAGTTACAAAAGAGGAGTTACATAAAGTAGAGGCATGTAGCGTAAATAAATTCCCTGTCCAAGATCCTTTAGCAACCACCAAACTTCCCGTTACCATCCTACAACCAGACTTGTCAAATGTCACATGCATCCTAGAATCATTCAACTTGTAAACTGAAATTAAACTTTTTGTGAGTCCTGGAATATGTAAAACATCATCAAGGATTTTAACCCTCCCATCACTGAAACACAACTTTACCTTTCCTTTACCAATAACCTTTTGTGAGCTATTTTCACCCATGAAGACCTCTCCTCCATCATATTCTTTGTATGTAGAAAACCACTCCTTATGAGCCAAGCTGAAGGGAGCACCTAAATCAATAAGCCAAGCATCATTACAAACTGTGTTAGCTTAAATAATCAAAGCATCAGAATCACCGTTATTAGAGGACTTTTCTGTGGAGGAATCTACATTCTTTTTCTTGTTTCTACATTCCTTCTTCACATGTCCCCATTTACCACAGTTCCAACACTTCACTCTGCTCTTTCCAAGGGTCTTAGATCGTCCTTTAGACTTATCCTTCTTCTTATCCCCTTTAGGCTCTTTCTCCTTGGGCCTACCTCGTACATGCAAGGCATCTTGGGAGCCACTACACATGGTCTTTCTCCTCATCTCCTCTGAAAGAAATATGGGAATAATATTATCCATCTTAGGTTCTACACCACCACTTGTTATAGCAATAATTAAATTCTCCCAAGATTCCAGCAAAGAGCAAATCAATAAAATGCATTTATCCTCATCTTCTATTTTAACATCAATAGATGCAAGTTGACTTATAATCAAATTAAAAGCATTCAAATATTCAACAATAGATTCACCATCCTTCATCTTTAATGAATACAAACATCTTTTGAGATACAACTTGTTAGAAAAACTCTTAGTTTGGTAGATTTCACCTATCTTCCTCCAAATCTTGTATGTCGTATGTTCTGAAGAGACATTCAGGAGGACATAATCTATGAGACACAACCGAATAGTCCCTCGAGCCTTCTTGTCTAACTTATTCCAATCTTCATCCGACAAGGTTGAAGTAGATGGCTTCTTCTCAACTGAAACTAGTAACTACTAATCTCTCTCCTCAAGAAGATCCTCCACTTTCAACTTCCACATCTCGCAACCAGTTCCATTGAACTTCTCAATATCTAGATGAGAGGTGGAGGCCATGGTATGCAATCTTTCACAAATCTACAAAACCCACAACACAATAGCTCCCACTGTAGCCAAAAACCTTCAACACTTTAAAAGGAAAGCATCCCTTCCTTAACAAAACCGTTAGCTCTAATACCCAATGTTGATTATCAAGGTGAAAAAAGCTTGCAATATGAACTTAAATAAGTGAATTCAAATATGAAATATGTAGATTAACCTTATCCTTAGTGTGAAGAAAGAATGAGAGAGAGATATAGAAAAATCATAACACATGCAACAACAAAATTATGTGGAGAAACCCCGAAGGGAAAAACCTCCACCACCGAAAGAGAGGAAAGTATATTACTAATAATATGAAATATTATATGCAACAATAGACTACTCTTATCATTCCTGTAAAATCCAGCAGCACCCTGTTACTCTGCAAAACTGAATTGAATAACTCTAGCTCAAGGCCCCAATTTATAAAGAATTGTGAGGATGAAAACCACCATGGTTTCACCAAACAATAGGCAGCAATACCACCTAGAAAAACCCATGCCTCCCTCCTTGAAATGGTAAAAAAAACCAAAAATAGCCTCTTACAAATGCTCTTACAATTGTCATAAAGCATCTTTCATGCATGGGTGTCTGGGGTCCAAAAATAGCATATTATGTCATAGGAATTTGTGATACTTTCATAGCATCTTATGAAAACTGTCGTGCATGTCATAGATGCTCTTACAACACCCTATTTTGACCCAATAACCTTATTTTAGAAGATTCCAAGGTGGGATGCCTAACTATTGTGTCATTTTCCAAAAGGATAAATTGTAATGCTAACACTGCATTTACATTGTCTCTTTCACCACCGTTGGTAAAACAATTTCACCTCTTATGGGTAAATGTAAAAAACACTTTAGGAGAATAATAAATTAAAGGATTTACAAGGTTGATGACACCTAAATCCTAACATCCTCCAACTAAATTTTCCTCTCCATTTTCCTTTGTCAAAGTTGTCTTGCAACAGAAAATTCTGCCATGTGATGAATTTCCATTTACCAGCCGCTATGAGAAAAATAATTCTGCTTTGCTTGCCCATGAAGAGCTTTCATTTCTGTCCTTCGATTATGCAACACATTATTTTACTTTGTCAAAGTAAAAAATTACCCTTTGCACTTTTTAAATATGTCCAACATAAAATTAAAATATATCCTCCAAGCCACTGCATACCGCTATATTCACCGTGAAAACATTTTCCCATTTGCATTTCTATTTCACGTACATACAAGACTTTTAAATATTTCACTTGAAATATTTATTCACTTCTCAAGGTAAAAGCATTTTCCTGGTATCTTGTTTTATTTTTCACTAGAGAAACCCATTACCCTATGTTTTCTCCTTTCATTTGAAATATTTACTTCTTAAAAAGAAAATATCAAGCAATGCTTTAGTCTTAACATTTTATGAAGGCTTTTAAAATATTTCAAATGTTGGTCTCCTTTTCTTTAAAAACAATACTTTACCCATGCGTTGCAAATGCCTCAGGGCCACCACAAGCCACGTGCTAAAATAACGCTAACCGCGCAAAAAATAACCTCCTCACACTTTGTACTCGTGTAGCAGGGTAGGGTTGAGATTTCATCTCCCCTTCGTGCCTGACATTCACTTTTACATTTAATAGTGCCCCATGCTTTATTAACTAGTAATTGCACCTTCGTGTGCAATGGGTGCGCCGAAGATTTGTGGAGATCAAAATTTTAATTTATGGTATTCCATATGAAAGATAGAAATTGTAAATTGTGAAGTGTCAAAATTTTTAAAATAAATTAAGTAATGCACATATATTTTATTGTCATTTCATTTTAATTAAGAAAATATGATTTTTAACTACAAGTCATTTTCTAAAAGTAGCAAGAATGGGCATGATTAAGTATTTGTGATCACATAACTTGATATCTAAGTTCTTTAAATTTATAATATATTAAGTACTTATGACTTTAACATGTAAAGTATTTTTTAATTCTAACATGGAATAAAAATGTGCATTTCCTATATATTTTAGGATCTAATTTCATAGGATGATATAACATTCACCATTGCACCAATGAGTTTTATGATTCATGCATCTCAATTAATTGCACCAATGAGTTTTATGATTCATGCATCTCAATTACAAATTTTTAATATATCACAATAAATTAGTAGTTAACTTGTATTTAAAATACCATTAATTTTAAAAAAATATATTATTTTCCTCAATAAGTAGATATTACACCATCATCTAACATGCTTGTTGGTATTGTTTTTTATCACATCAAATTTATTTAAAATTTCTATATTATGAATTTTTGTAAACAACTTTTCATAGAAAATTCGATCATTAGAATCAATAGATATTATCAGGCAGTGCATTTTTTTCTTAAATTTATGAACTGTGAAAACCTCATATTCATTATAGCAGACAGTTAACTTTGGATGAAGGAATACCAAATTCATAAGAATAAAAGACTGTTAATTACTAATGAAAGTAACTAAGTGTGATCATTGTTTCCAGCTTTCAATTTTCTTTCAAATGCTGGAAACAATGAGAAGATATTAAATATGGATTTCTGATTGTATCGGAATATCAATCAATTAGACAAAGATTGATAGGACAGTTGGCGTCTCAATAAAGGCTACTTTAGGGGATTAAAAAACAAATGACAATCAGAATTATATGATATTTTGTATTAAAATTCAACCACGTATGCTTATTTGATTTGAATATCTTACTTTAGGGTGCAATAAAAAATGGTCCCACATTTGGACTGAACAATTACAAAAACCAGTATAATTGGTATTTTTGCAAGGAACAATAACCAATAAAATGGCTGAAAATTGTGAGGAAATATTTATTGTATAATTAATAAAGTCTGTAAAGAACAATATATTAAGATTAACTTATGAAGATGATTTAATCTATACTGTAGCTATTGTGAAAATAGCAAAATAATGTTGAGGAAAACTGTTAGCAAAATAGCCTCAAGAAGAAGGAAAAGAAAGTTAGCCAAAAATTAACCATTGCATTTACAACTGCTATACATTCAATAGTAAAAGATGTTGCCAGGAAAGCTGTAATAGTAGGATTTAATATTGAAAAAGCCACAGATAAAACCACCTTCATTTAACAGAATTGAAATAGTACAATAAAACACAAGAAAAATGAGATTCTTATAAAAAAAATTGAAGTTACCTTAAGATTCAACACCCAGATTTCTAAGCATTTTTCTAAGCATTAAAAGTTATCCAGGAATTCAAAGCAATTAGCCACAACATTTAAATGAGTAACACAGATCTCCTTGCATGTCCTTTTGCTTCCTACTGTAGTAGGGGACTTTGAAACAGGGGAGCTCATAAAAAAGTACATTAAAAATAATAAATTTCACAACCACATTCATGTGTACATCAGATATTTCTTTCATACTCTCTGGCATGGAATTTTCTCTGCAAAACTCCTCGTCCTTAATTTTTCCAACGAGTTACTTTAATACCCCTAATAGGATTGTTAGAATGCAGTTGGGAGCCGGCTAGTGATAATATAGTATTATACCAACTTACTGTAGATGTCAATTCTAGCAATAAATTTAGTTGTTGATATCTTGAGCATACCCTAGATTGCATTTATCCTTTGATGTCATTGCTAAAATCATCGCAAAGCAAATAGGAGGTGTTGGCTAGTCAGAATTCCAAGAGTGGAAATGGCAGCGACATAAATGTTATACTAACCAACAAGGCTATGAGGCGAGTCAATTGAGCAAAGGGGTCTGCTTAGTCTTCAAGGTGTTGTTTAATTGCGTAGGAATGGAATTGCAGCAAAGCCTTTTTAAAAAAAAAATCAGATGTAGAAGGGCAGAAAATTGAATGTCAGACGCCAGGGGAGGAGTACAGGTATAGGTTGAGACACAAACCTATGTTTCTCTTTTGCAATTTTTTCATGAACAAACCCATGTAGAGATCATGGCTAATTAATTATTGACAATGCTCAAGTTTGAGAAAGAAAGCTGCAGATTTCTGTGTAACATCACAGGTTGAAACACAAACCTATAAAATGACCATGGAGCTCAACAGTAGGACCTTCCCAGCGACCATAAGGAGAACCTGGAGTGTCAAGCCCAGCTGTTTTCCCAAAACTCCACACTAAGTTGTTCACATCCAGCATCAGTAAGTACTCCAAATTTGTCTGCTGTACTTTCCCGTATACAGAATCAGCATCCAAACTTACATTGTGTAACGAAATCTCATTTAGGATCCTTCTATTGTCCTGTGCAGAATTTTCTATTGCAGATAGATTGAGCTCATTTTCAGCACTAAGATGTGCTTTCTCACATAGGGGTGGGATAAGGGATATTAAAACGGGCTAAATCATTAGAGGGAACCAGGCACTTATAAGAAGAAAACACTGATTCTTGCCATGACTTGTTTTTAGAAGAAAGTAGATCGTGTTGAAAAGTATGAGAGGGCAATTGAGAAGGACTATTTATGCATTGCTTGCAAAGAAAACAGAGTATAAATGCATAAAAAAGGAACAAAACTGAACTAAATTCAAGTCTCTCCATTTCAACACAGAAAGGCCTTTCACTTGTTTCTTGACCTTCCAACTCCTATCTAAGTTTCACAAAAAACAATCCAATGGAAATACAAAATTCACACGCAGTCTAATTGTTTTGTCCATAAACAAGTAAGTTCAGATCGATGTTAGTGAGAATAAATGTGGTTTAGTAGTGAGAATTTTACATCCAATCCCACATTTTTTGCATGTTCCAAATGATTTGAATACTTAATATTCGTATATTAAAGGAAATGGAAAAAGTTGTAGTATTGGATAATATTATTAAGAATAACAAAATTGAATTCCAAATTATGTACAAATTGGTTATGGCAACTGTGGTGTATGCTGCCCCTGTATCACCTAAAGGGATCTCATTTAGAAACAGTTACAAATAAATTCTTTGAAAGAGTGGATAGTAATTTGCATTTCTTGGTTCACAGTTGATTCTTTTGCGGCATAATTGCTTGAGACAATAGTTCAACCGGAATATAATGACCTCTACAAAACCTACCCAACCTCTTCCTCCAAAAAATCCACTTTCACCTGAAAACCTAGATGAATTTGAACAAGTAGCAAAGTCAGTCCACAATTCAGAAGTTGTCCATAATTTGTGATATTCTTAGAGAAGTAGTTAGTAATTAGAATGTAGAGATTTAAATGACAACATATAAAGAAATGAAAGATATATCAAGCAACATAGAGAGTCATCCTTGCTGATGGAAAGAAATATACCTTATGGATGTGCAGCTATCTTGAAGTTTTCGATTACAATATATATCATGAGAGATTAGCATTGATTTCATTATAGAAGGTATCTTAATGTATTCTATGGAATTTTGGGTACAAATATTCTCTCTTAAAGACATCATTGTAATTTCAATATATTGGAATAGAAGCCCATATGAGTCAGCTACAGTTGTCCTATGGGGGAAATATTGTTTGAATTTTATACAAATCATGATTTAGTTGTCAATTGTGTTGTCTATTTAAAAAGCAGCCTGTGTAAGCTGTGCAGCAATTGGAAGCCATTTCTAGGGGATACATATTGCTAGAAATATTTACAGAATATATAAATAACAATACAAATATTGTACCGAGATTTAAAAAATATTTACAGATTTACAAAATATTTTAAGGACAGCTAAATGCCATATCTCTTCCTTATCATGCTAAAACTCTGAACCCCACCCAGAAACTCCAAACTCATGTTCTAAATATATTTGACAATCAGATAATATATAACTGGGAAAGCACACTATAGTAAATTGCAAACAATTTCAGTGTCTGCAGTCTAGTGAATGTATGCATATAAGTCAGGCAAAGAAACTAAAACCACATTCACCAAAAAATAGCAGAAAAATCACTAATGTTCAAATGGCTTCAACAACTATTTTTATCAAAAAAATCTGAATCTAATACTAAAATTAGTCTTAGGCTTAAGAAGCAAAAGATCCCAGGAAGAGGTTAATACTAAAATTAGTCTTAGACCTAAGAAGCAAAAGATTCTCGGAAGAGGCTAAGCCAGATGGATAAACCCTACATAAATCATTATGTACAAAGACATATGGTAAAAGAATAATCATCTGATGAATGTTCCATGTAAGGAGAAAGCTGCTTAACTCAAATAAAGGTAGAATGTGCCAAGAAAAGGTAGGCAACATGATAAAGTGGTTATGTTGTTAAAGCGGGCTACCTAACAACGCAACACTGTTTAAGGCAGACACTGTAACGAAACGGCTGTGATAAAATGGACTGTAAAGAGTTGGAAACCGCACAGTCAACAAAGGGCTATTTAGCATTCAACAACAAATGTTGGAGGACCCAACATAAAAACGCATTTCTTAGCCAAAGAATTGAAAATAAGGACATTTATAGGGAAGTATTTTTATGCATTTAACTTAATGATCCGACAGAGGTGATTGAAACCAGTGCAAGTGACGTACATGAAGATTTTGCTCAATTTCCGTCTATCTGTGAACGAGCCCTAATGAATGAGTTATTTTGTTAAAATAAACCAAACCAAATGCAATCTGCAAAATACCACAAAACTATTGCTTTAGATTCAGAAGGCAATAAAAAAATTCTATTAAAGTGCAACTTTTGAAATAGAGATGGAATAAGAGAGTATCGTAGAGAATTCAAACCAGGGCAAATGATTTACCTCAAGATCTCACAAAATGTTCTCAATTCTCTGTTTCTGTCAACAGTTGAACTGCATCAAGAAGCAGATTCTTTTTTACCGACTCCCATCCTGAGTGAATGCATCTAGGAAGGTAGAAGCGGCTGCAACGCACAGCGGACACCACTTCCATCCACAGTAATTGTGTGAATACGACAGAAGGGAAGACAACAAGAAGTAATAAACGATCAAGATCTATTCTAAATGGTCTTGCATCCTTTTTTTAACCGTCGATAGAGAAAAAAGATTGGCAAACTTCATTGAGGGTAAATATTTCATACTTTGAAATATTTTATTAGTATTCATTGCCTTTTGAAAAACACATTTAATATTTCACCCACACTGTGAACTTCACCTAGGCCCACATAAGCCACGTGTCAGCCATTTGCTGACCTCGCGGCTATTAAACAGTGCACACTTTTATTGGACGAGCTGGCGAGGGGTGGCTTAGATTTGGCTGGAGTTCATCTCTATTTCCTCACTGTTGATCTGATTTAGCTTCTGACTTGCCCTAATTTTCCTCTTCCCGCTCAACATTCTCATTTGCAATTTCTCGTGCGCTACATTCACGACAATGGCAGCTGCATTATGTGGAAATCACTCTGCAATAGCCATCGAGCCTCTTTCCTTGTCTCCATCCTATTGCAGATGGCGCGCATTCTTCATATTTCTCTAGTCGTGTGCACCAGGCCTTTTCAATAGACCCGTTTTGTGCTGCTTCCATGGTGTGATGGCCATACATTCTCCTCAAATTACATTTTCTTGGAAGTCTCTTAAAACTTTCCAATGAGACCATCTGGTGCGCACTCCACAAGCCTTTCTCTGCTGTTCGCATACACCTTACCCTGGCATTTTCTTGACAGTTCTCACGACTTTCAACAGTCCACCATTTTTTGCTTATAATGCGCGCCATACATCTGCAATTCATTTGCATTTTTTTGAGATTTATGAAGCCATTGCATCACATACATTTTGTGATTTTTCTGCACATGAGGCGTTCTATGTTTTAGAGTTCCTAACACGCCTTTTGTGCATATGCTGCAATGTGCTAGGCGCGGGCCGTGGCATTTTGCATTTGCTTTAAAAGTTTTTCAAACTTTTATTACAAGATCCTCCTGCACTGGTATGTGGCTTCCTCCACTTAGCTATAATGTAAACATTGCCTATTCTCTGCATACCCTATTTTGAATATTATTTTTGTCAGCATGCGGTGCATTTTGCAAAATAAACATGTGCCATCTTTATACACACAACATCTTTGAAGGACTCCTCAAGCAACTACACAATTTTGCATTCATGCGCCAACCATTACCATGGTTCGGGCTTTTCAAGCCATGAATTCGCTGTGTTTAAGTGTTATGGAACAATAAAAGACCCCTCTGTAAATGTCATGTTAACCTCTTTCAACTATTGTGAAGGTTGCTCTGCTTTCCAACAATACAAGTCCCTCCTTTTCCCTTGGTGACTGAGTTAACAAATCACTTTCATTTATGGTATTAGAGGCTATTTTGGGGACATGCTTCTTCTAATATAAGGCTCGACCCTCTTCATAGCTGGGCACCAAAAATTGCACAGAGTTTATCAACATGGAGTATTTCATTCACTGCCTTTGTTATCATTGATAAAACTTTCCTTCTCCTGCAAACTCCAATTGATGCTCATGAGAGAAGGACTCCCTGATCAAATCCATATTAAAATGGATTCTATTTCAACTTTAAGAACTTTGAACAAATTAGCTTATAAAGAGTGATTTGGCTTATCAATAACATGCAACTATTCAAAGAATAAAGCAAGGTTAAATAGTATTGTGACTTTGCCCCATGGTAACTCAAGTGAAACATCACACTCTCCATTTGATTGAAGAGCCTGTGTTTTTTCCTAGAAAAAGACTTTTTATATTCTAATGCCTTAATGCTATGCTTAAGATTTTTCTTTGTGTGATGCATTGCAAGCTAGAAATCATTTGAAACAACCATTGATAGATTCTCATATCTCAATTGACTAAAATCAATGCAAAGCATGTCAGGCCCCATGTGGCCCGACAAAAGAAAATCGTTTTTGAACCACTTTTCTCCTCAAATTGATCTGGAACAACTTTAGAATGCATCAAAGATGAAAAGATGAAATGGGTTTCTATTCAAACTCACTTTCAAGCACATTTGAAAAATAGTGAAAACTGGTCAAGTTGGCTCTGGAATCAGCTTTGAAAGCTGGTTAAACGACCTCCTGGAGCCAGAAAAACTTGTGGGTATGTAGCCATTGGTCCAAGGAATTGAATACAAAAGATGGATCAGAGAAATCAATCACGAGGCAAAATTTATTAACTATCAAAAATGCTTACTTGAACTTTCTGCAACAAATAGTTATTCTTCAAACCAATTAAAACTCAAGAGATTACCTCATTGCATAAATATCAAAACAACTCTGGGCAAGCTTCCACTGGACATAGTGGATCATTTTGGCATAGTAAACATGTGTGCAAGAGGGATTAGCTTGAGAAATCTCCCATCAAAAGATATTTACGGTCAAAATTGACCTCTCAGAGAAATTTATGAAAATGCAGGTGCAAAATAGGAGAAATTCCATTTGGTTTTGACTTTCTAAAAATAGAAAATCAGCTCATGAGGCTCTGAAAACTAACATGTGAGCTCATCTTGGTATAGATAATTGGGAACAACAATCATTTTAACTTGAAAGTCAACCAATTGGAGAATGCAAGCTCAAACATGAGGTTACTTTGCAAAACTGAAAATTTGTAAACAACAAAAAAGTGACAAAACCCTCTAACTTCACTTTTCAAAACTTAGTGAAAATGTATCATAGGAAGCTGAAAATTGACATGCACACTCACATAGAACACATGAGTGAGCTTGCAAATAGGTTTTATACCAAAATCAACGGGCTCCAAAATATAACCCTCCAAAATAGGTCATTCAGGTAGATTCATCAGGTACACTCCTGAAAGTACAAAGGAAAAATTTTGAAATGGGAATCTCACATTTGCGAAATTTGATAGTGCCAACAATGCCCAAGTTCCTATTTGGCCATTTTCAGTTTGGGGCTTAGATCTCATTGGAAAAATATCACCTCCATCTTCCGCTAGATATACATTTATAATAACTCCTATGGATTATTTTACAAAGTTGGTAGAGGTTATTCCCCTGTGTTCAAGAAAATCTGATGCAATATGTCATTTAATATTGGAATACATTATTGATTGCTTTGGCCTTCCCTCTATGTTGATTTCTAATAATAGAACTCCATTTAAGAACAAAGATGTAAAGAATATTCAACATCGCTTTTCAACACCATATTACCCACAATCAAATGGTCAAGTAGAATTGACTAATAAAACTCTCAAATAGATCTTGCACAAAATAGTAAGTAAACATAATAAAGATTGGTATGTACTCAACTAACATATATGCCCTATGGGCTTATCAAACAAGTATCAAAACATCTATTGGAAACACTTCTTATAACCTAGTGTATGGCATGGAAGCGATAATACCCTTAGAGTTAGAGAATCCTTCATTGCAAATTGCTTTTAAGGGGTCATTGATGACACTACCTATAAGGAACAATGGTTACATCATCTTGAAATGATTGATGAAAGTCATATCAATGCCCTCAAGCACTTTCAAGCTTACCAAAAATGAATGCAACATAGTTATAGTGATCGCATTACCCCTCACACATTCAACAAAGGTGACCTAGCATTATATGAAATTCAACAAAATGTAAATGCTTTTCTGAACAAAAAAGGAAAGTTTATCCCTAAATGGTTAGGACCATGCATGATTAAGGAAAACTATGGGTCTGAAGCTTATACATTAATGGAATAGTGTGTTAAATCAGTGTTGTTAGATAGGTTAGAGAGTATTCTATATTATCTCACATTACTTCATTCTTTGACAAATAATATTTTTGTTTGTTAGGATCTAAAGTGATTATTTCAAATATGTTTCAAGTTATTACTTTAGTGACAATGCTATTCAAAAGGAAATTATTATGTGTTATATCAATTTAGATCCTTATATGCATTTAAGATTAGTAAATCATAGGTGCATTTAGATTAACATAGCATACTCATTCACAATGTAGTATCTAATGTAAAAATAAAATGTTTTATTTAGATAACATAAACATTAAATCATGAAGACATTTTATTAAATATGCTTGCAAAAGATATTTAATAGATCACATTGCCATTTAATTCAACTAAAGATCATAGCACATAAACATAAAAAGTCCATATATATATCAAAGTTTTTATACAAAGTTATCAGTAAATACAATGCAAGGGCATATGGCTTGTAGATCCCTCGACTCCCTATGGGGGCATCCATAAAAAAATAGCGGTTTGTGAATGTGTCCTACTCATGGACCTCATAGCTCATTGCATACCTTGAAGCTCTCCTCTCATATCTACCTCTTGTACAAGAGCCTTGATCTGCTCATGTGCTAAGTGGTCTCTCTCTACTTGCAATTTACCCACCTCTCTCTAGCATTGAGATCTCTGATCAGAGGGTAGACTATGTCCTACTATTTTATGGGCCTTGAGAGGCTCAAAACTCCTCTAATGACTACAATACTGCTAGCTGTCCTATAGCTTGGTCAACACCTCTAGCAACGCTCTCGTACGTTATCCTCAATTTGGAAGACTCAAAGAGTTTTGCATGTGCCCTATGGAAGGTGGAGGCATGTAATCTATGGGTTGATCATCATCAACATGTAATGCAGGCATCATCTCCATAGTGACACACTGATAGAGCTCACACCACTCTCGTGTAGATCATACAAGATGGAAACATAAAAGATATTAGCAAACATCACGATATGTGTGTGTGTGTGCGTGTGTGGACATCAGGAGTGTAAGCATAAGAACATACGTAATAGCATAAAATTAAATCATCACCTCAATCCCCAACCTGTCAATCAAGATACATCCATACAACGATGTTCTCCCTTTATGCCAGTAGTCTGGATGGTCTACTATTGCTAGCCTCTCCATACTCATGAGTGTTGCTCTCTATTCTGACTAATGCATGTGCTCTGGTGAACCTGGGTGGAGGTGTATCTCTCCCTTGTGTGGCAACTATATCACTCTCAGTATCCTCTATGCCATCACTCATGGCCTGGGCCTCATCCTCCTCCTCTAGCTCCTCCTGCTCCTCTTGATCCTCTTGATCCTCCTCCTCATTTGAAGCTAGAAATATATCAGGCATGTTGTCATCATCATTTGTATCTCATTCAACCTATGCATCACCCCTATCTCTGTTGTGACCTAGAAAAGGTTTGGAGTGGCCCACAAGGTAGTATATAAGAAATACTAGGGGTGGTCGCTCTCTCACCTAGCAGCAGTTGTAGGCCTCAGTAGTACCCACATCATCTGCATCAGAGACTAGGGGCATATCATGACCGTTGTCCTCTAGACCACTAATTTATATATCATCAATAGTAAGACAATGACTTTCCCAAAGTATGGAAGCACTCTATGTTGATCATCAATATCTAGATCTCTCCTCTAGTACATCCTAAATCTAACCAAACTCTCGCATGACACGATCAATGTAGAATGGCTTGACTATGTAATCATGTGTGCCCAAGAAAAATATATCCTGATGCTTCCTGACTAGCTCATGCCTCTCATTTGGCCACTATGGTATCCATAGATATGGTCTCTATATGATATCTCCCTCCTCTAATCTATCCAATCTAATCTGCCAGTGAAGCATATCTTCCTCCTGCCATGGTTGTCTTAGTGAATAACTGTAGGCATGAGGATACCCCATGGCTGGTATAGTCTGAAATCCAACAGGCTTGGTACATGTTATATGCTCAAAGTACCACACCTACAAGAGTGTAACATGGATTATGCTATTTAGCTCCTAGTACACAAATTGACCCAAGTCATAGTAGAGGTGTGCAAGCATGTTGTGACCCCATGCATAAATGGTCATGTGCTCTGCCATATCTTTGATAATATGTACTAGCCCACCATCTAGGTGTGCCCCTCGCCCATCTGGCACTAGTTTAAGAGCTATTGTGAAGATCATGATGCATCATAATAGAGTTGATCGCACAAGACATAACCACCTAGGCTTGACTCGAGGTCTAACTGAGGAACATTGGAAGGGCCACCGTAAGAAGTAAGCTATATAATCTCACATATCAGTCCATGACTACTCCTCTCTAGAGTGTACAATCACACTTCAAATAGGAATCCAAAGAATGCAGTGTATGTCCTCCAATGTGACAATCATCACACTTGAAGGAAGTTGAAAGCTACACGTGTCTACATCCCATCTCATTTCTAGGGCTAGTAACATCACATCGTGATACCACATCAGTAGCATACAATAGACCCAAAAAAATCAAGTAACCTATAAAAGTCTAATCTCCTCTGATAGCCATGCAATGGACTCTCGGAGGAAGCTAAACTACCTTCCTTCGAGATTCTATCTAGCTCGAGGAGGTGCCTAATTAGCAAAATTCACTAATAAATAAGCTATTCATCATGTAAATAACCCTATAGGTTATTCTAGGACACTTTAGACATTTTTGGATGGGGGTTTCTAGACACTTTAGGCATCTAAGGACACTTTGTACCAAAGTGGGACACTTTCTGCCAAAGTGGGACACTTTCTGCCAAAGTGGGACACTTTCTGCCAAAGTGGGATAGTTTGCGCCAAAGTGGGACACCTTGCACTAGGATACTTGGTGTCAAGACACTTTTCACTTGGACACTTCGTGCTAGGAGAGACACTTTGCACCAATCTTTCCTAGGGTTCTAAAATCACTTCAAATGCATAAAAAGGTACATTAAAAGCGTAAAAATGAAGAAAAAGAAGAGAAAAATTAACTCACTATTTTTTGAAATGTGCCATGAGCTACCTCATCATGAATTGCATCCAGTCTAGGGGGTCTATAAGCTCGTCATCTCAACATCCTAGCTCTCTACACAAAGGTAATTTACAAAGAGCTAAATGTCAAATGAATGGTAAATGTGTCATTTTCATTTCATATATGTCTAACCATAGTGAATAAAATTTATTTTATTTGTTTATCTATTTATTTTATTTATTAGGACATTTCACACCAATTAACATAATGGGGGCTAGAGAACTCCATTTTCGATTCCATTTGTGGCATTGGAATTGTGATTTCATTTCTAATCTCATCAACTATCTATCACTAAGTGGTATGGTACTTGGAAATACCCTATTATGGATTCATGTAATTTGGTTTGGTTTGTATTCACCCTAATTCCACCTCCATAAAGCAAGTGGAATCATAGGGGGCATACATATACCCTCAAATGGTCCAATTCTTAGTAGTTTTGATAAGAGGATTTTTGAGAAACTAATGAATTTTCAATGGAGGATGCAGGTCCTAACATTGTGATTTTGTAGGATAGCTATAGTGGGGGATTCATTCTCCCTAATGAATCAATATGAGTATCCTTTTATATAATTACTTTAGCTTGCATATTCACATAGTATCATATGACCACTAAAGTGGGGGCTAAATCTAATGACAAAAAATGGATCCCTTTTTCTCACTCATTTAAGGATAACCAATAAAATCAATAAATTAATGCCTTAATTTAATGTTGTAAAGTGTTTTATGAATTCACATTAAGTTTTGGGCCCTCTTGATTCAAATTAAGACCTTATAATGCGTTAATTAGCATCCTAAATTCAAATCCAAGCCCGAATTAATGCATTTTTTGAGGGATTAAGCCTGGAATTCATTAATTATAGTGCTCAACACCTAATTTTTTGAGTTTTGATTCCTAGAATAGTGATCTCACACCTATTCATCACCTAGAAAATGGGTCCCAAATATATCTAGAACCTCTCTTTTGATGCAAACTTTCATTCCCCCAAAGTTGGGGCCGATTCAAGTTGACTGGGACCAATTCGATCAAGGTGGCGACTAGGTCCTCCTTGAATGGGACACCCTTTTCAAGGTGTATTTTGCTAGGATTTTGATCAATTTGAATCCTATATCTATTTTCAACTTGTGAATTTTGGATTTTGGGGGTTAATCTTAAGTTTGGTATAAATATAAGGTTAATTCAACAAGTTTCATTGTAAGAGACCTAGAGAAGAAGAAAGTGTGGCATAGAAAATTGAATGCTCTTGAGAAAAGAGATAATTTTACACTTTATTTAGACCTACTTTTGAGTACCCCTACATTATTCATCCCTCAAAACAACATTTATAGGGCCCTAAGACCCATTGTTTTTTCTCTAGAGGCCCATTTTACTTAAAAATCATCCAAATCCTGACAAACAACACCTAATTCATTCATATCTCGAAAACCCACCTCTAAAAACCACTAGTGGAACCCATTCACCACCTTGTACAAATGAGTCCCCTCTGGTGCGACCCATTCACCAAGGGTGGTGAATGAGTCCCTTTTGGGGAAAATTTCAATTTTGAGTGGGAATTTAATTAATTTAACTTAATTTTTTGATGGATGCCAGCCTCTTAGGTCAGGCTAATGGGAAAATTGAGTATTGATGCTTATAAATACACATTTTAGGTCATTTTTTCATATCTCTTAGTCATGTTCACAAAGAAATTTCAAAATTCAAGTATCACAAGTCTTCCACAACAAGTTTCATTAGCATTTTCTATAGAAAAGTTGAAGCTTTAGGGCAGCAAAATAGGATTTTTGTAGGTCTTCAAGCTCACTTCTTATTCAAGATTCAACATTGCAAAGAGTTGATGATGGATGCCTATGGTGAATCATGGAGAAATCTAGGTTGAGGAGATGCAACTAGCCATCAAATCACACATGAAGACTTGTTTTCAAATTGATTCCATCTTCCATTTTCTCTCTATCTTCAAATTTAAGGTTTGCATTACATTTTCATGTCATTTTCTTCCATTTGATATGTTGTAGTTTTTCTAGGATTGAAGTCTTGCATCATTCAAATCACATTTATGCATCTTATTCTAGCACAATAGAATAGGGTTTTGTCATACTTCAAATTTTCCTAGTCTTTAACACACTTAAGGCTAGGGTTTTATACAAATTTTTATCCATTCAAGGTTTAAATACCCAATTAGGGGTTTGACTAAGGAAAACCCCCCCATTAGACAACAAATTTTAAGCTATTTTCTAAGAATTTTTCGAGATTCAAATTCAAGTCTCCGTCAGAAATTGTTGTGCAGGTGACAAGGTACAGATTTGAGATCAGAATTTGCAAAAATATAAAAAAGGATTGATTCACCATGGATGGCGAATGAGTCCCATCTAAGGTTCCTATCAATACAAAGTGTAGATTCCAATACCTAGTTTGCATAAATCAATTTCTGGGTAGAAAACCATGACCTAGGACTGATTCGCCCAAGGTGGCGAATGAGTTCCAGTTAGCTAAAAAGTCAAAATTTCTAGTTTTCTAGAGTGTTTTCAAGTCTTCATCAATCTTAGAGGTGCACACATTATTAGTTATCTAGCTTTCTATTTAGTTCTATTTCCATTTTTATTTATCTTTTTAGGACTTTTGCAAACATCACTAGATGTTTTCAAACACTTCATATTTCTTAGGTTTTACATTCATAATCATTCAATTCAATCACTTAGCTTCATTTAGATCATTGCATTTAGGAATAATAACATCATACAATCCTTAGCTTTAGTGAGGAACCTCAATTCTAAGTGTTGGGTCTACCTCTCTCCATTAAGTGAAAAACCCTAATTATGCAAGGGAAGTGCATAGATCCAACACCCAAAAATTGACGGTTCAAAAAGAGATCAAGATATTCAAGCATCTGGGAAATTATATAAGTTCAAATTCAAATAAAGATGTAAGAGTGAAGTTCAGAGCAACATGAAGGATTGTTTTTGCATGTCTTTAAACTCATTTTACCATCAAGGATCAAGAATTATTGAAGAAGTGATGATAGGTTCCTATGGAGAATCATGATGGACTCTAGGTTTGTGAAGTGCACTTAGCTATCAATCAAGCCTAATGACTTGTCTCCTTAGTGATTCCATCTCTTATGATCATCTTCTTTCAACCTAAAAAGAGGTATATGCAAATTTATGACTTATTAAAGGGCTTTTTTATCTCCTAAGTATGTATTTGTCATTATTCATCATCATCTTTGAATCCGATTCTAAAAAATTTGGGTAGGGTTTCATATGAATTGCAAATCTTAATCTTATACATGCACTTAAGGTTAGGATCACACACTTTTTATGTTTCAGATTTCCATTTTATGATGAAGGTTTAATTAGCGAAATGGGGTTTGACTTAGGAAAACCCCTATCCACCAACAAACTTCAAATATTGTTTTGTAGATTTTCAGAAAATTCAGATTTGAAAGTAGAAGTTTCAGATTGACCCAAGAGAGTGTAGGTCTCAAGCTTCAGATCCAACTTCAAAATTTTCTGTTATGACCTACCAAGACTCATTTATTAGGTGGTGAATAAGTCCTAGTTTTAGGACAGTAGAGACCCAAGATCTGAAAGTTTTTGGACATAAAATATAGGTTTAGATCCTTCTAGAAAAGTATAGTAGGACCCATTCGCCAGGTTGTGAATGAGTCCCTATTTGAGCTTAAAACAAAATTTTGGTGAAAGGTACACACAATTTTGTCCCTCTCAAATCTTCCTTTTGTTGATTCAGTTTGTTGAGTTTTAGATCTATAAGTTTGCATCTTTTATTAAGAATAATTTGAATGAATATAAGGGAATTGGGAGCATCATATTTGGGGTTTTATCATCCCATTATTGAGGTTCGAAAACCCTTATGTTTTAGTATCTTCTAACACCAAATTATATTCTTCACAAATGTGATTGTCATGATTATCCACAATTGCATCCTCTTTCACTAAAGTATGGAGACTAGGTAAGGTAATGTTACGAAATGTGTCAATGATCTCATCTTCTTGTCTCATAATATCTTCCCAAGGGGGAAAAGGAGAGGGACAAACAATACTTTCATAATCCTAAATGATTACATCTTCTTTCACCAAGATACCTTCGTCACTAATAGGAGAGGTGTTGGGAGAAGAAAAATTATGGTTTTCATTATTCTCTATGTTTCTATAGACATCTATATTTAATCACTTCCATATGATTAAATTTACTGCCTTTCCGTCTATCGTGTTAATATTAATTTATTAAATTAATATTACACCTTTTGTCCCATACCGGTAAAGTATTTAATTTAATAATTAATACTTTTCCTTTCACCTTACTCCTCTCTAAATTAAATAAATACGCTAATTTATTTAATTTAGTCATTTTCCCCCTTTTGATTTAAAATCAATTTAAAAATCACTTTCTCTCTCCTTGTCACATCCTCCATAACCTGTGCCTAATCTGAATTAATTTAATTAATTCATAATTATGATGTGCATCCTCTTAATCAGAGATTAATGTCACATCCTCCTACATTTTCCACTTGCCTCTAATCTTCCATTAATTAGCCTAATCCAATGTTTGCACAACCTTAACCAAGGTCATTAGCCATTTTTAGCACCACTTTTTGGTCAATTCTTCCATTTTTCCTTTTTGGACATTGACCCCCTTTCCCATGTGAATTTTTAATTCACATTTATTTGTCCTAGATTCCCCTCCTTTATATGTGAATTTTTAATTCACATTCCATTCTTCCAAGGCTTCTAGAACCTTGGACTTGTCACAATCTTCACATGTGAACAAGTCCCACCTTTTTGGAGCCCACCTTTTACCCTCTAGATCATCCTCGGAATGTGAATTTTTAATTCACATTTATATCCTCAACCACCTTTCATTTTCCCATTTAGATTTTTGAGGAATTCCAAAATTCCTCAAATGTCTCTTTCACTCCCACTTGGGGACAAGAAATCCCTTTTTGTGGAAATCTCCTCACTCCTCAAGGTGCATGTCCTTTTTCCACCTCATGTTCCTTCTTGACAACTCACTTACACCTCATATCCCCTTGTCCACTTCACCCTCCACATGTCAAGATGTGAGGGCTTGTGGGTTCTAAACCCACCATAGCCCTTCATCTTGGCCTTGTTGGAGCAATCTTGACCGTTGAATTCTCTAAAGAATTCAAATTCTCTTATAAATACCCCCTCTTCAAGGGCATTTACAACACTTTTAGATTTGAGCAACTACATGCTACCCATTTGCTTTCCCAAACACTTTGCACTTTCATAACTACATGCTGCCCATTTGAATCCTCAATCCTTTGCCATCATTTAGCCATCTTTGTTAATCATTTGCACATCTAATCTTGCATCTAGTCACTCAAGCAATCATCTAAGGAGCACACAATCAATTCTAAGGAAGGGCCAATCAAGGAGAGATCAACAGCAAGGAAAGTGAAATCGTTTGTGTCTTATTTCGTCCATTTTCCTTATTGTTTATCACTCTTTTGGCTAATCTTGAGGTGTCCTTGATATATTTTCATTCACATTTCTTAGTTATTTTGCACATTTAGAGTGGGATAGATATCAAGGTATACATTTATGGCACGCCCGGTGGGACCCACAAACGAGTTCTTACATTTAACCCTTGTTTTAGCTAAGAACTGTGCAAGAAAAGGTCGCAGAAAGGCGGAAGTGCCCTTGTTTCTACTGCAAAAGGCGGAAGTGCCCTCTGCCTTGCTGCAGAAAGGTGGAAGCGCCCTCTGGTCTGTTCCAGAAAGGCAGAAGCGCCCCACATCTCAAAGTTTTACTTTCCTCTAACGAGTTTGCTGCAATTAGAGATAAATTTAAAAGGTTTTACTAACATGTTTCTTGCAGTGGGAGGGGCATAACTTTCTTGTTTTCTAGGAAATCTGATAAGGTTTACTGCAGAAAGGCGGAAACGCCCTCTAACCTTTTGCTATAGAAGGGCGGAAGTGCCCTCTAACCTTTTGATGCAGAAAGGCGGAAGCGCCCCCACTTTTGTTGCAGAAAGGTGGAAGCGCCCCCATTTTGCTGCAGAAAGCTGTCAGCGCCCCAAAATAGCACAGTTTAGAAGGTAAAACAGTCATTTTAGCTTCATTTTTGCTCCTGTTTTTTGCTATTTTCAAGTGATAACCCCCTAACATTGTTTTGGCAAGGATATTGGTGTTTTTTGCTAACGTTTTGTAGCATATTGTGGCATAATTTGACCAAGGATGAAGAAGAAGATAGTTAACATTTGCTTGCAGGACCATTTATTTGATCAAATTCTTGAAAAAAAAATTTATCTTTGTTGTTTTCGAACATAGTCTAATTAGGGGGATTAAAACTTCATTGCTTGCTGTGATTGCTTGTTCTTGTGTCACCTAAGGGGGGCATTAATTTTTTTTTGCTTTCCCCTTGCACTTCATGTGAGCCTGGGGAGTAGTTGGAAACAGTTAGTGTCTTCTTTCTAGTGGGACCTGCTTGGGGATTTCATCACCCTAAGGGACGATTCCAACCACGCGTACCGGCGAGGTATATAAAGGGGGGAGAATGAAAGTTGTACCCCAATCCAGTCACGTCGTAATTGGTGGAGCGTCGAAGCTAGGGTGATACCTAGATAGATGTGAAGAGTTGGTCCGAGCCTTTCAGTATCTCGCTGGGGTTCCCGACTCACGCTTGTAACAGGCTGGTGTTCACAGTTGTGCCTCACGTACCAAGAGTATATCGAGGACTCCCTAGAAACCTTGTGCATCCTAGATTAAGACTTTGACTTGCCATACACTTGATATTAATCATAGGATTGTGCTTGCTTGAAGTGTTTTCTATGAAAAATCTGTGAAATCTTTGATACTTTGACCTTACTTTATCATTTTGCATCCTTGCCATAGCCTTTACCATCAAAACCAAGTTTTGTCCCACTGCAGAAAGGCGGAAGCACCCCTGATTCTGCTGTAGAAAGGTGGAAGTGCCCCCGATTCTGCTGCAAAAAGGTGGAAGCACCCCTGATTCACTGCAGAACGCTGTCTACGCCCCCAATTTTGCTGTCAACGCCCTAATTTTTGTTGTAGAGGGGCGGATTTTCCCTCCTGGACACCCGAAAGTATCCCATTTGGATTCATTTAGCCTCTAAATTACCACTTAATCATTCCCAACCATTACCCCATCATCCTAAGTCTCCATTTTGTCATTCTAAGCCTCCTGAAACCTCCATTTTATCCATTTAAACCTCCATTCTATTGCCCCAAATTTTCTTTAACCATTATAAATCCCCATTCATTATCCACAAATCATCTTTAATCCACCTTTTTCATTTTAATTTTCCATTCACAAGTCCATAACCTCATTTAACAAACACCACCCATAGCCAAACTGTCATAACCTTGTATTACGGAGTGGTTACCCAAATTGGCTATAGCCCTTGAAGTTGATAATTAGTCTTTAACTTCAACCCCAATCAATTCGCTTCCATCTTGAGGTGAATTCGGTGTTGTAAGTTATCATCCTCGGACCAATCAATCCATTCCTAGCTTAAGGTGGATTCGGTGTCGTAATCATCTTATTAATCAACCAAAGCTCTAGGGTCACTAAGGGTAATCTCACGTGATCAAGCTTAAGGTCTCTCTCTCACATCTTTCATACCCATCCAATAGTCTAAATCCAAATCCAATCCACATTCAATCCAATCCAATCCAATCCAAATCTAATCAAATCCAATCGAAATCCAAATCTAATCCAATCCAATCCAAATCAAACTCAAGTCCAATCCAACTCAAATCAAAATCCAATCCAATCCAAATCTAATCAAATCCAATCAAATCCAATCCAAATCCAAATCCAATCCAATCCAATCCAAATCCAATCCACATTCAATCCAATCCAATCCAATCCAAATCCAATCAAATCCAATCGAAATCCAAATCTAATCCAATCCAATCCAAATCAAACTCAAGTCCAATCCAACTCAAATCGAAATCCAATCCAATCCAAATCCAATCAAATCCAATCGAAATCCAAATCCAATCCAATCCAATCCAAATCCAATCAAATCTAATCGAAATCCAAATCTAATCCAATCCAATCCAAATCCAATCAAATCCAATCGAAATTGAAATCTAATCCAATCCAATCCTAATCAAACTCAAGTCCAATCCAACTCAAATCAAAATCCAATCCGATCAAAATCCAATCCAATCCAATCCAATCTAAATCCAATCTGATTAATTGAAATCCAAGTGGATCCAATCCAAACCCCATCACAATCAAATCATTCAACAAAGACATTAACCTACTCATCTAGCATTTGCATGCCCGTTCAGACCCATTTACAAGCAAAGAAAATGGCCGACCATCAAGCTCAGAATGCCCAACCAAACAACCCCCAAGATCCCAAAAACACAATCAATGTCTCATCAGATCCTAACAAGGGTACCAACGTCCCTCATGATCCTCATAACGGTACTTCATCACATTCTAACACTGAGAATCAGAATAACTCGCCACATGGTGAAGAAAGTATGGTTAACCAACCTGAACTCACACTTGAGGAACATTTTAGTAATCCTACCAATGTACAAATGACTGACCGTTTGCTCAAGAAACATGGGGAAGAAATCTTGGCCCATCTAATTGAGAAGGGCGTTAAACCCCCCTCCAATGTTGACTTGTCCAAATATAGGGGTGCCCCATCTAATGTACTCCAAGAGTTCCAAAATGCACCCGAAGGTTCATACTTCTCCAATGTTCCTCCAGTCGAGGGTTGGCATCAACCTGAATTTGGAAATGCCGTTCTTTATCAGGTTAATTATCCCCCACCCACTTCAACCTCAGCTATAGGTGGATCTCAAGTGCCTGATCCCAATAATCCTTTTGCTTACAGTATGCCACCAAGTGTTCCACAACCTCCTCCATTGGCGTTAACAACACCTCTCCCTTCCAACCAACCTCCAGTCAACATTGGGGGCACTTCCTTTGCCACGTCGCTTCCACCCCATGGAATCACTAATATACCACCTCAACAGGTTCACCAATCTACCATTCTGCCTCAATTACCTCCACAAAGCATGCCCCAGCTGAGCATTCCGAGCGGAACCCAACAACCCCCTTTACAAAATACGCCTACGCTACCTCCGCCATCTCATCCACAACAACTTATACACAATGCTTTGGCCTCTTCACAACAACCACCCTACCAATCACAATCCAATCCATCTCAACTGACTACCCAAACCATATCTCCCTTTCTTGCGTCCCTTTTGCGTCCAAGGGCTCAACCACAACACAATATCCCACCTTAGTCCATACAACACTCGACACCACCACAACAACCTCCACAACACTACTACTACCGCAACCAACAACAATTTCCCCAAAAACCGCTTTATACGACCTCCCATCCATCACAACAATACTCCCAATATCAACAACCCAACATGCAACGTCCCATCCAAGCTCCTCAACAACCCACCCCACACTTTCACTTAACAAATTCATATTATGCCCCACAACAACAACCCCCATATCAACAAAATCCCTCATCTTGCTAGCAAGCCATGTTATCATCCAATCATCCAAACCCGCATTTCAACAATCCGACACCCTTTCAATAAGATCCCTCATCTTTCTATCATCAATATCCCCCCAACCCACCACCAGCTAGCTTAGATTTGTTGGAAATCAAAGCCGCACTTAAGGATCTTCAAGCTAGGGCTACAAAACAATCATTCAAATTTGAAGATATATGCCCATATCCATTTGATTCCTCCATCTCATTGGTCCCATTTCCTAAACATTTCGAGATTCCAAAATTTGACAAATACAAGGGAGACAAAGACCCTAAGGCTCACTTGCAGGAGTTTTATGCACAGTGTCAAGAAGTCATGTACAGTGATATTTATCTCTTATGCTTGTTCCCACGAAGCCTAGCAAGCCATGCCCTAGATTGGTTCATGACTCTCGAAAAGGGGTCTATAAAAACTTTTGCAGACTTATCAGAGCAATTTGTATCCTACTTCTCTTTCAATTTGCAGAAGGATACTGACACCTTGGATCTCCTGAAAGAGAAACAACGGGATGGAGAAACCTTTACTAGCTACCTCCAACGGTGGCGTGCATTAGCCAGTCGAATGAAAAATCCTTTGAAAGAGAAAGACATGGTCACCCTTTTCGTGGAAAATTCTCATCCTGACATGGCCTACAATTTTAGACTACACTGTGTCACCACCTTCGCCAAGATAGTGGAAAAAGGACCTATCCTTGAACGTGCCCTTATTGCCAAAGGACACATCAAAATACACAACCATGATAAAGAAAGGTCATTTGGAGATAAACCACGATTCTAGAACAAAAACAAGAATGCGGTGAATGACGAAGTGACAAACACCAAACATGTCCAAGTAGCTAATGCATCCCAAAGTCAACAGTAGTATGTACCCAACGCCATATCGGTACCCCAAGGGGCACCTTGTCCCTCTCAACAGTCAAACCAAAGAAATCAGGGGAAAACCAAACGTCAATACGCCCAATTGGGTGAGCCCTTGAGCGTTGTTTTTAATAAATTGTTGCAAATCAATTACCCCATCACATATCCTGTCACCAAACCATTCGATGAGTCCAAACCCAAGCCGGCATGGTTTAAAGAGAATGAGTATTGTGACTTTCATAAAATCAAGGGACACTCTTTAAATAAGTGTCAGGGTTTAAAAAATTATGTCCAAGATCTCATTGATCGAGGAGATATCAAGTTTGACCCTAGTCAACCTTTGTCGTCCAATGCTCAACTGCAAATCTATCAAAATGCCTTCCCAAACCATAGTCAAGGTCCTAGCACCTCCACTAGTAATCCCCAAAACAACAGCACTAATAATGTGAATTACAAGAATTTGCCCTTCAATTATGAAAGTGTTATTCATTATATTGAACAGGTCGAACCCCGGGTATCCATGATACACGTTAAAGCCAAAGATCTTCAATGTGCTGTGACTACACGACGAGCCCGCATCACCATCCCTGCAGCCTCTGTACCCATCCAACCCACTCCTGTAAACTCTCAATATAACATCATTGATCACCTAAGGAAGACCCCCGCTCATATATCTATTATGGATTTGCTTAAGTCTTCCCCGGTACATCAAGACATCCTCAATAGAGCCTTGTAGGAAACCCATGTCCCAAATGACATCGACCCCACACAATTCCAAGCTTTGGTGGGACACTTGGCTTTGTCTCATCACCTCCACTTCAGCCAAGATGATATGCCCAACATCGATGTCAATCACAACCACCCCCTACATATCGAAGTCGTAGTTGCCCGCCATAAAATAAAAAGGGTCTTGGTGGATAATGGCTCTGCCCTCAATTTATGCACTTTGAAATTCATAAAACAGGTAGGGTATACTCAAGCGGACCTAAGCAACCAAATAATTACAATCAAAGCTTATGACAATGCAGAGAGAAATTCAGAAGGAATCATCAGTCTTCCTATCCAAGTGGGACCTGTGCTCCAATATACTACTTGTCATGTCCTTGATTTGGACTTACCATATAATCTCCTCCTTGGCCATCCATGGCTCCATGCTATGCAAGCTGTACCCTCCACTTACCATCAATGCCTCAAATTCCCAGTCAACGGACAAGAGGTTACCATCTACGCCGACCCCCAACCATTTGAATACTGCCGTGCTCTAGAAGCCTCTTTTCCCCATTTGCATTATTGCCCTGGGGTTGAAATGGGGGCATCCCAACCATCATCCTCCAATCCACCATCTACCACGATCACAACCCCATCTCACACCACTGATCCCTCAGTCACCAAAGTCCAGATCATTGACAAATGGTGTGGTGAGTATGAGATGCACACGGCTCTCAATGTAGCCACCATGCCACCATCACCACATAAGTACGGTCAGCCTTTACACGCTACACAAAAGGAAGACAATATCATCACCTTCAGCGGTAAAAACATTCCTACTACCACTTTCAGATCTCTGAGTGTCAAGATCGACGCACCAGAGGAAGACATAAGCCAGTGGGTCTACCGAGAAGAGCCTAAACCAGAAACTCCTCTAAAGAAATATTTTTAGGAAAAGTATCCTTGGCCGAAAAAGTTTGTAGAAAAACATAACTACCAAGGCAGAGGCCTAGGTAAAGAAGAACAAGGGCGATTGCAACCCATTGATACACCACAGTTATCAAAGAAGGTAGGGATTGGGTATGACAGCAAATAGAAAAACCCCGCAATATCATCTAATACTTTTCATAGTACCACCATGGACGAGGGCTCATTGGCAGACATACCTGAGGAGGAATCGATCATACATGCGTACGAAGATGTCGATCACACTGATTCTTTGTCCATGTTTCAATGCCTATCAGTTTGCACCATCAGCCTATCCCTTCATCATCCTGAACTCATTGATTGGGACCTACATAACACCACACCTGTCAGTATGTCTGCAAACACGTACGTCAACCTTATGGGATTGGGGGAGGATGAACACTCCAGTCGTAAAAGTAAAAATAAGAAAAATAAAATGAGGTCATCTAGTGAAAACCTCCCTGAGGCACTTCCTGACCTAGAAAAAGTAAAAATAAAGGACGCATCTGATGGTGAAAACCTTGAAGAGGCGCCAGAAGATGGAGATGTTCATCTTCCCCTTATGGGAACTTAGCTCTCTGCCAGATCATCTATCCTGATTGAAGAAACACAAGAAGTTAATTTGGGAACTGCTGAAAGTCCGAAGATCACCTATGTAGCCAAGTCACTCTCTGAACAAGAGTATCCGATCTTTGTGCAGCTACTCCGTGAAGGAATCATCAACTTTGCCTGGTCATACTTCGACATGCCAGGCTTGGACCCTGCTTTAGTGGTCCATCACTTAGACATTCACCCAAACGCCAAGCCTGTTAAGCAAAAACTTCGTAAGATGCATCCGCAAGTCGCATTGTTAGTTAAGAAGGAATTGGAGAAGCTACTGGACGTGGGTTTTATCAGACCTATTGACTACTCCAAATGGATCTCCAATATAGTTCCAGTGGCCAAACCGCCGGAGACATTAGTCTGTATGGATTTGAGGATCTCAACAAAGCTTGCCCAAAGATAATTTCCCTCTTCCTAATATTGACATGTTAATTGACCTAACAGCGAGGACCACGAGATGTTGTCCCTTATGGATTGCTTCGGTTATAACCCGGATCTGAATTGCACGAAGACCAACACAAAACCTCCTTCTATCCTTAGGGCACTATGCGGTACAATGTGTAACCGGTCCTCAAAATGCGAGGGCAAGCGTGTCGAGTCATGATAGTTATCTTCCATGACCTCATCCATATCATCATGGAGATTATGTTGATGACTTATTAGGAAAATTCAGAGTAGCGAGCGGCATCGCCATCTTGAAAGATATTTGGCCCGATTAAGAGCATTATAAGTTGGTTGAATCTGAAAAGTGTGTCTTTAGGGTCCCGCGTCCGAGTGCTGGGTTTCATAGTCTCTCATAGAGGTATTGAAGTTGATCTGCCAAGGTAAAGGCTATCTGGATATGCCACCTCCACGCAATCTAAAGCAGTTAAGGAGCCTCCAGGGAAAGATGCAATCTATCCGTCGGTTCATAGCCCAGCTCGCAGATAAATGTCAGCCATTTACCCATCTTTTGAAGAAAGATTCCACCTTCCGATGGACTCCACAGTGTCAGATAGGGTTTGATAAAATCAAGGAATATTTAGTCCATCCACCGATTTTGATGCCGCCTATCCCAGGGAAGCCCCTCCTACTCTATATCTCTGCTACCTCCGTCGCACTGGGGGCACTATTGGCGCAACATGATGAGTCATACAAAGAGAGGGCAATTTACTACATCAGCAGAACACTAGTTGGCTATGAGTTAAATTATTCCCCAATGGAAAAAGCGTGCCTCGCACTGGTCTTCAGCACACAGAAACTCTGCCATTACATGCTCAGTCACCCGGTCAAGTTAATCGCTAAAATTGATCCCCTAAAGTATCTGTTATCTAGAACCACTTTGACTGGGCGCATGGCCAAATGGGTCATGCTCCTCAATGAATTTGACATAGAGTATGTAGAGCGCAAAGCCATAAAAGGACAGGTTATTGCTGATCAATTGGCTGAAGCACCATTGGTAGATGCTTACCCCTTAGACACTGAATTCCCGGATGAAGAAATCTACACAGTAACAGAAGCGCCAACTTGGACATTATACTTCGATGGCTCCTACACTCATAATGGATCGGGGGCAGGAATTCTATTAGTCACTCCTCAAGGTGACTACATCCCAAAATCATTCAGGATAACGTTTCCATGTACCAACAATATGGCAGAATATGAAGCTCTCCTCACCGGCCTTAGAATTGCAAAACAATGGCACATTACACATTTGAAAGTCTTTGGGGATTCCTTACTGGTTATCAGACAAGTTAATGATGAATTCCTCACAAAGGATGACAAACTATTACCCTATAAATGCGGTGACGGTGCAGAAATCTTCACCTCCATACAGTTTGACCAAATCCCTCGAGTCACCGGGAATAAAGCGGCCGGATGCCACTTGGCCACTATTGGTTCTTTGATTGACATGCCCAAGGATCCGAGATAGAGTGTAGAGTTTCTTGTTGAAGACAACTCTTAATCCACATATGATGTTCACGACATAGGCATGGTGTGTGATATTGTAGGTCCCTCCTCCCCATGGTACCAAGACATATATACTTACCTCCGTGATAATACCGTACCCCCAGAATTTACCCGCAACCAACGAAAATCCTTTATCCATCGTTCATCCCGATACATCATCGTTGGTGATACGCTTTATCGTCGCGGGTATGATGGAATCCTCCTGAGATGTCTGAATGAGACCAAAGCCCAAACGGTACTAACGGAAGTACATGGTGGTATTTGTGGGGCTCACTCAAATGGTATGGCTCTGGCCAAAAGAATCTTGCGGGCTGGATATTACTGGCCTACATTGGAACATGATGCTTGCGAATTCGTGAAGAAATGCCTTAGTGCCAGCGGCATCGCGGTTGAACCCGCTCCGGCCACAAGATCTTGACCTCTCCCACAGCACCCGTGGCCATTTTCCCAATGGGGTTTTCAACCCGATTGGAAAGATTCACCCACCATCCTCCGATGACCATACATTCATCATCACCGCAACTGAGTACTTCACCAAATGGGTGGAAGCAATGCCACTCTCACAAATCACCGGTACTCAGATTTCTAAATTCATTCTTTACCATATCCTCTGCGGATGTAGTCCATCCACCATCATTTTGATGAAAATGGAAGAGGCGTTTTAAAAACCAAGCCCAGAACGCTTTGCATTATATTAGGCATCGTTGGTCTATTACATATTACGAGTAATGGTCAAGCGAGAGCGACAGCAAAACCCTCATCTGCATTCTAAAAGGTTGTCAATAACACTAGACAAGATTGGCACCTCCACATTCATCCTGCCCTCTGGGCATACCTTACATCCATCCGCACCCCAACAGGCGCCACACCCTACTCTTTAGTATACGGTGCTGAAGCCATCTTTCCAATCAAAGTTGAACTCCCCTCATTGATAATTTCTTTGAAGAACCTGGAAATCGGCCGAAGATACTTTCGCGTACTCGGATTACTGCGGCTAGAGTTCTTGGATAGACATAGAATGGGCCTATGATGATCACCTACAAGAGTATGCGAATCATCTCAAATGTCATTACAATAAAAAGGTCTGCCCCAGGCAATTCCAAGTTGGTGAACTTGTGCTCAAAGAAAATCAACGCACTCAGCAAGACCGTGACAAGAAAGGCAAATTTGAGGCAAATTGGTTAGGGCCGTATATCATAACTGCCAAATATGGATTTCGAGCCTACAGGTTGACTACTTTGGAAGGAGATCCCCTTGATGAACCTATCAATATTCTACATCACGAGTTCTCAGCAGAGTCAGCGAGGCCTACCCTATCAAAAAACCAAAAAAATTAAAAAAACCAAAAAAAAAAAAAATCAAAAAAGTAACAAAAAAATCCAAAAATAGTAAAGAGAAATAAGTTCATCCTATGGTGAAAACCACCTCTTGATGGCGCCTTGGATAAGTATGGATGGTGAAAACCTATTAGCAGGCGTCATCCATAGAGGGCTTAATCATTATCTACTGGGCATCTTAGTTATTTTGTGCTTTCATCCGCACTTTCATCCCCACCCACATCAGCCTAGGCCGCTTGGTATTTGTTGATTGAGCACTGGACGACTCACCTTACCTATCCCTCATCCTAAGCTTCCTTACATCCCACTTTGAGCTTATGTCTTTCGGTTGGTCTGTGTCGTCATATAGGGTCATCCATCATCTCGATCTCCATCTAGATCTCATCCTCTCATGTCACTCTCATCCTTGATCGAACTACGTTTCCCCTGCGCTTTCACATAGGCAAGGCTGATCACTCGATCTGCCCCCGAGGCACTTTTGGATCAACCTTGTTTTGATCCTCCATCACTTCATCTTCATTGATCCCTTTTCGCTTTTTCCATGGTCCTTTTATCGAACTACGTTTCCCCTGTGCTTTCACGTAGGAAAGGTTGGTTATCTGATCCTCCCTCGGGGCATTTGTCGGTCGCGTCTTGTGTCCATCATTGGTCACCATTGTCTTCTTCTGCTTTATCCATGGTCTTTTTCCATGAACTACGAGGGCTATGTGCTTTCACGTAGGCAAGGCTAATCTCTGATCGGCCCCCGAGCCCCTAGGTCTTTAGGTGGTGTCTTGTCTCCCTTGTGATTGTGTCATCAAGCTATGCCTTTATCTAGCTGATCCTTAACAAACAAAACCAACTTGTAGCAACAAATCTAATCAATTTTGAATATCCTTTATCATACCGATCTTTTCGCTTAGCATCCATCATAGGTCTTAACAGGATATATCCTTCCTAATAGACCTCATCGATTCCATCTATCCCTTGGATCCTATGGCAATGGACATTTGAAATTGATTGTGATATTTTTGATGCTTTTGGTTCTTGTTTATCATTTGGGCTCCCTATCATCTCTTCTCAAGGCCGCCATAATCCATCATATTATGGCGTGTTTTGATTAGTCCACGTAGGGGCATATCTTGATCTTTTCTTTTGTTGTGTTTTCTTGGTTGTCCCACGTAGTACCCACCAAGATCCTTGAGGTCTTGTGTTATGTTGGGATATCCTTTTGTGTTTGTGGTTATCCCAGTACCGGACCCGAACAAAGTCTTCGTGACTTTGAGGTATCGGGATAGCCTTCTTGTCTGGCATGTTTGTCTCATGCATGAGACACTAATCTACCTCAGTCCTCCATACCTTGGTGAATCATGTCTTATGCTATAGCAAAAACGAGTGCTCCAAAGAGGATAAATTGAGTTAGGATTGCATTTTTCATAATCATTGCATTAACATTCACCCTATAGTTTTGGTTGTGCAAATACTTTCCCCCATTCTCTTTCATTCTTCTCAGGATACTGATACCTTTTGACAGATGCCAAACTACATCCATCACCATGCACCCACCTCCCATTACCATGTCAGTTCTTATTGGCACTTATGGCCGTGTGTTATTTCCTCTTGAATTACAAAAGTATTATCCATGCATCTATCGTCATCTGCACTACATGTTAGGACCATGCATCTATCGTCACCTGCACTACATGATAGGTCCATACATACACCGCCACCTACATCACAAAGTATTAGACGCATAATACATCACATATGACATATATAACATGTTCATACAAAACCCATCATACACATATACATACATGGAAAATAAGTCAATTAGGCATCCATATAAATAAATAATCATAAATCCCATAGGTGCATATAATACATCACCATATCCATATTCCATAAGTGCATAAATCCAATCATCCACATAAACATCTCAATACATCAATGCATACGCATAAGTAAAATTATCCATATTCCATAAATACATATCTCTACTCATCCACATGAATATCTCATATCATAAACATAAACATCTCAAATACACATAAGCATGATTATCCAGCACAAATAAACCAATGCATCCATCCATATAAACAAGTAGTACCATATACACATGCATATAATCATCCATCATAAATAGAAACATACTACATGGTGTCAATAAGAACTGTCTCATATCAAAATAATATAACATGTGTCACATGTCCATCATACATATATCCGTCACATGACAAAATACAAAATCCAGAGATGAGGAACATCTCTAATCTCTGTCAATAAATCCAACACACTACATCCTGCATCTGTCAAAAAACTCAGCAGCCTGTCACCTCCCAAATGAACTCCCCACATCTGATCTCTGTGGAGACTCAAGTCCTGCCCCTCTACCTAGTGAAACACCTGGTGAATCGCTGAAACCACATGTTTGTGTCCCTAATGACTGTGATGGCACTGGCATCTGAGGTGTCTGCCTAGTATAACGAAATATCCATTGAGATGGGTCTAGAACTAAATGACAGTATGCAGCCATCTAAAATCCTACCTCTCTCGTACTATCCTCCCTCTCTGCAGCTTGGACCTGAGCAGAATTCCGCTCAAAACGATACTTGTCTAGGTCCCTGGTGATGGCCCTCCTCTCCTGCTCCCATGCCTCCTGAGTTAACCGACTCTGTGCCAGCTCTATCTATAGTCGATCCCTCTCTCTCTCCACAATCTGCACATCTGCTATGGGCATCCCACCCTCACCCTGACCTGTCAGAACACGAGCCATCGTAGCATCCCTCTCTGCCTATAGGGTCTGTATCTACATCTCTGCTGCATCTATATCTCTCTCAGCCCCCTGTGCCTGAGCCATTGCTGCATCTCTATCCCTCTAGAGAGCCTGTGCCCCAACTCTGCTAAATCCCTCTCTCTGGAGAGTCGCTACCTTTGCTACCATCTCATCTCTCCCTCTCTATCAATGTGGTCAACATCACCGCATGTGCCCTGACCTCTGGAAACTGCACACAGTGACCTAGCCCTGCATGATCTAGCGCCACCTAGTCCTCCCCATTCATCGCCACTATTATCACCGCCATCACCTCCGATCGTCGCTCATGCATGCATAATCGGTCAAAACTCTGCATCAATAAACACACTTATTATTATTCCTCAGTATTTCTTTTCTCTCTATCTTTCCCTTTTTTCTCTTTGATTTTCTCCCCCTACTGGTTTCCCTCCTGGTTGAGGCAGAACCGTCCTTCTGCAGATGGGTGGAACCGCCCAGCAGCGGGGTGGAACCGCCCCTTGGCCGGGCGGCTCCGCCCTCCCGCAGACGGGCGGAACCACCCCACGGCTAGGCGGAACCGCCCTCTCGCAGATGGGCGGCTCTGCCCCATGGCCGGGCCGAACCGCCCACAGATGGGCAGAACTGCCCTGCGACGGGGCGGAACCACCCGCCCGCAGACGGGCGGCTCCGCCCCGTGGCTGGGTGGAACCGCCCCATGCCAGGGCGGTGGCACCCTGGGTTGGGGTGGCTATGCCCCGCCTAGGTACGCTGTCTTCCTTGATTTTCGGTCCATTATGGACTTTTTCTCAGTAAACTAAGACCCATTTTTCTAAATTTTTCCCTCGACAAAACCCATGTTTTCAAATTTTAAATTTTTACGTAAAAAGTGCATAAATTGAATCTAAGGGTTTTCTTGCCACTCACCTTTTCTCCGCCTGTGCCCCCGCTGTACATTGCACGAACCCCGTCCGCCCGGTGCACGATCGCAGTGTCATTGTCCGTCGGCATCGTGTCTCCTTGTCGGTTTTCACACCTCTCCTCTCTTTCTCTCAACTGCTACAGTGAAAATGACCCAGGTAATTTTTCAAATTACCTTTTTAACCCCCTTCCTCCAAAAAGGTATTTTTTACCTTTTATTTAACTTTTTATTCCTCCAACTAATCCCAAACTTCCCGAGGCCGCCATTCGCAAACCGTCCGTCGGATCAACTCTGTTCAAAAGCCAAAATTGCTTGGTTTTCTGAGCTCTATCCAATGGTATCATTCTTTCCTTCCTATCAAGATGTTATCTGGGGACCCCTTTTCCCTTCTCCGACCACCCTCTCGAGGGGGCATAATACCCTCTTACCATCCCTCCATTCCTTCAGCCTGGTCATTGGGACATCATCAACCTTTTCATGCCAGGGGCATCACCATCTTTCACCTCTTGCCTCATTTGCATTTTATTTTTCTTTGAAACACTTTTATCCTAACAATATTTCAAAGAGGGGCAAAATGTAGACATCTAAATTTAATCACTTCCATATGATTAAATTTACTGCCTTTCCATCTATCGTGTTAATATTAATTTATTAAATGAATATTACACCTTTTGTCCCATACCGGTAAAGTATTTAATTTAATAATTAATACTTTTCCCTTCACCTTACTCCTCTCTAAATTAAATAAATACCCTAATTTATTTAATTTAGTAATTTTCCCCCTTTTAATTTAAAATCAATTAAAAAATTCTCACTTTCTCTCTCCTTGTCACATCCTCCATAACCTTGCCCTAATCTGAATTAATTTAATTAATTCATAATTATGATGTGCATCCTCCTACATTTTCCACTTGCCTCTAATCTTCCATTAATTAGCCTAATCCAATGTTTGCACAACCTTAACCAAGGTCATTAGCCATTTTTAGCACCACTTTTTAGTCAATTCTTCCATTTTTCCTTTTTGGATATTGACCCCCTTTCCCATGTGAATTTTTAATTCACATTTATTTGTCCTAGATTCACACATTCCCATTCTTCCAAGGCTTCTAGAACCTTGGACTTGTCCTAATCTCCACATGTGAACAAGTCCCACCTTTTTGGAGCCCACTTTTACCCTCTAGATCATCCTAGGAATGTGAATTTTTAATTCACATTTATATCCTCAACCACCTTTCATTTTCCCATTTAGATTTTGAGGAATTCCAAAATTCCTCAAATGTCTCTTTCACTCCCACTTGGGGACAAGAAATCCCTTTTTGTGGAAATCTCCTCACTCCTCAAGGTGCATGTCCTTTTTCCACCTCATGTACCTTTTTGACACCTCACTTACACCTCATATCCCCTTGTCCACTTCACCCTCCACATGTCAAGATGTGAGGGCTTGTGGGTTCTCAACCCACCATAGCCCTTCATCTTGGCCTTGTTGGAGCAATCTTGACCATTGAATTCTTTAGAGAATTCAAATTCTCTTATAAATACCCCCTCTTCAAGGGAATTTACAACACTTTTGGATTTGAGCAACTACATGCTGCCCATTTGCTTTCCCAAACACTTTGCACTTTCATAACTACATGCTGCCCATTTGAATCCTCAATCCTTTGACATCATTTAGCCATCTTTATTAATCATTTGCACATCTAATCTTGCATCTAGTCACTCAAGCAATCATCTAAGGAGCACACAATCAATTCCAAGCAAAGGCCAATCAAAGAAATACCAATAGCAAGGGAGGTAAAATTGTTTATGTTTTATTTTATTCGCATTCCTTTTTGTTGTATCACTCTTTTGGCTAATCTTGAGGTGTCCTTGGTATTTTGTCATTCATATTTCTTAGTTATTTTGCACATTTAGAGTAGGATAGATATCAAGGTATCATAGTTTCTATCATATCATGCTCACAAATTAGAGAGATAGTATGGTTTGAGTAAGGGATATGCAAGGAGATATTAAGGATTGTTTCAATGGTTTGATTCTCTTGCTTTAAGATATTCTCATAACTAGGAAAGATAGTGGAAGAATGGCTAAAATGTTTCTTAATGAACTCATTTTTGTGCTCTGAATTGAACTCATAAGAGGGAATTTTGTACTTATGCAATCTATTCTTAAACATGTCAAAACCACATCTCTTAAAATGAAACATGCTTACATAAAAAATAAAGTTGTCTAACTTATGCAATGCTTTAGAAATTTCCTACAAATTTGAAGAATTTTTAATGCTAAAATGATTTTTTGGAATGATTTTAAAAATGACTACACCAAATGGATGCTTAAACCTAAATGCATAAAATAGAAATTTCTGAAACTTTACAGGTCTGCTAACACTATAGATTACTAGTAGGCCTTGGAAGTACAAAAAATAACCAAAAAGCTCAATAAAGTTGATTTTTATAGGCCTCCAAGGACTCATTTTCCCAGTGGTGAATGAGTCTTGGTAGTAGTAAGAGAAATACAAATCAAACACTTAAAAAGCACCTAGAAAGTTACCTAAAATGTTTGTACAAGGACTCATTCACCCCCAGGTGAATGTGTCCTAGATCAAGGTTTTGAAAAGGTGAAAAATGTGATTTTTGAGTTGTTTTATGAGTTTTCTATTGTTGGTTTAGAAATATAACTGTAGTGGCAAAATTTTCCAGAATTTGATGTCTAAATACAAGTGAAATGAGGGACAAATGATGACCTCTATGACAATTGTTTGAAATGCAATTTTGTTTTGAATTTTCAAATGCAAGAAGATATGATGCAATGCAATGAACATGATATGAAAAAGTAATATTTTTTTTGTATTTTCTAGATTTAAGAAATTTAAACATGCAATCCTATAACCCTTTAAAATGAAATGCAAAGATGAAATTAAAACTATCCACCTTAAATGAGACCTAATTCAATGCAAAGAGATGAAAATGAATGCAAGAGCTAGATCTAGGATGCAAATGGACTCCAAAATAATAAAAAACAATGTTCAGAAGATGGGTTCACCAAAATGAAACATAGGGAATTAGGTTCACCATAATAGAAATATGAAAACCAAAATTATGCTCCTAATTCTCACTAATTTCATTCAAATTATGAGAGGAAAGATGCATAAATAACAATCAAAAAATAAAACTAACTATTGTAATAACAAAAATCAAGGTTTTTAGATGCTCAAATGATGTGTACCTTGTTGGAAAAGTACTTTTTCAATGGCTACAGAGGACTCATTCGCCCTGTGGTGAATGGGTCCCTGTTAGGGCTCTGAGAAATCAATTTATGGGTTCTATTCTTCAATGTCTTCACTCTTGGCCCACCAATTTTTAGGTCTCGATAGTTGGAAATAACTTTTGCAAAGCATTTTCTATGATCTTGCAATATAGATGACAACTTTTGCAACTTTGTAAAAATGCTCTTCAAGATCTTCATTCTTCCTTCAACTTGTAAAATCTACAATCACACATGAAAGGAGAAGAAAATGTTGATGTTAGGAGATAGGGGTTCACCTTGGTCAAACCCCTTGTTGGTAATTAAACCTTAAATAATTGAGTGAAAGCATGAAATGAAAGGAATTATGACTAACAAGTCTATGTAAATCCCAAAATTAGCATGTAGTCACCTGCATGAATGAGATTCTTGATCATAAACTTGATTGAAGATATGTCTTCAAATGCTTGAATGGATCTTGTAGTGTCAAAAAATGTATCCTTGCACATTTTCACACTTAGTTTAGACCGATTTTAGTACCGTCTACATTAGTTTCCCTTTATATGATCATCTATGGGCCCCTAAGACCCCTTATTATGTATCCCAAGGCACATTTCAACTAAAATCCTAAAAAAATCCATAAAATAACTTAATATTTTGGTACCCCAACACTTTAAACTCCAAAAATGCTTAGGTGGGACCCATACGCCACCTTGGGCGTATGAGTGTTGAGGTTGGTATTTTTGAAATTTAAGAGCAAAAAACCAAAATATTTAATTCAAATTGGGCTTATGTTGGCATTTTAGATCTAATAGTGGTAAATTAGATAGGAATGCTTATAAATACAAGTTTCAAGCAAACAACCAAAGTTAAAGTCTTGAAGCAACCTCTAGTGTTTCTCTAGGTCTTCAAGCTCACTTTCATTCTAAGATCTAGCATTGTAAAATATTGATAATGGATGCCTATGGAGGATCATGATGGATTCTAGGTTGGGAGATACAACTAGCCATCCTTCCAAGCCTAATGACTTGTTTCTTAAGTGATCCCATCTTCCACTGTTATTCTACTTTCAACATAAGGTACATGCATTTTCATAGCTTACTAGGGTGATTTGAGATATCCCATGTTAGTCATTTCCATTTTCATTGTTCATTTAAGGATTATATTCTAACACATTTGAATAGGGTATCTTTACATCCTAGATTGCATAATCTTTGACCCACTTAAGATTAGGGAATTCACACACACTTCCATTTTCATATTTATGCATCTTCATCAAGGTTTAACTACCAAACAAGGGGTTTGACCAAACCACACCTCCATAAAAAATCAACAAAATACCCTTGTTTTGTAGGTTTCCTGTAGGTTCAAATCTATAGATATAGATTGGAAGAAAGTGTAAGAGAAAGGCATCAAGTTTAGATCCTAATTTTTCAAAAAAGAAAAATGGGACTAATATGCCACCTTGGGAATCTTAGTCTTGTTGTGCCTTTTTTTTAGACTTTTTTGAAGATGTCTTTTTAACATCTAAAGATTCCAGATTCTACCTGAAAACCTCCATTGGGACCCATATGCCAAGACTAGTGTCTTGTCCCAATAAGCATAAAAGGTCAAAATTTTAGTATTTTAGGATTCCTTTTGGAATTTGCAGACAAGTTCCTAGGTGCATGCTTTTTGACTTCTAGTCTCTTAAAGTTCATTTATGCATTCATCTTTTAGCTTGCATTGTTAGATCTCATACACTGCATTTTATTTATCATTTCTAAGCTTTAGCTTAGTGGTGAACCCCTCAAAACAAAGAATGAAACCTACTAGATCTTCCTCAATCAAGTTGACTCACCTTGTGTTGATAGTCACTTGATTGAGGACCATAGGTTTCCTAATGAACCACCCACAAAGGAAAACCAAGTATGGAGAGGATCTAACTCATTATTTCCCCATGTGTGGTCCCTATTTTCCTTCGATTCATTTTGGTGAACCTAACCTTTGAACCCTTAATTTCTTATTTGGAGACCATTATAGGCCTAGATCTAGGTTCTATTCATCTTTGCATTCCATTTGCATTAGTGAAATTGCATCTATGGTTTCTAAATATTGCATTAGTGAAAGTGTATATAGGTTGCATTTTTGCATCTTTGCATCATTTCATATTGTTGAAAAACAAAAAAATTGAATTGTCATTACATCTTAATTGCATTTAGAAGCATTCTTAGTTCATTTAATATTGAAAAACTACATTCAAAATTGCATCTTTTTTCTTATCATTTATCATTTGTATTTTCATTCAATTGCATAACATTTTGTTCTTGGACACAATTCACCTGAATAGACAACCTAGAAACACAATAAACCACTCAGAATTCCCTATTTTTATTGTAAAAACCCTAACTGGGACTAAAACGTTAGTCTGGCCATCTTAGTCCCTCTGAAGGTTATTTTCCAATATTTCTATGTGTTGCATGTTGTTTATTTTGAACTTACTGAGTCTGCAAAAAATCTTGATTTGGTCTAATATTTTTCCCATCTACATGTCCTAGTCCTTGTTGGGATTTGAATAAACATTTTTTAGTATTAAAAGCTTCATTTCTATGCTTTTGTTTTTTGTAGCTAGATCAATGTTTCAATTTGTTGATGATAGCATGCATAGGAAGCTTCAGGAACTTGTTGATGTGCGAAACTATTTGTGTTTCTTCTATCCCATCCGACTGTGTTCTAATGACTACCTCCACTACTTGTGAGCCCTCTGGTACATCTTTTTCCTTGTAAATCTGAATTGCAAGAAGGAGCATAGTAATGTACAACTTGAGAAGTGTCAATTTCTGGTGGTGGTGATGGGAAAGTATAGGTATCCTATTGTTCTAGGACTTCCAAATGAATGCCCAAGTTCATTTCTCCCTCAACCAACCAAGATGGTTGGCTTCATTATGATGGAAGATATAAACTTTTGCTGAATTGATCAATGGGGTTGTCCACCATGGGAGGGGTGTTTTCATTAACCACCAATTGTGCAAGTAATTCAGCAGGACAACTATGAGGTGAGTGTTGTGTTTCTATTGCAGTCTACAAGTGTCCATCTAGAAGAGTGGACTGCAATACTGCAATATCATCGCTTGACAAACCAAGTCCAAAAAGGCTGAGAATGTTTTCAACTACGTCAGCATCCTTTCTAACCACAAATGTCTCACTGGGATGCATGTTGTTGACAAGTGCATCAAGATTCAATGGCCATATACCAGTCCTTTTAAACCCAGCTTTGATGTTGTCAACTATCAAAGCTCTTTTCATTGCTTTGCTACCTAACATTGCAATTTCTCTCCTCCTCACTTCAATGTTTGGAAACCTTGTAAAAAAATCTACACATTCTAATTTGAAGTAAGCTTTAAAAGGTGCAAACACACTCACATCCAATAGTTATAGCTTATGTGATGTGTGTGATGGAAATGTGAAAAAATCTACACCAATTTGTCTTGCTTCATGGATGGTTTTGAGTGCTACATGGCTTCCATTGCCATCAAAGATTAGCAAGACCCTGTTGGTGGGTGAGACACCACTTGGAACTGAGGTTTTGAAGTGGGTCCCTCCCCATGGCCACCTATAACTCCATTTCAATGCTCGTGCCTCCCTCCCCAGAAAACTACAAAATGAAATGAAGAAAATGGTGGAGAAAAACAAAACAAAATGTGGAAAATGTTTAGGGTTTTTGACTTTCCCACCAAGGCCACATGTCCTTTTATGGTGTTTGACACATGATGGAATGGGGCTAATGATCTATCAAGTCTTTTCATCGGTGTCTTTTGTCCACCGTGTGGGGTGGGGGATGGGGTTTACAATATCATCTTATATACATGTTATATACATAGGTTCTATTTGTCTAGGAGTTAGTGTTGGGAGAAGCTAATCTCCTGACAAAACACACCTATGTATGTAACATTATAACATAACACATAATCCCCCATCCCATGCATCTAACAAAACACACCAGATTGACGAATGGATGCTAATGAAGATGGATAAAAACAGAGGGACGGATAATGGCTCCAAAAGTTTTTAAAAATAGCAGCAATTTTAAAAGTGAGATATTTGAAATTTGAAATGGTCTTGTATATCCCGTGGACACATTCCACAAACACATTTTTCATACGAGCAGGGAGGAATATGGTGGATCCGTCTAATATACACATTTGTACACTTTAAATTACAAACTACATGTGAAGATATGCTTGAAATAAGATAGGAAGCAAGTGACTTGCAGGAGTACTCAAGTGCAAAACTAGGTTGAGTTACACAGTATTTAGGTGTCTTTGTAGAGAAAGCTCACAAATTAGGGTTGTTCTATAGGTCGAGTTACATAGTATTTAGGTGTCTTGTAGAGAAAGCTCACAAATTAGGGTTGTTCTATAAAGTATTGTCAGTGTGATTAAATTGTAATTCCATATTATGATCCTCCATTGAATCTTGAGCTAGATCTTGTTGTTCTTGAGTAAAGGAAAACTCTTTTTAGAATGTGAGATTCTTTTCAAAGTTCTATAAAATAATAAAGGGACAAAGGTGTTGTCAATTTAAGATCATGAAGTTTTTTAAAATAATCTTCTGAGCAGTTTTACATGAATTGATTTTTTTCATGGCTTCAAATCATATTTCCCTAGAAACAAAGGCCAAAATTTCCCCATTGGTTGTGGAAAAGAAGCAACTATTCAATGATTTATTAATTTTCAAAGGTTTACCTACATGATAGGACCTCATTTCTAAGTTTCTGTAATAAATTAGAAATATTAGGTAGTTTCTTGTTCACAATAATGACTTATCTTCATCTATGGATGTTGTTTGATTATATGTCTAACTCTTGTATTGTTTCCATAAGCATATTATATTTGATTAATATTGCAGTAAATTATTACAGGCACCATCAAGTTATTTTGTTGTGTTCAACCTCAACTTGAGGATGAGGATTTTCTAGTAAAAAAAAATTCCTAATGATTTTACAATACATATAAATCTTGGTCGTGACCTAGTTATAAGTTCTAAAAATGATTTTGAATTTGAAAAATTTTATGGACCTCATGTTGGACAAGGTAATGAAAAGATTCTTTTATCTTATATTGTTCATTATTTATTCTTCTAGTTTTGGTCATCAAAGAGTAGTGGAAAAGGTAATGCATGTATCCTTTGTGTGCTCTTCATGCACAAAAACTCTACATCTCACAAGAAAATCACTTTATATGATGGTATGGGCACTGTAATAGGCATCTTTGCACTCTGCAAGTTGAAATCAAAAGGAAAGTCATGTGCAAATAAAACTTGTTCCTAGAAGATTGATTAGATGTTAGAGTCTAAAAATTGCTATCAATAAAATAATTTTCTTTCATTTTTCATTCTCTCAACATATTATTCTTCAGTATAGTGTAGCAACTATTATCATCTTGTTTTCATTTCTTTTAAAAGGCATCTTTCCATGGAAATCTTTTGTATCCACTAGATGATACTCATCTTCATCTACATCCATCAACATCAACACACCACTGAGCTCTTCGTTTTGTTTTTCCCATCCAAGCACATAATGTAGGAGATACCTCTAATAGAGTTTAATCTCAAATCATAGGAAAATGCTAGCAAGATTTTTTTAGAGGCTTTGAGGAATTTTATTCAGTATTGGGTTTTGGGGAACTTTACTTGTTTTCTCTAGTTTAGGTTAAATTCATTGTATTGGGTTTTGTTTTCATTTTACCCTCGTAGCAATCTATTTTTATTCACTCGAGATTATAGAACCTATTAAAATGTATGATTTTAAAGGTCTCTTCGCTTTGTGCTTAGAGTTAAAGGGGCAATTCTGCTAGTGATTTTCTTTCTCTATAACAAATCTTTGTTTAGTATTATCTTGGGAGAAGTGGGTTTTCATTCTTTGACATAGATTTAACAAGTTCTATATTTTTTCTAGTCATATGTCTGGCCCTATAATGTTTGGTGTGTATATTATGTATGTACAAGTCTCATTGACCACTCTTTAGATATCTATGGACTTGAGTATTCTTTATTTATTTTTCTATATCAGAGCTTATGCTCAGTATTTATCTTGTGAGAAATAGATTTCCATTCTCTTATAGAGATTTAACAAGCTCTACCTTTTTCTATAATAATATGTTGTCTAATTTTTTCATTTTTCAAGCTTTGCAGGTTATGACAAGGCAAGGACAGTCTTGTGGTGTTTGTTGTTTATAAAGGAAGCAGACTTCACACTTGAAAGTGTTCATTATATAAAGGAAGCCTTGCGTGAGATTTGGGAAGAAAATGAGAGCTCTGAAAATGTGGAACTCATTGAAACTATTGTAAATGCATAAAGTATCTCATTGTAGAGAATGATCATTATCATTTAGGGTTTTTTTCCTATTAGAGGAATATCTTCCTCATTTCTATGATCTTGAATTGAAATAAATCTTTGGGGATGAAAACCCTTTGATGTAGCATCTTTTTACATCTAATCTATATAAAAATTGATGTTTTCAATAGATAAAATTTTCATGTACGAAATTTTGTCCTCTTAAAGAATAGATCAAATGCCTTTTTCCCTCTCTCCTTTATGTTCTCCCCATAGCATCTTATTACATGGTGGCCAAAAATTTTGTTCTTTAACAAAAAAGAATTGCTTAAAAGTTTTGATATGGTTGGTTGTGCTCTTGCTAACATAAGATAGTTCATAGTGCTATTACTAAAAACAAATTATGCACTTAAAATTATGCTACTACTAAATGGAAACAAGTAAAAGAGAAAATAAGTACCACATAACAAGTAATAAGTAAACAAAGATATGTCAAAATAAAATTTCATAGCATAAATAAGAAAACACATGGGTGATAATGGACAAATATGACTTAGAGCATAGAAATGTTATGGTGTAGGTTATTGTCCTGTATCAGCATCCAAAGAATAATGAAACCATCAGTGAAAAAGAGAGATAGTCTCAATCACATGCACTAGTATCCAAAGTATTACAAAGAAGAAATTGAATTCCTAAAATGTTGGATTCACAAAATTGTAGTAATTCTTAATTTTATGCATCATCGTCAAAATATACAAATATACACTCAAAACATACCTATATGGTTATAAATCACATAAGGTATTAATAAGAAGTGTATACTAACACAAAGTCTATGTAACAAACAGGAAATAACATTTGTATTATTGAAAAAATATGTGCCACATTTTTTTTGGGTTCATCTACCAAATTAGTGTCATCATCATATGAACAAGGGAGGGGTACATTATTAGAAGATAGCGATGGAACCTATCTCAATTAGGTGTTGTATTTATGTTTTAGTGCTTTGCATTGATTAACTATTAAAATGAACTAGCACTTAATGATATACACAAGAGAGAGGTGTTGAATTACAATGCTTAGGACCTTTCTTATTTGCATGAGGAAGTAGGATGATCAATTGAGATTCTAAAAGAATGGATAGGACATGTTTAGGGAGGTCACCATGATGTGTATGCGATCATTGGTTATGTTTGGATGAAATGAAAGAAGGTTGGTTACTTGATAGGGGATTGCAAGAAATAGAAATTATTTTCAAAAAATGAATGGTACCAAAGGGGTAGTGAGTAAAGAAGGTGGATCAATGAAATGGAAAGGATTTTTGTCAATAAGGGGTGGCTCATTTATAGGGGGAATATAGGGTTGAATTATATATTGTTAAAATAAGGTGAACTATTACAAATTTTAATGCTCCAAGAAGTATGCAAATCTAGTTTTATCAATGCAAAATTGGTTTCATAAAGATATAAATTGAAAGCCTAAAACTAGCAAATAGAAATTAGTTAACCATATGATATGATTGAAAAAAACAATGGAGTTGTGAGTGGTATGATTGTGCTTGTTCTAAGCTCAAACGTGGAGAGCTTGGAGATGATTTGCAGGTGGAGATACATAAAACTAATCAAATTGACCTAAGGGTTGACTAACCAATTAGGTTGTTATGTGTAGAGAGTTTTACAATAGTATGTGGGTTGCAAGTTTCATAATACCTAGTGTTTTCCAACCTGCAATTATTGTAATGAAAACTATTTTATATTTAGAGAGTACAAATGTAATGAAAGACACCCTCAAAATTTACCAAAATTTTTTACTTAGGTAAAAATTGTGTTTTAATTTCCTCATATGATTAAAAAATAAATGTACAAAATAATTATGGGTTGGAAAAACATAGTGGGTTGTGAGTGATAGTGATGATGGCTACATCAAGCCGCTTGAAACCCACAAAAAACACAACAATAGATACCAACATAGAAGATATGAGAAAAAAAAAAAAACCACTTTCAATTATTTTTTAGAAAATGAAATTACAGATTCAGAAATTACAATGCTATAGCCTCATGGGCTTGATTCATTACAACAAAATCAACTCTGAAAGAAAATCTATTATTTGGAGTCACAATTTGCACTAATGAAGCCACCTTCTACAAAACCACTTAACCTTTTTATTTTACCTGATAACCACATTATAATGTTCTAGAAAGTCTAACTTTCCCTTTTTTTTGGTGCCAAAAGTCTTGCCATTTGATTTCTTTCTTAGGAAGATATTTTAATGAAGTTCACTTTTTAGTGGGGCAGCTTCTCAAGGCCATAACTTTTGATCCAATTGTCATATTTTCAATTGTAATATATTGTTGGAAAGCTTGTGAAGATATCTACAACCATTTTTCACCAAATTTGACAGATCAAAGATTTTGCACCCTATTTCAATGTTTCGAAGGGCCACAATTTTTAGTTTTAAACTTCATTGGAGAAATTCCCCATGATGAAATTTTAATATCTTCCAAATGGTATAAAATTTTGAGATGAGTCTTTCACCAAAAATCTTATTTTCCAATTTTACTCCTTGGGGTTAATTTTTGTGTCCTTACTACCCGAATAGGTTGACTTACTAAAAAAGGCAAGTGACTATTTTTGGTTGTTTCAAACTTCTAACTATCCTAGAGACTACATGAGTCACCATGGGCCCAAAGACAACCAAGGAAACTACAAAAAAATAAAAATACAATATGTTTGGGTGATGCAAGATTACCTTTACATCATTGGATGCTCCTTCATCAGACACCCAAGGTAATTGAAAAAGTGACCTTGTTACTTCTTAGGTGTTAGAGGGAAACCAAGATAATTAACCTCAACTTTAGATAATAATGATGAATCTTCAATAGGAATTCCACTCCATTTCACCATGTACTCTGCATATTTTCTATTTCTTTTGCTTCTACCCACATGACTATCTAGAATTTCTTCTATCTCTTCCTTTTCTAACGTAGGTGTTGGAATGTTCCACTATGCCTCTATCAATTCATTCTCCTTAAATCCTTCATGATATTCTGTCAAATTAGTAATGCTAAATGTAGGTGAAACATCAATTTTATTAGGTAACTCTATATCATATGCATTTCCTAAATCATGCTTCTTCAAGATCTTGCATGGTTCAAACTTCTTCATCTTTAACTTGTACGTACCAACTGGAAACCTCTCATTTTGCAAATGAACCATGAATTCATCTCCTACTTGAAAGTCCTTATACCTCCTTTTCTAATCTTCCTTAGCCTTATACTAAGATTTCATCTTATTGATATGTTTCCTCACCTCTCCATGCAAACTCTCTAGGTGTTCAGCAAAATCTCCAACTTCTTCCATAATGTCCTCTAGAAATAACCAAAAAAATTAGTATCTCTGTCTAAAACTATACTCTTCGTTAGACCATGTAGTCTCACCACCTCTCTAAAAAATAACTCTGCAATATGAACATCATTGGTCTTATGATACAAAATGAAATGTGCCATCTTTGAAAATCTATCCACCACCACAAATATGGAATCATGCCCTCTCTATGTCCTTGGCAAGCCAAGAACAAAATCCATGCTAATATCCTCCCATGGCCTCTTGGGTACAAGTAATGGCTAATACAATCTAGTATTATGACTTGTTCCTTTCACCATCTAATATACTATTCAAATTTGTACAAACTTCTTTGCATCTTGTTGTAACAATGGCCAACAATAATTCTCACTAACACGAGCAATGGTCTTATTTCAACTGAAATGTCCAACCAATCCTCCACTATGCTTCTCCTTGTTTAGATTCTCTCTCATAGAACTCCTTGGAATGCACAATTGGCTTCATCTAAACAACATCCCATCTTGGATTAGGAAACCCAACCATCTTGTCCTATCCAATGTAATAGGTTCCAAACAATCCTTCCAAGCTTCTACAAAGTCTAGATCTTCAAGATACAAAATCTTGAGTTCATTGAACCCAACAACCTCTATATTCATCTCTATCAACATATTTTTCCTTCTACTCAAGGCATCTACAACTCTGTTTGACCCTCCACTCCTATGCTCCAAAACAAAATTATCTCTACAAAAACTCAACCCATTTTAAGAGTCTTTGATTTAACTTTCCTTGACTATTGAGATACTACAAAGCCTAGTGAGTAGTATATACAAAAATTATTTTGGCAACAAATAATGTCTCCATTTCTTCAAATCCTAAACTATAGCATAAAACTTTTGATCATAGAAATAATATTTCTTCTTAGCATCATTCAACTTTGTAATCAAGGGAAAATCCTAAAATTATTATTAAGTGGGTTAGCACAATAACAATAAAATTCCTATGAAGTAACAAAGTACAAAGGAAGTAATGTGAAGACAAAAGGGATGAAGTTACCCTAAGTCTCCACCTTCCATGATTAACCTTTGTTACACCTCCTAGCTTGCAGATAAATAAAAATGCCCTCAGATTTGTATGAGCAACTATGACAAATGACTAAGCCCTAAAGCAAGTTTTGAAGGATTTTATTGAAAGAAATGACTTGACAATAATGAAATGACTGCAACTGACAATGATCATAACCCTAATTTGACAGCAAGAGGAGAGAGAGAGAAGAGCTGAGAGAAGAAGAGAGAGAGAGAGCAAATGAGAACAAAATTGCCATTTTATAAAAACTGCAATTTTGAATGTGTGGCCAGGATGAGAAGATGACAAGAACCCTAGAATCAATGATCAAGATTGAATGTTGCATGTGCATTAGGGTTAGGTCAAAATTAGGGCAATGATAAGAATGAAGGGCCAAGATTGAATTATAAGATAATTCAATCAAGGGTCAAAATTAAATGAGATGTCAAAAGATAAGAATAAATTTGGAAGATAAGACTGGCACGGACAAAGAGGTTGCTGGAGAAATTAAATAATAAAATTTATTTCCTCCAGGTGACCAGTGAATAATTAAATAATAAAGATATTATTTAATTATAGAGGAACATGACAAAGAATTATTTTGAATTAAATAATGATTTAATTCAAAATTCAAGAGAGGGACTAAATTAAATAAATAAAATTTATTTAATTTATGAGAGAAGAGGCTAATGAATAATTAAATAATTAAAATAATTATTTAATTATAATGGATAGTGGACAAAAAATTAAATAAATTAGAATCTATTTAATTTTAGAAAGAAGGGGACTTAATTAGTAACGTAATTAAATAAATAAAATTTATTTAATTAATCAAGGGAGAATAAAGATAAAAATGAATTAATTAAATAATTAAAATTATTTAATTAATAGAAGAATTATGACTTTAGAAAATAATTAAATAATTAAAAATTATTTAATTATTAAGAATGAAAGGGGCAATGTTGAATAATCAAGAGTTGCAAGCCTAGGACAATTTTATGTGTCTACATTTTGCCCCTCTTTGTCATAATGTAGCATGTCGCATTGTGACAAAGAAAATAAGTCAAAAATATGCCCCAGTGCAAAATAAGATGAGGAAGAATGACGAGGAGGGTTGTGGTATGCCCCCTCGAGAGGACAGATAGGTTCCAAGAACATGGGTGTGCTCTCGAAATTGATGAGAAGACTAGAATATGAAGAGACAAAGAAATGTTAGTGCAAAAGATATGGATGATGATATGGATGCAATGCCTATATGAGACAAGTGAGAGAAGATGACAAGACTAAAGAAGATGCATGTTAGTTCCTAGACCAAATCCTTCAAAACATTGACATAGGACTTTAATATTTATTGCTCTTAATCATCATTGGGTGATAAAAATGATGCAAAATGGACAGCAAAACACCATGATATGATCGAGACCAAGGTGTGCAAGGTCATCCACTTGAAAAATGATAGTCACAGCATAAGGAATTAACTCATACTAAGGGTCATGTTGCCCTAGTCTTTTGTCAAAACAATCCACATACAACAGTCAAAGAAAATAAAATAGGTCAGAGACGCCATCGCACCTCTAAATCCTTCATGGGACATCCTCGAGGTAGCTAGTAACATGACCAAAAGACAAGACAGTAAAAATATAAGACAAAATAGCCAAGATAGTCAAAAGATAAGACAAGATAGACCAAAAAGATTAACAGCCATTTTATTTTGTTTGCCAATGTTTGTTTGCCAAAGATTGATTTCTTGTCGGTTTGACAGTTTTGACAGTTTAAGAGTTTTGCCAATTTGACGGTGTTGACAGTTTGACGGGGCCTATTGTCAGGAAGGACACATCCTGAAAAGGAAAAGGACATTTTGATGAGGTCTAACTCCAAGAAGGACACATCTTGAAGAGGACCAAAGAGTGACGAGACTGACATTGTTTTGACTAATATGTTTTGGCAAGTTGACTGATGTTGACTATATGATTGATTGGACTGTGTTGTCTGATTTTGACCAATTTTGACATTGACATTTCAAATGACTGTCTTGTGTCTGAGTTTGACTATGTTTGACTTATTTGACCGATGTGACGATTGTGACAAATGCCATGATTTTATTTGGACCAACCTAAAAGGACTGACGATGTCTCGGGACTCATCGACCGATGGCCTTGCCTACGTAGCAAATGCACAGAGACAACGTAGTTCGACAATGACATGGATTAACTGACATGACTGACTTTGAATCCATTTTAGGATTTTGACATTGATTTGAATATTTTTGTGTTTTCTCTGACCTTTATGATTTTTTATTTTTTCTATTTTTTTATTTTTATTTTTTTCGTGACATTTTATATTTTTTGTCTTTTTTTTCAGACATTTTATGATGTTTTTGTCTTTTGTCATTTTTGCATTTTGATGATTTTTGGGATTTTTGACATTTTTGAGGTGTCAATGGATGAAAATTTGGGTAGCCTTTGTGCTAGATACCAATGACAAGGGGAAAACCAAGTCTAGGTGCAAGGAGATAAATGGGATTAATGGATGAAATGGATGTATGCATAAGAGAGCAAGGATGTGATCTCCAAAGACTATGTCGCATAGGAATGACATGCCCCATTCTAGGTACAAGACTTAGGATTTTTCGTGACAAAGTTGATGACAATAGGATAATGATATGATTGGTTTAGATAGGATGAGGTATGTCAAGAGATACCCAAAAAACATGTTTCAACATTTTGCCCCTATATCTTCATCAAGATCAAAAGGAGAAGAGTGGATAAGTGGACCCAATATGATAGGTAGGTATGATGGCTAAAGATGGTAGGTAGGATGGAAATGATATGACATAAAAATGATAGGTTGGATAGATAAGACATTGTGCCCCCAAGTGTAAGTGACATAGAAGATCAAACTACACATGATGCCTGTTTGCCAGGTTTTCATCATGGTACTTATCCAAGGCGCCTGTTTACCAGGTTTTCACCATTGGATGAAGGGATTTCTCTTTACTTTTTTTTTTTGACTTTTTGACTTTTTGACTTTTTGACTTTTGGATAGGAGGGACTCAAGTGTCTAGTTGCATGAAAGGTGATAGTCCCACTAGAAATGGATATCATTGCATGGACCATGTCAAATGTCATTATGCTCATAGATGTTGGTAAGGGATGACATGAAATGGAGATAGAGTAGGTAGATGATGGATTATGATGTGTATTATGGAGGATTATGTAGGGAAGATATAGGACTTATATGGGAATTATGCAAAAGATGAATGGGGAGGCTTAGCCAAAAGCATGGACCATAGGAAGGTGGTGGGGAAGATATGTAGGATAGTGGATGGGGGGTGACAAGATGGAGGTATAAGGGCTTGTTGTGAAATGGAAGGGAACCATGACCAATGGTTGCACACATTGTGATAAACGTTGAAGCTTTTGATGTGGACGAGGTGTAGAAAGCAATGGAGATGTTTGCTTAGGAGATGGGTGATGAAGTGCTTTAGGTACCCACATAGACTTAGTATTTTTATGGCTTTTATTTGTCTTGTGGGATTTTTGTAATTTTTGAATGGAATGTGTATTTTGGATGGAAGTGGATGGTTGGGATTTTTGTGATGTAGATGCCTCATTTGACTTGATTTCTTTTTGCTTAGGTACCCAAACCATTTTGTTTTTAGACTTTTCTTTTGAAGGTATGGGCTTATATAGCTTTTTAGATGTACTTGGCTTTGACTTTTTGAAATTGTATTCTAAGGCATTAAGACCTTTAGAATTTTTGACTTTATAAATAGAGGCATCCAAATTTTTATTTTTGAATCCCATGGGGTGGATGGATTGAGTGGAAGCTTTATGTTTACACAATGTGTGCATTTGTTGGTCATGACTAGGATATTTAGGGTATTTATGAATGATTGGAATATTAGGTGTTGGAAGTAATGGTGGCAAAGCAGATGGAGGGAGATTAGGAGTTGGAAGTAATGGTGGTAAATTGGATGGAGGAAGGTGTATGGTCACATGATTTTGACACTTGTAGGATGACGGTGGTGGAATGGCAACATATACTTTAGGCATATGATAGGTTTTATGATGGAAAGTGGACTTAGAATGCATGGAGGAAATACCAACATCTTGAGACTGGTTTCCTTGGGGTATGCAATGGACAATGGGACTAGGTGTAGGTGGAACACTAGACACGAGTTCCTTATTGGAAAGACCAAGTAGATATGATGGAGGACTTGCAATGGGGTCGATAGTGGGTGATGGGGGATCATTAGGATCTTGATTAGCATTGTGTTCACTTAGATCCAAGGTATTTGTTTGATCTTCTATACTAGCTTGGGAGGCAAGTGTCTCATCAAGGGAAGTGGATGTTTGAAGGTCATATATGGTGCTAGGTGGAGGTGAATTTGGAATATCTTGCTCATGGATAGGCTCTTCATCATTATGGATATCATCTTGATCATAAAAGAGACATAGATTATGGACAGGTTGGATGACAATGATTTGATCTTGATTAGGACTAGGGCTTGATGTTTCCACATGCTTAGGATTAGGCTCTTGACATACATCTTGGGTTGCTTGAATGGAAGTAGAAGGGGATGACTCTTGGAGAGACTTGACATGTTCTAGATGGTCAACAACATAGGAGCATGATGGAGGTTGACTTGGACTTATGAGGGGAGACTCTTGACTTGGCTCAAGGGGTTGTGGATGACATGGTTGACTTGAAGGACTTGGCATGACGTTTGAGGACTCTTTTGTATGTTCAAGTATATGTGTTGAATGACATGGTGGCAATTGATTCCTTTCTTGTAGCCTTTGGGTCACATCCTTTGTAGGTGGATTGGTGGATTTAGATAATGCCATCAATTTATGTTTTAAATATCTAAATGTAAGGCATTGATTTGATGGAGGATTAGATGATGGTGGGGGTAATGAAGAGTTTGATGGGTGAGAAGGTGGAGAGGCCAATGGATTAGGACTAGGACATGGTGGATTAGGGATATTCATTTGATTGGATGGTGGTAAGGGTGCATGGACTAGATTGGTGTTCCCCTTGTCAAAGGTGGCATTAAGACTTAAAGGTTCTTGATGTTGTTGCCAAGGTGGACTTGGGAAGTTACGTTGTTGTTGTGATATGGGTGGACATGTTGATGTGGCATTGTCATAATAGATAGATGTGTTAGGTTGGCATGATGATGAAGGTGACACATAGGATTGGGGTTGAATGTGTTGAGGTTGAAATGGTGTTTGGACTTGTGATATGATTTGTTGTTGTGATGATGATTGAGGGGTTGAATAGGATAATGACTGTTGAAAGGTTGATTGATGTGGATAAGAGTTGAAATTAGAAGAGTTGTGATAGGTTGACGAAGGGGAAACATGATATGTGGATGGATGAGGTTGATATGATGATGTAAGTGACACATAGGGTTGATGTGAAATGTGTTGATGTGGTGATTGGACTTGATAATGTGCTTGTTGGACTTGACAGTTGGCCATGAGGTATTGGATTTGTGCTATGAGTTGTTGAATTTGTGGTGATTGGTTGGTTTGAAGTTTTTGGATAATGTTATGGGTGCTTTGAATGATTTGTTGGTCTAAAGGTGTTTGATTTGTTTGAGCTTTATGAAGCATGTGAATAAGCTCTAGTGCTATGTCTTAAAATGTTGTCATGGTGTAAAATGATGTTGATTGGATGAAAGAAATGACTATGATTAGGATATGATGTGGAATACAAGATTAGATGACTTGGACAATGTGTTTTATTTTTTGACTTTGGGCATATCAAACACATTTTTTATGTAAATGCATAAACACACACAAGCACAATGATAAGTTTTGTCTTTTTTAAATGTGATTAATCAAGCTTGAATACACACAAAGCCATGACTAGTCAAGGGGTAATGGCCAAGGTCTCTAGCTAGATGCACAAGGTACTAAAAAAATTTTGAAAAAAAAATGCCACAGCCGAGAAGGGGTAATGTTGAATAATCAAGAGTTGCAAGCCTAGGACAATTTTATGTGTCTACACTTCTCACTAAAATAGAAAATGGGATTACCTTCTTGACTCAAAACAACTCCTATGGTAGTGCCACTAGCATCAAAATATACTTGAAAGACCTTATTGAAATCTAGAAGTTCCAAAATGAGTTGCTTTGTAACTTTCTTTTTCAACATATAAAAAAAAAATTGCTGCTCTTGTAGTCCACTTAAACTCTTTTCTTTCCCCTCTCATAATTTCAATTAGAGGTGCATAAATACTACTAAAACCTTTGATAAAAAATTTATAAAAACTTTCCAAACTATGAAAAGATCTCACCTTTGTAATACTCCTTGGTGTAGGCCATTCCACAATAGTTTTCACCTTATTTGGATCCATCTTAAGACCCTTTACTGAGATAAAAAAATCCCAGGTACACCAACTCTCTTCACAAAACTACACTTCAAATTGTTCAATAATTTCTCCTCTCTTGGCTTCTCAAAAAAAAATCTAATATGCTTCAAATGCTCCTCAAATGTCTTGCTAAAAATTAAAATTTCATACAAATAAACAATGACAATTTTACCCAAAAACTCTTTCAATACCTTGTTCATGAGCCGCATGAATGTGCTCGGTGCATTGGTTAGCCCAAAAGGCATTGACTAACCACTTGTACAAGTCATCTTTGGTCTTGAAGGTTGTCTTCTATTCATCTCCTGAACCCTAATCGATATCTGGTGATAACCACTCTTAGATCTATCTTCATGAAGTACTCAGCTCCACTCAAACAATTCATGATGTCATCCATCCTTGGCAAGGGAAATATATACTTGATGCTGATCTTGTTGATGGCTCTAGAATTTGTACACATCCACCATTCCCCATCCTTCTTTGGTGCTAGTACTACAGGTACTGCACATGGACTCAAACTCTCTTTGATCAATGCCTTCTACAACAACTCTTGCACTTGTCTATTCAACTCTTCACTCTTTGTTGGAGTCATACGATGAGTTACCTTATTTTGCAAACTGGCTCCAGGAATCAAGTCCATCTAATGACTAATCTTTCTTACTAGAGGCAAACCTTCAGGTACGTTATCAGAAATAATAGCTTGAAACTCATTCAACAAATCTGAAACCTCTACAAGTACCTCATTAGTATCATCTTTATTAGCTCTAGGGATTAATGCAAAACACATATGCCCATGCCTCATACCTTCTAGGAAATTTCTTCCATCAACCAAACAAATTCTTGCATTACTACATACCTTTTCTTTTTCCTACCTCAAGGGTTTCAACTTATGGTGAACACCATGTCCTTTGTCAAGGAATAGGTGTTAGCATGTCCATCATGCACTCACAAATCAAACAGCCACATTTTTCCTAACAACATATGACAAACATCCATAGTCATAATATCACACAATAACTCATCATGGTAATTTTCAATCTTGAACTTTACCAGACATTGTTCATTTACCAAAGCTTTATGGTCCTTTTGCAACCAAGCAATCTGGTATGGACTCAGATGCCTTCTTCTCTCCAACCACAACTTACTAACCATCTCTTCTAAAACAAGGTTATAATTACTACCTCCATAAATAATAAAATTGTGAAATTTACCTTCACACTTACATCTACTGTGAAACAAATTCTTCTTTTGAGTTGGTTCTTTCTCCTCATTCATCAAGGCTCTTCTAGTAATAAGAACCTCTACTCTTTTTGGATCCTCAAAATGTGAAGACTCAACATCTTCATCTACATGTGCAACTTGTGCATTACCCTCAGATCTTCTATTTATCATTCCTTGATGTTAAGGAGACTTATAGGCTCTATGTCCTTCTTCATACTAGAAACAATTTCCAAGAAAGCCTCCTCTTCCCAGGGTAAGATCAATAAGATGATTCCACAAAATGTGGAAGTTTTTTCCTTAGGCAAAAATCCAAAATTGACATGCATAAAATGGGAACCTGCTTTTAGAAAATGGGATCCCATTTATCTTCAAGATCCTGAGCCTAAAATCCAAATGGGATCCCATTTTTTAAAAATGGGATCTCGTTTATTAATGGGTCTCAAACTAGCCTTCGTGAAATGAGATCCCACTCTTTTAAAAATGGGATCCCATTTTCAAATGGTATTTATTTAGAAAAAGAACAAAACTTAGTCATTTTAATAGCACACAAGATCTCAATTGTGGAGAGCAGACAATGACCTCCAAGTAAGCGCCCCCAACCCCATTTTCTTTTTTTCATGTTTTTTTTGAAAATTTTAATACAATGATAGATTTTAGTATGCTTTTTGAAATTTGTTAATAGTTTTATGTATTTTTATTTACCTATAATAGAAGAAATGGTGATTTATAGAAGGAGAAGAAAAAATGAAATGAAACCCTTAGATATTAAATAGAAAAGAAAAAATTGACCTTAAATCATATCCTAAGAAGAAAATTTAGCTTTTGAAACCTAAACTGTTCAAGAAAACAAAAAAAATTGCATTTGAAAATCCTAATTGCTTTTTGAAATAGTAAATTGAAATCAAACAAAAAAAATTGCATTTGAAAACCCTAAATTGAAATCAAATGAAAATAATTTCATTGAAACCCTAATTACTTCTCAAAACCTTAAATTGAATTCAAACAAAAAAATTTGCATTTGAAAACCCTAATTTCAACCTTAACAATATTTGATAATGGAAAAAATTCATTTGCATTACTTAAATGTTTTAAATTTCATTTGTATTGTATGGAGACAAGTATGTAGGCATTCCAATGGAAGAAATTATTTGATAGATTTAGGTTGATACATAGTAAATTAGGGTCCTTGATATTGGCAATGAAATAGGATTTGATAAATATTATACATTTAAATGTGTATTCATTAAGCTAGAGAGATGTCAAGAGACACAATCAATTAAATGTTATGAACATAGATATAATTATATTAGAAAACAATATGTTAAACCTTACTTGTGGGACTAGTGGATTGTTAGAATTGATATAAATTGTGTTTCTATTATGGATTATGTTCAATTAGTTTATGTATTTATTACCATGTGATAAATTAATAGATCTAAATGTATGCATAATTTATGATGCTTCATTATATTCTATTGAAATGTTACAATTTATGCATCTATTATGATCCATCCTATCTTACAACATGATACTATGTCATAATATGTTAAAATTTAAACCATGTGATTGTTACAAAATTAGTAGATAGTTGAATTTCCTCACTAGAAGAGTAGAGACCTCAACATAATTTTATGATCACTTATATACTTATATGGTAGTGATATATATTCTATTTTTATGGATCTTCAATGAGTAAACATATGTGTGAAGCCTAGGATCAAACCCATGTTTACAAGGTATCTAGCTAGAGAATTATAAAACTTGGTCAATAATTATATGGGAAAATACTCTTAAAATAACCCTAAATTGACTCACCTCTTAAGGGTTTTTTTGACCTTGTTCCCAATAATAATGTAGCTAGTTTAGGATCAATGAATCATTTTTTTGTACACTTGAATGCTTAACAATCCTCAAATTTACTATGGATGATTTCCTTGATCTAGATAGAAAATTATTCCAACTTTGGTCATAGGTTATATTTCCACACCTTTTATTCATAGACTTCGAAGATGATTAGGGAAGGAATAAAAATTACCAATACTAATCAAGGATTTAATAACCAAATTTTAAGATCTAGCTCCAACAATTTGTCAAGAAAAATTTTGATTTTCTCTAAATTTACATATTTCTATAAATTCAATGGTAGACCATAAAGACTATCCTAAATTGTCAAAATTAGGCTAATTTATAGTTGTGTGCTTAATTCCTCCATCGTAGAAGTAATCTAAGGAAATGATCAGTCTATTCATAAAATCCAAAATATTCATAAACTAATGCTCTTGGATATGTGATGAATCAAAAATATTAATCCTCTTACTTGTCATCCTATTACCCTAAACCCTAAACTGATGTCTTAAGGGGTCCTAATATGACATTTCTTAAAGGGATCAAAGAAGTTCTCAAAATTTGGTGAAGTTTCCCAAGGCAACCAAAATTAACAATAATAAGATCATGCAAGATTATAATATGAATCATATTTCATGAGAGGTTGGTCAGTCCAAACAAGAGCTATCTCAATCAACTATTCCACAAGAAAATGTTGTTCACTAAATTGCAATTCAATTATTCTAAGGGCCACCCAAACTTCACCCTAAACCGTAAACCCTAAAGCATTCATTTTTTCTTAGGACCTTAAAATGAAATTTGGTTTCCTTGGGAAACTCCACCAAATTTGATTATCTTAAGCCATTCCATTTTGTCCAAGGACCTTACTAAATAAATCCCCTTAAGCCATCCAATTAACCTAAACCCTAAACTCTAAACTCTAAAACCTAAACCCTAAAGCCATCATTTTGTCCTAAGACCTTAATGAAATTTGGTTGCCTTGGGAATCTTCACCAAATTTTATTCCCTGAAGCCATGTCATTATGTCATAGGACCTTACTACATAGATCCCCTTAAGCCATCCTATTACCCTAAACCCTAAACTCTAAACTCTAAACTCTAAACCCTACACCCTAAAACCATCATTTTGTCCTAGGACCTTACTACATAGATCCCCTTAAGACAACCTATTACCCTAAACCCTAAACCCTAAAACATTCATTTTGTCCTAGGACCTCAATGAAATTTTGTTGCCTTGGGAAACTTCAGCAAATTTTATTCCCTTAAGCCATGTCATTTTGTATACATAGATCCCCTTAAGAATGATAATGTAAGTAAATGAGAAGACACAATATCACCTTCATTTCTATGAGAACTCAAGGCTAAGAGAGTAAGAGGAATATAGATGAAACCACACCAATATGGAGCTTTGTGAGCCTACAATGACAATGGTGTTGAAGCAAAGAGAAGCTTTAGAAGCCAAGTGAGAAGCTAGTAGTAGCAAGAAAGAGTGAGAATGAAGAAAGAAGGTTACAAGAATGATCAAGAAGTGTTGCAAGAATGAGATAAGTTGATACAAGTTGATAAATGTGTGAAAGAATGAAGTTCAAATGGGTAAATGGAGGTAAAGAGACATTTCCCATCGATCAAGATTCGGTAGGGAATGTTACATTCATAGGAAATCAAGAATCATAACATTTCTATAGATTCCAGACATAATCTTGTTAGGATAGTAGTGTGGCATATGCGGACGTTTGTAGGGCACGCGTGCATCCCCAACAAAAATTCCCTCACTAACACAAAACAATAGGGACATGTGGAAAGAGTAAGATGAAAGCAGTGAGTTTTTGCATCATTAGACTTGTAAGGCTAGGTAAGGGTAAATTAATGGGAAATCTTCCTAGGTATAAATTTACACCATTATAGGAACCTTCCCCTTCATCCATTATGTTTTTGATCATCCCCTAGAGTCTCTTGAAAACTCCCCAACCCTTGGGGTTCATCTCCTTCATGGATTATTCTGACTTGAGATCGAGTGTTTATGACCACTTCGGTCTCTCTACAATTTTCATAAATTTTGAGGTTTTTGTTGCATTGTATTTTTTCCTTATGGTTCTTGAATGTTATGCTAGGATTGTAGTTCTAATAATGGTACTTGGTTTTCTCATTGGTCAAGATGCTAGTGTAGGAATAGGACCCTAACGCAAGGAGATGACTATAATGCATTCATGGGACTCTATGATGTAGTCATGAAAAATGGATCTTATCAAACCACTCGATCACACAACCCACACAAATCTTAGCACAAATGAAGAAAACAAATAAAATAATCTTATTAATTGAATCCTTATATAAATACAATATGCTAGTAGACTAAATCCACATCATGAAATTACATCACATTACACACTCCTCATATACATGTTGGCCTCCTCCTCATGGCCTTTCTCTATCTTTTTTACCTTCTCTAATGGAAAACCATCACCCTCCTTGATGGCTAACCCCACATGCATACATTGATCTCCATTTATCCTTCGAGAAATTAGGAAGTTGTACCTAATAAAATCTAGATGATTACAACAACTAAATCATTACAGAGATGAAAAAGTGCAATAGCATGTCAAAATCCCATAATTACAGATACAACCCATAAGTCCACAAGGTTTGGATGACCCCAAGGTTCACATGACTTCAAAGTTCCCCACAAAATTGAAAATGTAAGAAAAAAATTTGCAAGTGCAATAGCAGGCTAAAAGTTTGAAAGTGTAGATGCAAGTGGAAAATCCACATCCACAACTTAAATCACAAAACTTCACTTTAGGTTTAGTTGGATGAAAATTTTCCAAAATTTGTACAATATGACATCATCAGGCATCATTTTGATGTCATAGGTGGAACTATTCATCAAAACTAGTTAATTACATCACAAGGTTTAGTTCACTACAAATTACTGTGTAAACCATCCCAATGCAAATGGAACTTCCACAAATGATAGATGGTGATAACATTCCCATGAAAATGCAAATGCACATGAAATTCCCATAAAATGCATATGGCACTAAATTTCCCACAAAAATACCAATGCACATGGAATCCTCACAAGATCGGATGGCGTCAAGATTCTTACAAACCACTTGGTTAATAAATTCCCACAAGGTAGAAAACTCATTGTAACAAGATCCAAACAAAAGGTGTTGTTCACTAGTGATTTATCACAAGTTTAGATGCACCTAAAATCTTTGCAAGGTTGAATATGTTAATTTTCCTGTAATATGGGAGAATCTGTCAAACCCAACCAAGTATCTAATCAAAACATAGTTCTGGTTCACTTAGTATTTTCCATAAAGGTTTAGTTGCAACTTGAAAACTCTCAACCCATAGAATTCTCAAATCATGCAATCATCTAGTTCACATGTGAATCTCTGCAAATTTTTGGTAGTTGGTTGAAAACCTACAAGACCATAACTTTCTCTTTTTCCATCCAAATTTCAGCAAATTTGAATTGCAGATACCCATTACGCTCTACTAAAAGGTGATTCTTTCAATTTTCCCAAATTGTCTCTAATTTTTTTTTAATCAACAATAAAAAACCAAAGGAAACAAAACAAAAATTTCATTGAAAATTGATTTTTTTTTGGTTGAGGTAAGATTTCCCTTACACCCAGGATGCTCCTATATCAAACACTCAAGGTAGAGGTTTTTTTTAGCTTGGGCTCACAAAATGGTGTTAAGTAGTAGAACTACCCCTATAGATTTTAAACAACATATAGTAGACCCCATCACTACAAGTTCATCAAACTATTTCTTCCTTCACCTCTTCCAACATTTGGGTGGGAAACAAACCATCCTCCTCCACCAAGTATATTTTTTCTCTCCTTTTTTCCCTTGTGGACCCATGTCTACCATAGCTCGACCTCCTCCTTCAAACACTTATCCTCTCAAGTCTCCTCCTCTTCTCACTTTTCTGAAATCCTCTCCTCTTCCTCATGGGATTCAACCCAACCTCCACCAAAATAATTTTCTTTGTTCCTCACTCTCCTCTATATTATCCTCTTCCTTATTTGTACCCATCTCTCCTTCAACACCCTTTTTTGTAACACATGTCATGTTATATTCCTATATTATTCCCTTCTTCCCAACCAGCCTCTTTATACTCTACTACTCTATACTTTTTAGAATCTTAATGTCCTCCAAAGTACATTCAAAAACTTCTACATCATTTTTCTCTTATACCACTATTACAACTTCTCTCCACACTCTATTTTAACATATCCTCTTCTCTCATCCTCTATCTCTACCACAACACCACTCTCTGTTGCAACTTATTCCTCACTTCTCCCATGCCTTCCCAAATATGTGTCTACTACTACAACCTCTTCTTCTTCTACCTTTGCATGCATATAGTCTCCTTTACAACCAAATCATTCTCAAAAAAAGAAAGGGGTTTAATCTCACCCATTTTTTTCCTTTACTCCTCTTCTCTTCTCCACTGTTATTCTAGCCTCCTTCAAACCTTTTAGAATACTCCTCATCTCATCAATTTCAACCCTGTATATTCTTTCTCTTCTTACCAAAATTAAAATTCCCAACATCCTTCTCATGGGTAGACTCTTTCTCTTTCTATGTGCCATCCTCAATCACTTACACAAACTCTCAATCTGCAACCTCCACAGTCTCCAACAACCTTCTCTCACGCATTCCTTAAGTACACACCAACTCATAAGTCTCATTCAAAAATTATAGGTCTTCTTTAATACATGCAACAAAAACTCACACACCAATCCTATCCTCTACCCGACAAAGATTTCAAGAAGACACAACTCTCTCTATGCACATTCTAACCAACTTCAACCTTTGATAGAGGATAACCCACTAGTTCTCTCTACTCTTCATTTGTAGGATTCTTTTAGAAAACTCACACATACACTCACCTATCCTCTACCCAACACAAACTTCTAGAAGATTCCCTCTAAGATTCCTCTACCCACTTCCACTATGGAGGAAACCCTTGCACCTTCTACCTAGCTTCAATTCATGTTGGGGGACAAACACCACACTTTCATCTCTCAGATAGGTGCAGGAGCACCTACAACCATGTTCCAAAACTTGCTTTGGTGACAATTTGTCATGAGAGACTTTGGATGAGTATAGAAGTGTAGGGAATTTGGGAGTTTGAGTCATTTCATATTAAATAAGGTCAAAAAATATCATTTACATTGTATTTGGGAATTTTAAGGTCTTAAGTGTCAATTTGCAAAATTGCATAAAATGCAAAATGTTGTTAATCAAAGTTGTAAAAACATAGTTTTAGGGAATAAGAGGGAATTAGTATTTTAATAAGAAGTTATGTACGATGGATGGGTATTTTTGGTTGTTAATATGTATTTAAAGCCTTCAAATGCTTGAACAAGAGGTTGTTGAATGATTCTTTCAATATTTCATATCAATATAACATCCATTTTGCTGCTATTTCCCTGTTTTACTAATTTCCTAAACTTGTCTCTTCCTGTATGGACCCGTAAAACCTATCATTGATGTAATAATTGTTGAATGTCATAGATATATATTTTAGTTTTCAAATGCACCTATTTTTAGCTTCTAACACTAGGTTTTTCAAGAGTAATTTTGAGCTTTCTGAGACTGCCTGTTTGTGGCTAGTCAAGGGTTTGCATAAGGTCTAAACCATGAAATGACCATCCCACCTACTATTGTGACTTGTTTCTTTATGGGATGGATTTCGTCTTGCTAGGATAGGGTTCCTTTTTTGTTTAGAATGTTGTGGAATGAGATTAAGGATGATAGGATGGTGTTCTTGGTCTGAAACAAGCAGCTTTCCCTGTGAATTTGATGAACCAAGGTGGGAATTTGAAAAAATGTTAAAGGAATGGTCTATGTAATGAACTTTTGACCTTGTGTAAGGTCTATGGGACATTTTTGATGCATTAATTGGGTCTGAGAAGGCTTGGTTATATGAATTTCAATAAACCCTTCCTTTTTTGCATTGAAAATGGGGGTTTGATGGAACAACAGTATAGAAAGCTTGGAATTGAAAATAAATTGTGAAATCTAGTGTTTCGACACCTAAATCAAAACTATTTTTAAAAGGTTTTGTGTGGAAATAAGTTTTTTAAGAACTTTTTTTTGTAAAATAGGGCTAATTGTGTAGCCTTGGAGCAAGGCAGTTTAGTGAATCTTCATATTGTTGTAAGGAAACACTTGGTGATCTTTTGGGATATGTGTTAAAGAAAATTTGATGTTTGGGTGACTATTGTATGACCTTCTCTAAAAGATAAGCCTCTTGTTGAGATTGGAAGGTTATAAGCCTATTGTTGTTAGTTGATTCAATTTGGGTGATTGTGATTTCAAGGGTAGATGTCTTGTTGAGATCTAATTATTTTAAGTCTGATTGTGAGTTTCTCCACCTTGTTTGCATGAAAGTGGTATCAGAGCATCAAGGATAATATCTTTTGATTTGTGTTGTGTAGGTTTGGAGATAGAAGGTGAAAATACAAGGTTGAAATGATGCCTCCTAAGAATGTGGGCACTACTAGAGAGTTGCAATAATTGAAGGAGAAACATGCCAAATTGTTGGAGTCACACAATGTTGTGTTGGTAAGGCTTGCAGCCTTGGAGACAAAGAAGAGAAGAGATGTAGATGAAGAGAGTGAATCAGAGGAAGAAGATGAAGACTATGAAGATGTTGATGAGGAACTAGATCCTGAAGAACAAAGAATGGTGAAGATGCTCAAAGCAATGAAAGGTGAATCAATAAAGGTAAAAGTTGATCTTCTTGTTTATGGTGGTAATTTGAATGAAGAAGAATTACTTGATTGGATTGTTGCTATGGATAATTACTTTGAAAGTAAGGATATGTTAGAAGAACAGATGGTGAATGTGGAAAAAATGAAGTTAAAAGGACATGCTCTTCTATGGTGGGACTATGAGCAAATAGAGAGAAGGAAACAAGGCAAATCAATGATCACTTCATGGGACAAGATGGTGAAAAAATTGAAAGGTAAATTTCTTCCAAAAGATCATGAAGTTCAATTGTATAAAAGGTTGCAAGGACTGAAACAAAAAGAACTAGATGTCAAAGCCTATACAGATGAATTTTACAGGTTAAGCATAAGATCTAGAAGGGATGAAGGTGAGGCTAAAAAAGTGGCTAGATATCTAGGTGGTTTGAGATTTAATATACAATATGAACTTGTTGTGGCTAACCCCAACTCTATTAAAGAATGTTTCCAATTAGAAATTAGGGTGGAGGAGAAACTTAAAAGGAGACAAGAGAAAGTAGTTAGAGGAAGAGGTGGTCCTAGTGCTAGGGGAAGAGGAGTGATTTCTACACCAAAGTAGCCATTGGAAGAAAAAGAAGGAACAAATAAAGGTAAAGAGAAAAGTTTGATTCTAGAGATGGTTTTAGAGGTATAGGAAGGTTTAGTGCTGATAGAAGTTCTAATGATTTTGCAAGGAGATGCTACACTTGTATTGAGTTTGGTCATCCTTCATGGAAGTGTCCTGAGAGAGTTGGTAGTTCATCAAGTGGTGAAAAGAGGATTGATATGAGAGCACAATTGGTTCAGGAAGAGAAGTGTGAAAGCAATTATTCTACAAGTAAGAGGGTTGATCCTAAAATAGGGGAAATGTTGATGGTGAGGAAGATAGTGTTGAAGGAAGCAAAAGAGGTAGAGCCATTGCAAAGGAAGAGCCTCTTCAAAACTAATTGTAAGTGCAAGGATAAGGTATGCAAAATTGTAATTGTTTCTGGTTCAACATAAAATATGGTGTCTATTGAGATAGAGAATAAGTTAGATTTGAAAAGAATACCTCATGAGTTGCCTTACAAAGTTTCATGGTTAAGTGATGAAAAATCTTAGCTAGTGAATGAAAAGGCTGCGGTAGATTTCTAGATTGGGGATTATAGGGATAGTGTTGTTTGTGATATTCTACCTATGGATTGTTGTCACCTACTCCTAGGTAGACCTTGGCAATATGATAGGAGGGCCTTCTATGATGGTAGGGAAAATACCTACACCATAGTCAAGGATGGTTGTTCTTTTGTTCTAACTTCCCTTGTAGAAGATGTGGAAGGTAAAGCTAAGGTGATAATGTGTGGGACAAGAGAACTTGTCAATATTGTAAAAGAAATCAAAATTATTATTAGCAATATATCCTAGGTCTGGCAATGTAGGGACAACAGGTGTGAAGGTAAACACATGGTTGAAAAGTGATTTGATAGTGAGTTTGCATGAAAGTATTCTTATGGGGACCATTGAATTTCCTATAACTAAATACTAGGTTGAGGGACAAGTGAAATTTGTAGGTACATGAGTACAAAGGTCTGATAGAGGCAAGGGACTAATGACAAAGGTGCAAGGACAATGGGACAAAGAATTGAAGATAATCACCCTTGTGGAGATGAGATCAAGTTGAAACCAGTTCTGAGGCATACTAACATTTGTTTGTCTATAGGTATTAGTAAAGGAAAATAGATGGAATTAGGTAAAAGACCATTGGCAGGTCTGAACATGGAAGTGAAGTCATATCCTATGGCAACCACAATCAGAGATGCAAGACAAAGTATGAGATTTCAGTACCTGAACCTGTGGCAAGTGTTTGAATATCATAGGAGGATGCTTAGAGCTTGGGAAGAATGGTATAAAGACCAATTCATGGGGCATAAATTCCTTTTAGGGGAGTTGTATGGTGTCAAAGCACCTACAACCATGTTCCAAAACTTGCTTTGGTGACAATTTGTCATGAGGTACTTTGGATGAGTTTAGGAGTATAGGGAATTTTAAGGTTTGATTAATTACATATTCAATAAGGTCTAAAAAGATCATGTACATTGTATTTGGTAATTTTAAGGTTTTAAATGTCAATTTGTAAGATTGCATAAAATGCAAAATGTTGTTAATCAAAGTTGTCAAAACATAGTTTTAGGGAATAAGAGGGAATTAGTATTTTAAAAAGTAGTTATGTAGGATGGATGGGTATTTTTGGTTGGTAATATGTATTTAAATCCTTCAAAGGCTCAAAAAATAGGTTGTTGAATGATTCTTTGAAGATTTTGTATCAATATAACGTTCATTTTGTTGTTATTTCTCTATTTTACTAATTTCTTGAACTTGGATCTTCCTGTACAGACCCATACAACCTACCATTGATATAAGACTTTTTTAATGTGGTATATATATGTTTTAGTTTTCAAATGCACCTATTTTGAGCTTCTAACACTAGGTTTTTCAAGAGTAATCTTCAGTTTTCTGAGACTGCCTATTTGTGGGCATTCAAGGGTTTGCATAAGTTCTAAACAATGAAATGACCATCCCACCTACTATTGTGACTTGTTTCTCAGTAGGGTTACTTGCTTCTTATTAGGATAGGGTTTTTTTTTGTTTATAATGTTGTGGAATGATATTAAGGGTGATAGGATGGTGTTCTTAGTCTGAAACAAGCACCTTTCCATGTGAATTTGATGAACCAAGATGGGAATTCGATAAAATGTTAAAGGAAGGATCTATGTTATGACCTTTTGACCTTGTAAAAGGTCTATGGGACATGTTTGATACTTTCATTGGGTCTGGGAAGGCTTGGGTATATGAATTTCAATAAACTCTTCCTTTTTGCCATTGAAAATGAGGGTTTGATGGAACAACAGTATATAAAGCTTGGAATTGGAAATAAATTGTGAAATGGAGAGTGTTTTGAAACCTAACTCAAGAATTTCTAAGGGTTTTGTGTGGAAACAAGTTGTTTAAGAGGTACTTTGTTTGTAAAACAGGGCTAATTTTGTAGCCTTGGAGCAGGGCAGTTTAGTGAATCTTCATATTGTTGCAAGGAATCCCTTGGTGATCTTTTGAGATTTTTTTTTGGGATCTATGTTAATTCTCATTTGAGTTTTGGGTGGCCATTGTATGGCCTTCTCTAAAATATAAGCCTCTTGTTGAGATTGGAAGGTTATAAGTTTATTGTTGTTAGTTGATTCAATTTAGGTGATTGTGATTTCAAGGGTTGATGTCTTGTTTAAATATAATCATTTTGAGTCTGATTGTGAGTTTCTCCACCTTGTATGCATCAGAAATATTTTTGGTTGGTGTAATATTTCCCTTGTACCCAAGATGCTCCTTCATCACTCTAGCACCAACATAATACTCTAGTTCACTCAGTTAGAACACTTATGTATATGTTAGACACTAGTGGAATCACAATAGTGTCCCTTTGGCACACTAGTGTTCCACCTAGGTTCTAGTCTTATAGGTGCACTATAGTCTTATGGCATGTTGTAGCCCCTCCATTCATCAAACAACAAGTACTTTCAATTTTTTTTGGAAAACTTTGTGAATGAAATTCATTCCCCTTATTCTTGTGAGTCTTCTAGTTTTATTATCTCATTTCTAATAAGGTATGTTGACTTTTATATTGGAAAATGTTCCATTACATAAAATCAACTCTTGGTCATTCTTGTGTTAGGAATATTCTACCTCCTAGGGTTGTTGGTCTTGTATTAGAGGCACCTTGTTAGTTTACATCTCTTTTGTGGGTTGGTTTTTTGCTTCAATGTTGTAATATTCTTTGTGTTCCACACTAATTAAGCTATGATGGTGCTCTTGTTCATGTTTAGTGTGACCTCATAGTACAACATCATAGTGTTGTATGTAATTGCATCAATTTTTTTATGAAATATGTGTTTATAAAATGTTGATCATAAAAGCTTACACCTCTCTAAAAAACCTTATGAGAAATTCAGTGAACGGGTGACCTATTGTGCTTTGCTAAATAACCTCCAGAAATTTTAAAGAAGCTAACTATATTCCTTTCTATTTAGGAAAAGGGGAAAGAAAATGAAAAAAACTACAACTAAGTGAGGCAATGCACTAGTGATTTTACAACATTGCAAAAACCTAAATGGATTCTCAATTTTGATAGAATGAACACATAATTTTGTAGACCCTTCATGGTGGAAAGGAGAACGAGCAACTATGGCTTATACAAGCACAAAGAAATCATTCAGATCCTTTCATGGGAAGCACCCATTAAGGTTCAAATAGAAATGATACTTGATGTACCTACCAACCAAATAGTGTCTTTATCATTTAGACCTTGTTCCAATGATGCTTGACCTATTTTGTCTTGATTTAATGTTGCAATGTACCTTGAACATGCATATTTTGTGCTAAATAATCATATTTTGATGTCTTGAGATGGTGTTGTGAAGTCATGTAAACTTCAACATTATTCTAAGACCTTCATTTTACTAAAATTCACTAAAATAAATCTATAATTGTTGTCTTGGAGTAGTTTTGTGAAGTCTTGTAAACTTCCCCATCACTCTATGACCTATATTTCACTAAAATGTGCCTTAATGGATACTTTAGACTAGTGTTGTGAAGTTTTGTAAAGTATTTCTACACTTTTCTAGACTCTATTCACCATAATTCATCTAAACATCGCCTTTTTATTCATTACCAAGTCTTATTTTGAAGTGTTGTAAAGTCTTATAACAAGGTTTCACACTTTTCTAGGCTTGTCCTCATCATTTACACCTTTCTTGTGACTTATTTGGCCCCTTTATGCACTTATAAGGCTTATTTAAGTGTATTTTTGAATATAAACCCGACAAAAATTCTTAAATATGACTTAATTCCTGACCCCCATTCACAAGCCTTGACTGGGACCTATTCACCATGGGTGGCAAAAGAGGGGTGAATGGGTCCCTCTTGGCTCAAAAATTAAAATAATTCAAATTTCCTTTTAGGTTTTTATTCCTAAATGCCTTAGGTCAGTTTGTGATGTATTTTCAAGAAATTAGGTTAAATACATCAATTTTCCTCATTTCTAACCACCATTTATTCAAGCATTCAAGCATTCCATTTCTTAGTGCATTCAAGCATCCTTGCATTCTTTCACCAAGCAATTTTAAGCATCTTGGAGCAGCCATTGACATATCTTTAGACTTCATCAACAAGGGTTTGGTAAGCTATTTGCATTTGTATGTTATTAGTTTATCTTTCTCTTCATATTTTATTCCATTTTCAAGGGCTTGATTATCCAAACTAGGGGTTTGACCAAGGCAAACCCATATACACTAACTCTTAACCATTTTCTCCCTTTGCATGTGTTTGTGTATGCATATTTATCAAGTGTAAAGGTGAAGAAAGGTGGTTAACAAGTCTTCAAAGTACTTCAAGTCAACTAAACCCTATTTCAAGCTTGGAGACATGTATCATTTTGTCTATTTTCTAATGATTTTCTCTCGGCAACTTGACAAGAAGCAAAGTATAGATTTGAGCCCATAGAGTTGACTTCAGAATCTACAATTTTTTGTAAGTGGACTGACTCACCATATGTGGCAAATGAGTCCCACTTTGAAGCTGAAAAAGTTGATTTTGTCAGATTCTAGATCTAAACCATCAGAAACCTATTTCCAGAAGTTTTCATCAGAAGTAGGACTGATTCGCCATCACTGGCGAATGAGTCCCATTGGTGATTTTTAGTGATCTTTGTTAGCATTCAGAATATTCCAAATTCTCCATTCACTGTCCAGGTGCACTTTGACTCATCCCTTTTCATTTCAATTTTGCATTCATTCATGCTTTAGTTCATGCTTTCATATCGCATTATGTTTTCAAACACTTCATAATTCTTAGGTTTTGCATTCTTAGTCAATCAATTTAAATACTTAGTTACATTTACAACATTACATTTAGGCATTTTAACATCATGTACATAACTTAGTCTTAGTGAACCTCAATTTCCAAAGTGTTGGGTCTACCTCTCTCCATTAGGTGAAAAACCCTAATTGTGCAAGGGAAGTGCCTAGATCCAACATCACAAAAAATGTTGGTTCACTTGAAATTGGCTATTTTGCTTCAAACCCTTACATAACTATCTTTCTTCAATAACATAGTGTGAAATCTAACACAATCTTTAACAGGAAATGAAAGAGTATCAAAACATCTAGTTTAGTCCACTATGGATCTGAGTTAGAAAACACAAAAGCTATAAATTAAGAATCAATTATCAAAACTATGTCTCAAAAGATAAAAATGACACAAAGAATGAATAGATGCAAACAAAGAATAAAATGTAAGATAAAAATGACACAAAGCATGAATAGATGCAAATAGAGAATAAAATGTAAGATAAAGGCCACCTAGGCATAGTGCAATACACTTCCTCCTATTACTTGATTCGAGAAAAAAATACAAAATATGCTAAGGTCTAATAACTGATTCAAACACTTGTCTTGAAAATTGATTACAAAAACCGATATAGGATAGCCAATTTTTTTGTAAGAAATCTTCCACCCCCTTGGAGAGGCTTGGAAATTCCCTTTTATAAGATAAGGGAAGCATACAAGCATAAATCACTCTCCACCACCTTAAACAAAAAACCCTAAGAGGTGGCAATAAAATGTTGCCCTAAGATCATGAAAAAATCAAATCTTATCGTGTAGATCCCAAGTAATAAAACTTGAGCTACTTCGTTCATGGTAACTATGTAACCACCTGTTGGGCTAGAAACCTAGGAGCTATGAAAAATCTTCTCTGTTAGAGGAAGGATGTGGAGTCATAAATGCTCTGACAGACAAAATATGATCTAATCATCTGCAAGCATCAGTGGGAATTATCGAGTGGAGAGTGGCATCTTTGATTGCTTGGAGAAGGCCAAAAAAAAATTCAACACCTGGCAGTGCACTTTGAATGTGCTATTCCTAACACCATAGGATCTCATTGAAAAAAATTTGGGCTATGCCACACAATGACAGGCATTTCTTAAAACTTCCTCGAGTTGCTTGGTGGAAAACCCCATGGAGCATCCATGTGTCTCACTTTGTACCCAAGAGAGATGTGATATCAAAAAGCCATGCAGCCACTATGCGGCACATTTGTGTGCTTTTGGAAAAAAGGAACTTCATGACCTCCATAAAAAATGTGCCAGCATGACATGTGGTGGGGCCAACAACAAAGGACTAAAAAATGTTAGAAGTGGGAAAACCCGCAGGGCTAAAAAGATTTAAAGATAAAAAATTAAAATATTTAGAGTGAAATAAAGCTCTACATAAAGATTTATTTAATGTCTATCCCACAATAGTGGTTTACAATTTTTGGCAAAATTGGACATTGAAATTATTATTTTTAACTAAATCTTCACATTCAGGCACCTATAGCGGCTAAACCGTGAGGAATTTGAAGATGGTGCAAACTAGAGTCTCATCAAATTTTTTCTGTAGATTCTAAAAAATATTTTTTTCAAAAATTTTGGAATCAGATTGCACTTCTTTTTCCATCTCCCACAAAAATGGGTTTTTTAGAAAACAACATTTTTAAAACTGGCCACAGTATAACGTATTTTTTTTCCATGAAGGATAAAATTATAATTCTTTCAAATTTAGATTTGTAACTCTGATATCTAGTGCTTCCACTTGGTTAGATAGTTTATTATTGAATATTTTTTCCTTAATCAAGTTTCATATTCAAACTAATTACAATTCAGACACAGTGCGACTGTATAACGTGTAACTTTTTTCGTATATATCAAAATTCAATTTTATTTTTTTGGTTGGATCAAGGACTTCAATATCTAGTGCACTCATTTTTCAATTTTTTTTTTTGATAATATGCTATTTTTCCATATGTGAAGAACAAAGACATTCATTTTCAATGAAAATCCTATGTTTAATAAAACTAAAAAAACAAATACATAACAAAACCAAAACATATTAAAATTATATTCGTTGGATAGCTCGTTCCAAGGAATACCATAATCATTTCAAATAAATTTAAAATGAATTCATTTGAACCCCCAAAAGCTAAATCAAAAGTGATTTTTTATCATCATTTTGATAGGTGTAAAGGAGACTCATTTATAGACCTGAATGGTTTAAAACTAGTGAGGTTCTATCCAAGGGGGTTTGATCTAAGGTGATTTGATCAAACCCTCTTCAATTGGAATCCTTAAAATGGAACTTTTTAAGGCTTAAATCATTATATTTTCTAAAAATATGTGATTTCAGGAAAAAATCAGCTCCTCTCATAAATTGTAAACCACTATTATGGTTGGAAAAAAGGAACTTCATGACCTCCATAAAAAATGTGCCAACATGACACATGGAGGGGCCAACAATAAAGGACTAAAAAATGTTAGAAGTGGGAAAACTTGTGGGGCTAAAAAGCTTTAAAGATAACAAATTAAAATATTTAGAGTGAAAGAAAGCTCTACATAAAGATAATGTCTTGTGGGTCCATGGTGACACATTACAATACTATACAACCACCTTTATTCATTATTTTTTTATTTTCAAAAATGACTAAACAACCTTTGATCATTTTTCACACCTAACAAAAAATTATCATGCCTTTCTAGTAGCCTCAATACCTCTTAGTAATTCAACACTTTCCAATAGATTTGTAATTCCTCTTTATAAAATTTTAACCTACTCTTCTAAAAATATATTTCCCAACAACCCCTCTTTCAACACCTTCTCAAAACATGAAAATAATGGCATGACATTGTTGACCAACAAATCCTTTTCAACACCAACTCAATCTAGGAAACAAATCACCTTTCAAATGTCACTTCTCTAATAATAAATTCCTACAATAATTTAAAAACCTCTCAATATATTAGCAACAACCTCCCTTCAAATTTACCTTCATAAACCTCTATGTTGACAGGTCATTATAAGACACATAACAAAACCATCAATGAGGGAGAAAGAAGAAGAAAAATCTCATGAAGTAGGTACTAATATAACATTATATTCCATCATTCATCTAATGCACGATAATATACAAATAAATGCATAGTGATGTGTAACTACCTATTCAACCACCAAAAAAATACTCTTTACAAGAATGGGGTTTCCTTATAATTAATGAGACCTAAAACATAGAGAAATAAACAGGAATAAGAAATTATAAACTAGAGTATAAGTGTGAGCATATATAACTAGCCCTATGTGGGAAAGATAATGCAATAAGTTAGGCAATAGTGTAGAAAGCAGAGGTCAATTCCCCCATGTCAATAATAGTATCACTATAAAGTGGGGGGGACGTATGATCCTCCATATAGTGTGTAAAGATATATGGAAATACTAGTGCAAATATGAAGAGGAATAAAGTTGTGCCTCTCATATGACTTAGAATATGCATCAATATAAACTAATATTCATAAATAGAATAGACATATTTGGCCTAATGCAATAGTGTAACAAGCAATAATGTGTATCATAATAATAAATAAGTATGAAAGGATATAAGTGATATGAAATAATGTGATCATATAGATAAAAGCATATCTAGATAGCAAGATGGGTAGGATAGCACCGTGAAGCGAGCATGAAATAGAAGGGTGTGAAAAGATGATAAAAAGTGACCTCACCACCTATAGAGGTCAACAATAATAATGTTTCAAATGGATGATGCTAACTAGGTCTTTCACCATTATCCTATCATAAGTAGAAAAACCAAATAAATTGGTTCCAAAGTAGGAAGTAATGATGAATGAGTCAACCCTATTAGGTCAAAACTTAACTCTTAACTCCCTTGTATATTTGAATTATTTAGATTCACATAGAGAACTAATTTTATAATTTGTTAGTCTCACTAGATGAAATTCCTTTGTTATATGTCTATCTTAATTATATTTGACAAATGTGCAAATTAATCAATACATTTGCCCATTTCTCATAAAGAGGTTTGTGATCTCATATATGATGTTCCATATATGTATCATCAATGATTTCATAGAGGAAAACATACAATGATGTAATATCAAGCTTGTTAGGAATTATGGGTCCTATACCATAGACGAAAGAATAAGGTGTGAACCTATTAGGAGTGTGTATTCTAGTATAGTATGCACATAATATAGGAACAAGAGCTATGTATACTGGTTAGAAAATATTTATTCATTGTATTTCTTAATATATATTAAAATATTTTACCCCGTGGATAATATGGCATCAATAATTTTTGTTGTATATGAAATTATTTGAATAATTTTTTTATTCTTAAATAATATACTGTTATTGGTCACAATAGTAGATGGAAACAAAAATCTGAAAATGATACTATCCATTATGAAGTTGCAAATATTAGCAGTAGTGTTGGCCTTCAATAGTGTTACTTCAACCTATTTTCTAAAATTGTGTGTTGCAACAATAATAAATATATGCCCTTTAAAAGAGGCCAAGGAATTTTTTATCTACCAAATCAAGCCCCCATGTAGAGAATGGGAGAGGTGATATATAGGGGTGAAGCTCAAGGGTGGGTATGAGTTTTAGGTGACTATACCTTATCCACTAATTGGGTGATAAAACATTTAATATCTTGCATTTTCCTTATAGGCTACAAAGTTGTGACAAATTAGAGGAGGAATGTAAACAATAGTGTTAACCTCAATTTCCACCTGCTATCCTAGCTGGCAAGGGATTGGTCTTGGTTGCGTGGTAGCTATGGAGGTGCCGACCATATGCAGATGTTACTGCATTTCAGCAGGGTGTGGCGAATATAGGGAAGACACATTGGAGACTTATGAAGCGCAACTATCCAGGCTATTCAAAGAGCCGTCGGAAGAACTTCTGGTGGCGTAAGGCGTGCCATTGGGTAGCGTAGGCTCGAGGGGGAGCATCACCATGACAGCTTGATGTTGAGCATGTTTTTAACAAACGTCCTCCACTCGACTGGCAGCAAGCAAGCGACGGCGAAGTGCATGCTGTTGTTCATGTAGAGGCGGCAACTATGGTGCTTGCAAAGTGTCCGGAGTGGCCTTCGACAGGTATGATATGCGGTGCTCTGGACGTGGCGCAGACGAAGAAGAACCCGAGGTTAAAAGAGGCTGTTGTTTGTTTTAAGGAAGCTGTGTTGGCCGATGATTTGCAAAATTCTCTTGATCACGTAATAGCCAACAAAAATGTTCTGTCAGAGTCTGTCATTGGTAACATGACAGATGTTGGGCTGGGTATCGTTTCTATCCTTGCAAATTTTTCGTGAAGGATTTGTGGATTTTGATTGTTGTATCTGCTCCTTTTCACTGATCATAATGAGTGCTACCCTCACTGCGATTTGCCTAACAAAAAAATTAGTATTAACCTCAATGCCCCTCGAAGATACAATGAAACTCAATTATAAGTGATAAGTGGCCACTAGTAACTTCAAAGGCACACTTTTTAGGGTTTAACCTTACATCTTATTGTTGAAAAAATTCAAATAATATTCTCAAATATTATAAATGATCTACCCATCAAGATTTTACATGTGGCTAAGATACCATCTATATAGCACTCTTAACACTTTTCCCTAAAATGTATAAAATCATAGAAGATTGATGGCATTTCCCTTTGATATGTAACTTTGATTTTTCTCAACCTAAAATGCATTAAAACATAGAAAAATATTCTCCAAAGTGTAGTAAAGTAGTGTGATGTTGGTCTTGAGGATTAATCATGATATAATTATAGCTTGAGAATCCATCCACAAATGATAACACTCATGTCAAATGGTATAATCACAATATTTCAATATTAGGAAGAGATAAACCATCCTCAAGAGGTACCTTATTAAGATCGATAAAACCAATATGAATATGACTATCAAGTTTTACAATATATACCATATTGAATCTATCCAAGGTGAATAATCAATAGGTCTAATAAAACAAGCCTAAAAAATATTTTTTAATTCTTCTTTAACTATTATTGCAACCTAGGGATTTGTCTTCCTAATATTTTGTTTAGCAAGTTCATCTCAAAATCTAAGACAATGTTATGCACCATTATGTTAGGAGAAATGCCCAACACATCTTCATATTCAACCATGCAAAATATCCTCAAACTCCTTATCCAAGATGACCATATTACAATGTTCATATATTGGTCTAGGAAATCACTAAGTTTCAAAATCTTTTCTTTATTAGTTGGATTCATTTCTATATCATATGCACCATCAATTGTAAGTGTATTACAATCCCCATTAAATAGTTGAGTAGGTAAAACATTAAGATCAATAGCGTTAGATGGATCATGTTCCCCAAAGTATGAGAAAACCTCAAATATATGGGGAAGTCTCTATTAGGATGATTCCTAGCTAGATCCTTATAGACACCTCGGTATTCAAATAAAGCTTCATTGACAAATGTGTTTAAAGGGGATAAATAACCATGCAGACATCCCAAATTAAATCCATATAGAGTAAAGGGAAAATATGTGTTGTCATTGATGGTGAATGAAAATCCAATACCCTTAGTATCATTCTTCTCAAAATGATTTAATAAAATTATGAATGCCCTATTCATTCAAACTGTAAGGTTCGACCCTAATGTATTGTTTTGAACTTGCTATTTAATTAATAATTTCATTTCCAGGTTAAATAGTTGATTTAAATTGATATTTTTGTTGTGCCAACTTGTTTGTAAAATGAAGCGGAATCAAAATATGTATCCTTTTTGTTCATAGAATTGTAGACAATTAGTAACGTCACAGTACACGAATGATATCAATAGTTGTTTGTGTGAAAAATTTTCATTGTGGTCCATACGGTTATGTATTCCTGTCGACAAAGAAATGGGATTTAGACTAACAATTATTGTGAAGGTGAGGTGAGTATGATACATCCTCTTGATTCAAATCAAGCAAAAGAGGTAGAGCTATTCATAGTGTTTGCTTGAGGTAAACGAGTAAGTTAGAATTAGTTTTGATGTTAAAATGTTATGTGAATATGATTGTTAGGATATGGAGTTAGTTGATTTCAAATAATTATGTTTCATTAAATTCAATCTTTGAATGCTAACATTGAGATGATTAGATTTGAGTATCTCTAAACCTTTGAGGATTGGGTTTTAATTAAACACTTGGAAATTAGCAAACATGATCAGGTATATAAATTTATTTTCTATTAAATTGATAATATAATGTGAATTATTAATTATCTTGGTCATTCTGTTTTATAATTATCAAAGGACTAACTATTATGATGAGTTGCTAGTAATTGGGAAGCAAGAGAGTCCAAAGAGGCCCTAGTCACCCTACTTCACATGTTGAAGTTATATGCTCATTTGTGTCACCTTTGAGTCGAAGAAGTTATTATGTGTGTCAAATAATTTGGGTGTTTTATATTAATTATGTTGTAGCCTTGTGTTTTAGAAAGTATGTTTTGGTGTCTTAAGAAGGTGGGAAAAGTGCAACCTATATGGAAACTTGGAAGCCATTTTTGAAAGGCAAAAAAAGAAGAGAAAATTGAAGTTTTAGAGCATTTTAATAATCCCAAAAGGGATAATGAGGGTTAGGACAACATAAAGGGGGGAGATAATGTGTTTTGGGGGAGTTTGGAGGAAGTTTTTGTTAGCTAGAGTTCTAGAATGAATGGGGGACAATGGAAGAGGGGAGCTTGTTTCTCATCACCCATGAAAGTTGCCAACTGGTAAGGTAAGTTTTTTTTAGCTATTGAAACCATGTAGTTTTGTGTGGTTGTTTTATGTGTGTTTGTATTTGTGAAAAGGGTTCCAAGAAGATGTGATGTTTTCCAACTTTATTTATGTCAAGTGAGCTCCTGTGATTTGTGGTTTAGTGTTGTGATTTGTGGTGTATTGTTGATATATTCCCTCCTATGATTTGTGGTGTTGTGTTGAGATATTCCTATGTCCTTTGTGTACGATATGCATTCTGAGATTCAAGTTTTCTAGGTGTGAAAACTAGACCATGTGTGTGTGTAAAATGTGTAATATCCTTGAGTTGGGGCCTTTTTGAACTCTCTTGGCTAGGGGGTATGGTGAGAGAAAATTATTACTTGAGGACCCATTAAGGTTGGGTGGTTAGCATCTTCCCATTGACTTGTGTTTGCAGGTATGAGGTTCATCCAAAAGCTAATTCTTTAACACTACCTTCTAATTGAGATTCTTGTAGTGCCCCCTATCAATATATATATATATAATAATAATATATATAAACTATGCCGATAGATATCCTTCTCAAGGCACCTTTTTTTAATCAAATTTTTACTATAAAAATTGAATAGGCGCCTCGAGAAGGATATCTCTCGATGCATTTTATATATATTATTAAATATATATATATATATATATGCTAGTAGCAGTCATGGTGCAACATGTAATATCTTAAATAATTTTTTTTTTATATTTATTATATATTTTATTATAAAATTATTATAATAATTAATATATTATAATATGATAGTAGATATGATTAGGGTTAGCATTAGGGTCAGGGTTTAATTAGGTTAAGGTTAGGGTTAGTATTAGGGTTAGCGATATGATTAGGGTTAGGGTTAGGTTTAAGGTTAGCATTAATATTAGGGTTAGGGATATGATTAGGGTTAGGATCAGGGTTAGGGTTAGGGTTAAGATTGTGGTTAGGGTGAGGATCAGGGTTACAGTTAGGGTTAGGATTAGGGTTAAGATTAGGATTAGGGTTAGGGTTAGGATTAGGGTTAGAGTTTAATTAGGTTAGGATTACGATTAGGATTAGGATTAGGGTTAGGGTTAGGATTGATTAGAGTTAGGGTTAGGGTTAGGGTTAGGGTTAGGGTTAGGTTTAATTAGGGATTAGGATTGCGATTAGGATTAGGATTAGGGTTAAGGTTAGAATTAGGGTTAGATTTAGCATTAGGGCTAAGATCAGGGTTAGGGTTAGGATTAGGGTTAGGGTTAGGGTTAGGATTAAAATTAGGGTTAGGATTGGGGTTAGGGTTAGGGTTAGGGTTAGGATTAGGGTTAGGTTTTTTAATTTTGTTTAGGGATAGGATTAGGGTTAGGGTTAGGGTTAGGGTTAGAGTTAGCGTTAGATTAGGGTTAGGGTTAGAATAAGGGTTAGGGTTTAATTAGTGTTAGGGTTTGGGTTAGAGTTAGGATTAGGGTTATGTTTATTAATTTTGTTTAGGGTTAGGGTTAGGATTAGGTTTATTAAGTTTATTTATTAATTTTGTTTATCATAATGGAAAGGATTAGAGTTTGGGTTTAATTAGGTTAGGATTCTAGGATTAGGGTTAGGTTTAGGCTTAGGATTGGGATTAGGGTTAGAGTTAGGGTTAGGATTAGGGTTATGGTTAGGGTTAGGTTTATTTATTTTGTTTAGGGTTAGGGTTACAATTAGGGTTAGGATTAGGATTAGGATTAGGGTTAGGATTAGGGTTAGGGCTTAATTAGGTTAGGATTGTGATTAGGAATAGGATTAGGGTTAGGTTTAGGATTATGATTAGGGTTGGGATTAGAGTTAGGGTTAGTATTAGTGTTAGGTTTAAGGTTAGGGCTAAGATTAGGGTTAGTGTTAGGATTAGGGTTAGGGTTAGGATTGCAATTAGGATTAGGATTAGGGTTAGGGTTAGGATTATGATTAGGGTTAGGATTAGGGTGAGGGTTATGATTAGGGTTAGATTTAGGGTTAGGGCTAAGATTAGGGTTAGGGTTAGGGTTAGGATTAGGATTAGGGTTAGGGTTAGGATTAGGGTTAAGGTTAGGATTGGGGTTAGGGTTAGGGTTAGTGTTAGGATTAGGGTTAGGTTTTTAATTATGTTTAGGGTTAGGGTTAGGATTGGGATTAGGTTAGAGTTAGGGTTTATTTAGGTTAGGGTTAGGGTTAGGGTTTAATTAGGTTAGGATTAGAATGAGGGTTAGGGTTACGGTTACGGTTTAATTAGGTTTAGGGTTTGGGTTAGGATTAGGGTTAGGTTTATTAATTTTGTTTAGGGTTAGGGTTAGGATTATGTTTATTAATTTTGTTTATCATCATGAAAAGGATTAAGGTTAGGGTTTAATTAGGCTAGGATTCTAGGATTAGGGTTAGGGTTAGGCTTAGGATTAGGGTTAGGGTTGGGATTAGGTTTATAGTTATGGTTAGTTCCTAATCCTAATCTTAATCTTAACCCTAACCCTAACCCTAACCCTAATCCTAATCCTAATCCTAACCCTAACACTAACCCTAACCCTAACTCTAACCCTAACCCTAACCCTAAAACTAACCCTAACCCTAATCCTAACCCTAACCCTAACCCTAACCCTAAACCTAATCCTAACCCTAATCTTATTCATGATGATAATCCTATACGTGATGATGAACCTAATCATGATGATAACCCTAATTGTAACCATAGCTATAACCATAACCCTAATCCTAACCATAACCATAACCCTAACCCTGATCCTATTCATGATGATAACCCAAACCCTAATCCCAATTTTAACTCTAACCCTAACCAAATTACTATATTTATCATTTATAAACATACCCCTAACCATAACATAACCCTAATCCTAACCCTAACCCTAACCATAATCCTAAGCCTAAGCCTAAGCCTAACCCTAATCCCTATTTGTGATGATAAACCTATTCAAGATTATAACCCTAACCCTAGCCCTAATCCTAACCCTAACCCCAATCCTTTTCCTGATGATAAACCTAACCCTAATTATAACTCTAATCCTAACCCTAACACTAACCCTAACCCTAATCCTATTTGTGATGATAAACTTTTTCGTGATGATAACCCTTACTCTAGCCATAACCATAGCCCTAACCCTAACTCTAACCCTAATCCTAACCCTAACCCTAATCATATTCATGATGATAAATCTAACCTAATCCTTACCCTAACAATAACCCTAACCCTAATCCTATTTGTGATGATAACCCTAACCATAACCATAACCATAACCATAACCATAACCCTAATGCTAACCCTAACCAAATTTCCTATTCGTGATGATAACCCTAACCTTAACCCTAACCCTAACCCCTATTCATGATGATAAACCTATTTGTGATGATAACCCCAACATGTAATATCTTAAATAATTTTTTTTATATTTATTATATATTTAATTATAAAATTATTATAATAATTAATATATTATAATATGATAGTTAATATGATTAGGGTTAGGATTAGGGTTAGAATTAGGGTTAGAATTAGGGTTAAGATTAGGTTCAGGGTTTAATTAGGTTAAGGTTAGGGTTAGAATTAGGGTTAGGGATAGGATTAGGGTTAGGATTTGGTTTAGCGTTAGTGTTAGTATTAGGGTTAGGGATATGATTAGGGTTAGGATCAAGGTTAGGGTTAGGGTTAAGATTGTAGTTAGGGTGAGGATTAGGGTTAGGGTTAGGGTTAGGGTGAGGATTAGGGTTATAGTTAGGGTTAGGTTTATTAATTTTGTTTAGGGTTAGGGTTAGGATTAGGGTTAGGATTAGGAATAGGGTTAGGGTTAGAATTAGGGTTAGAGTTTAATTAGGTTAGGATTGTGATTAGGATTAGGATTAGGGTTAGGGTTAGGATTATGATTAGGGTTAGGATTAGGGTTAGGATTAGGGTTAGGGTTAGGGTTTAATTAGGTTAGGATTGCGATTAGGATTAGGATTAGGGTTAGGGTTAGGATTATGATTAGGGTTAGGATTAGGGTTAGGGTTAGGATTAGGGTTAGATTTAGGGTTAGGGCTAAGATTAGGGTTAGGGTTAGGATAGGGTTAGGGTTAGGATTAAGATTAGGGTTAGGATTAAGGTTAGGGTTAGGATTAGGGTTAGGTTTTTTAATTTTGTTTAGGGCTAGGATTTGGGTTAGGGTTAGGGTTAGGGTTATGGTTTGGGTTAGAGTTAGCATTAGGATTAGGGTTAGGGTTAGGGTTAGGGTTAGCGTTAGGTTTAGGGTTAGGGTTGAATTAGGTTAGGATTAGGATGAGGGTTAGGGTTAGGCTAAGGGTTAGGGTTAGGGTAAGGGTTAGGGTTTAATTAAGGTTTGGGTTTGGGTTAGGGTTAGGATTAGGGTTAGGTTTATTAATTTTGTTTAGGGTTAGGGTTAGGATTAGGTTTATTATTATTTTTTATTAATTTTTTTATCATCATAGAAAGGATTAGAGTTAGGGTTTAATTAGGTTAGGATTAGGGTTATGACTAGGGTTAGGTTTATTTATTTGGTTTAAGGTTAGGGTTAAGATTAGGGTTAGGATTAGGATTAGGGTTAGGATTAGGATTAGGGTTAGGGTTAGGATAAGGGTTAGGGCTTAATTAGGTTAGGATTGCAATTAGGATTAGGATTAGGGTTAGGTTTAGGATTATGATTAGGGTTAGGATTAGGTTAGGGTTAGTATTAGGGTTAGGTTTAGGGTTAGGGCTAAGATTAGGGTTAGTGTTAGGATTAGGGTTAGGGTTAGGGTTAGGGTTAGGATTAGGGTTAGGATTGCAATTAGGATTAGGATTAGGGTTAGGGTAAGGATTATGATTAGGGTTAGGATTAGGGTTAGGGTTATGATTAGGGTTAGATTTAGGGTTAGGGATAATATTAGAGTTAGGGTTAGGATTAGGATTAGGGTTAGGGTTAGGGTTAGGATGAGGATTAGGGTTAGGATTAGGGTTAGGGTTAGGGTTAGGATTGGGATTAGCTTAGAGTAAGGGTTTAATTAGGTTAGGTTTATGGTTATGGTTTAATTATGTTAGTATTAGGATGAGGGTTAGTGCTAGGGTTAGGGTTTAATTAGGGTTAGGTTTTGGGTTAGGGTTAGGATTAGGATTAGGGTTAGGATTAGGGTTAGGTTAAATATTAATTTTTTTTAGGGTTAGGGTTAGGATTAGGTTTATTAATTTTGTTTGTCATCATGAAAAGGATTAGGGTTAGGGTTTAATTAGGTTAGGATTCTAGGATTAGGGTTAGGATTCAGATTAGGTTGATGGTTATGGTTAGGTCCTAATCCTAATCTTAATCTTAATCCTAACCCTAACCCTAATCCTAATCCTAACCCTAACCCTAACTCTAACGCTAACCCTAACCCTAAAACTAACCGTAACCCTAATCCCTATTCATGATGATAACACTAACCCTAATCCTAGCCCTAACCCTGACACTAACCCTAATCCTAATCCTAATCTTATTCATGATGATAATCCTATATGTGATGATGAACCTAATCATGATGATAACCCTAACTATAACCATAGCCATAACCATAACCCCAATCCTAACCATAACCATAACCATAACCATAACCATAACTATAACCCTTACACTAACCCTAACCCTATTCATGATGATAACCCCAACCATAATCCCAATTTTAACTCTAACCCTAACCAAATTACTATATTTATCATTTATAAACATATCCCTAACCATAATCATAACCCTAACCCTAACCCTGACCCTAACCATAATCCTAACCCTAACCCTAATCCCTATTTGTGATGATAAACCTATTCAAGATTATAACCCTAACCCTAGCCCTAATCCTAACCCTAACCCTAATCCTTTTCATGATGATAAACCTAACCCTAATTATAACTCTAATCCTAACCCTAACACTAACCCTAACCCTAATCATATTTGTGATGATAAACCTTTTCGTGATGATAACCCTAACTCTAGCCATAACCATAGCCCTAACCTTAACTCTAACCCTAATCATAACCCTAACCCTAAACATATTTGTGATGATAAACCTAACTTAATCCTAACCCCAACAATAACCCTAACCCTAATCCTATTTGTGATGATAACCCTAACCCTAACCCTAACGATAACCATAACCCTAATGCTAACCCTAACCAAAATCCCTATTTGTGATGATAACCCTAACCTTAACCCTAACCCTAACCCTAACCCCTATTCATGATGATAAACCTATTTTTGATGATAACCCCAACCCTAATCCCAATTTCAACTCTAACCTATCCCTAACCTTAACCCTAACCCTAATCCCTATTCGTGATTATAACCCAAACCCTACTACTAACCAGGTAACCCTAACCCTAACCATAACCCTAATTATAAACCCTAAATGAATTATAAACTTAACCCTAACCCTAATTAAACACTAATTTCAATCATAAGTGTAATCAAACCTTAATGATAACCTTGAATCTTAATTGAATCATAATTTTATTTCAACCCTAAACCTAACCCTAACACTAACCATAACCTTAATTGAACCCTAATAGAAACCCCAATCATAAGTGAACCCTAAGTGTAACCCTAATTAAAATAACCTTAATTGAAACCTTAGCATAACATAACCTCAAACCTAACTCTAATCTTGATTGAACCCTAACTGTAACCATAATTAAACCCTAACACTAATTGAACCCTAACCTAACCATAACCATAAGTAAACTCTAATCAAGAGTCCTAATCCTAACATAACCTTAACCCTAATTGAACCCTAACATAACCTTAACCTTGATTGAACCCTAACCCTAACCATAATTGAACCCTAACACTAAGTATAACCCTAATTAAAATAACTATAGTTGAACCCTAACCATAACCCTAAGTGAACACTAACCCTAATCAAACCTTAACCCTAACCCTAATGAAAATTTAGCCTTGATTGAGCTGCAATGCTAACTCAAACTCTATTTTCTCCTAACCCTAGTCGAGTCCTAACCCTAACCCCAATCCTAACCACAACCTTTACCCTAGGCTATATCATATAACCCTAATGTTAACCCTAACCCTAACTAAAACTTAACTTAACCCTAACCATAATTAGACTCTAATCAAGAACTCTAACCCTATCATAACCCTATCCCTAATTGAACCCTAAGCTTAATTAAACTCTAGCTCTAATTAAACCCTGACTCTAACACAAACCCTATTTGTTCCTAACCCTAGTTGAGTCCTAACTCTAACCATAACCTTTACCCCAAGCTATATCATATAACCCTAATGTTAACTATAACCCTAATTGAACCCTTACCTAACCCTAACCATAATTAAATCCTAATAAAGAATCTTAACCCTAACATAACCTTAACCCTAATTGAACCCTAATTCTAATTAATATATACTAATTTGGAGGTTGGTGAGTGTGTACTTTCCCCAAGATATATGATAAGTCATGTTAAGCCTTATTTATTCTTTTTTGAATCATTATAAGGGTATGATCCCGTATCTACATGAATATGTAGATATTGTTTTTTATCAAAGTTATTTTATTTTAGTTACTCAAAAATTATTATTTAATTCTGATCTAAATGAATATTACTTACCATTCAATAATATTTTTTTATGGTTAATAAATTAATAATATATTAATTTTGATTCACAACAAGTAAAAGTGTCATTTAGTTATTGAAAATTGTGTCTTAAATAGGCCCGGTCCATGAATTTTAAATCAAAATTTATGTGCTAATACTTTAACTTGAAATGAAACTTAAAAATTTAATCATATATCAAACAATATATAAAATTTGTTTAAAAAGATCTATATTTTTATTTATGATTACTTATTCCAATAATTTTTTTCTTGCATTACATTTGATTAAGGTCCATTAAATACAATTTGTAAAATAATGCACTTTATCAAACAAAAAAATTTCCAAATAATTTTAATCTTATCATTTAGCATACAATATTTCTATCAACCACATTATGATTTTTTGAAAACTAATATTTTTTTAAGTACTTTATTTAATTTATTGAATACATTTATAATTGACCAAATAAATTATTATATGTTTTCAAATATATCAATAATTTACTAAGTACTTTGTATTATTATTTTTACTATATCTATAATTTACCAATATAAACCTAAAATTTATTAAAAAAAATATAAATATAAATACATTTGCCATAATTTATTTTTTGCAAAAGACATGCATTTATTACAAAAAATTATTAGAGGGGGCATCTTAAATTTATCTTAATATGTGCCTTAATTGTTTGAGTTGACCATTTTATTGGCACATTTGTCTCACCAGTCATAACTTAGTGGGTTGTGTTTTGGAATCATGTTTACTGGAAGAAGGCATAAACATATTTACTGCTTTAGTAATGTTTTCTAGCTATATATATCAATTTACAATAGCTATAGTCTTACTTAAATAATTTACTCAATTTGCATTAGATGTATTCATAATTTTTGAAGATATTTAGCTATTACCTTTAAAAAAAAAAACATAAAAAATTTCCATCCATAATAAAGAAATAAGCATCAACATAACAAAAATAAAATATAAGTAGATGATGACTATAGGAAATCAAAACTATATTCTCCATTGGTAACAACAAAATAAATATAAGCTTTCATAAAAGCTAAAAAAAAGAGTGAAAGTATCAAGTGAATCAAAGAAACCCATCTAGCTTTGTGCCCTTGTTTCTAATTCCCCATTATCGAATAACATTGCCAACTAGATGTCAACTTGAATCACGGACTGCCATGGCAGAGTCATTAGGTAGTGTTTCCAATTGAATAGTTAAAGTTAAAAAAAATTAGACGAAAATTGTTACAGTTACAAAGAAATAAGAGTAATGAATAGTTATAAGTTTTCAAATAAAATAAAATATAACAAGAGTTAATTATTTTTAAATAACTAGTTTAAAAAATATATATTTTTATCATCTTATACTTAGTTGTAACAGTCAGCAATGTTCTCTCGTTGAATGCTTTATCTAAGCTACAAAAGCGACCATGATTCCTAAAATTCACAAACATTTAAAAGACAATGGAAATTATTACACAAGCAACATTGAGTCAAATTCACAATGGATCGAAGGATAAAGGATGAATTGAGATCATATACATTCAAGGAATGAACGAGGGTATGGACAAATGTTACCATCATTGGAAGTTTCTTCATGGAAGGTAATGCAGAGTCATCAAAAGTAATGTACAGTGAATATGCATCAAGATGAATAAGCCAGTTAGTATCCTGGTAAGATCAAGTAATATACCTGAATGTTGTAATCTCTATAATTACAAAGGCTGGTATATTTGGTCTTGCTTTCACAGGACATGCTTCACTCTAGGAAGCAGTGATTGCAGATATGGGAGAGTAAGAAATATTCTTTCATTTGATTGATAGAGATTTGCACCAACCATAACATATCTCTAAATAACTGCAAACAACAAAAACATGGGCTATAAATTAGAAGGGTGCGATGGCAAGAGAAAACCCAAGCAAGAAAGAAGATAAGTGTAGGTCAATAGGATAGAAAAGCCTACACGAGAATAGGATACAGTGCACAATTGAGAAAGGTAAATGCGCAACAAAGAGGAGAAGGGGGTGAATCTATAAGGGAAACTGATTGGCTTGTGAAGAAAAATCCAACTGAAGACCAAAAGGTGGGTGGAAAAATAGAAGTCTATCCACAACCATTAACATAACACAAAAAAAATATTTTATGTTGTAAATAATGTTCAAAAGTATACCTTATACCAATAGAATGCTTCAAAGAGATTTTAATACTTTCCAAATAGCTTTCTAAAATGTTCTAGATAGTTTTGAATTTAGAATCCATGAAAAATTGTAGACGCTCCAAAATGACTTGTGTTGCGTCCAAAACTGTGCATCTTGCTTCCTCAAATAATGGAGATCTTGCTTCGGGCGATGACCATCTAGCGAATGGCATCAATGAAGTTATGACTCCCTTCCACTAGGTTATGCATTCTCAACTCAAAGGAAAATGAAATACCAGGAAGGGCTCAAATGGATTTTATGCAGCTATGGTTTCTAATGTCAGCGACACAAATATTCATGTGCATTGGCCAAGTTATGGTTTGGAAATAAATAGTCAAACCATTTACTGTTCCTCTCGTCAGTTACAAATGCTAGGCCCTCATGGGTTGCTCATAGTCATTAATCAACATAGGATCTTCGAATTCCAACTGCAAACGCAACAAAACCATATTAGAAAAAAAATCAAACCCAACATAATGATACAAACCAATAGTGAAAGTATACACACTAATAGCAAAAGCATACATGTTGTGGGATAGCAGAGGATATGATGCATAGGAGATCACAGGAAATAGCGTTGCAACAAGTGTGAAATAGACGTTATAATAACACTTTGGTCAATCTAAAACATAAACACAATATAAGTTTCCTTTCCTGGTTATTAGAATTACAACACAATATTGATGTAAAAAGATGGCACCATACTTATGGCAATGCATGATGCATGCCTATCTATGCAAATATGGAATCTTTGACAACTAACACTGGAGCTCTATTCATGGATTGTATGAATATATTCAAGTATAGTGATGATATGAAACAAAAAACAAACTTCTATAGGGGTTTGAAGCATACCGTGAAACGTATGGGAGACCTTCACACAAGCATATTTTAGGCTTTGAATCCAAATAAAATTTTGGAGGACACAACAACTTTAACACCATCTAGTCAACAATGGTGAAAGAAGTGCAATGCAAGATTGTGCCAGTTACAAATTCACAATAGCCATAGAAAATATGACAAACAAAATTTCGCATATATAGGAATCATAGTGATAACGAATGTGACCTTGACCTGGGATGAAATGGTGAGTGATTTAGAAAGAACTCTCATGCGTACGCTATAGGTTGAAATTGGAGGACCTGCAACAGAGGGAGTTCCTATGGCTGAGAAAGGTGCTCTTCACTTTTGGAACCTCTATATTGTTGCATGGACAGCTAACTACAGGAGGAGTGCTATCCGCATTGGCCACTTTTAGAATTCTCAAGGAGTCTATCAAGAATTATGAGAAACGTGTCGAGCAAACCAAGCATAGGGATCCATTTGAAAGTGATTTTGTAGCCATGATTTGAAATGCCCACCTCTTCGACTTCCACCTTCTTCGTTACAATCTCCTGCACTTCCATTCCTATCTAGTTTGTTACAATATCCTCTGCTTCCTATTAATTGCCAATAGTGTACAACAATTTAAATCTAACTAGGTTTTGTAATTGCCATCGGTTTGTAATGGTAAAGCTTTCTTTTTTATGTACTCAGTTCTTTTCCACCCCTATTGTGACTGTAGAATGCCTCTCGGTGTAATAAGTTCATTTACTCCTAAAATAAAAGAGATTCTTGTAGTGCCCCCTATATATATATAAGAGTTCATTTACTCCTAAAATAAAACAATTTGTGTACTGCAATCTAAGAAATGTATGATTTGTTGCCTTATATTAAAAAGGAATTTGGAATTTTCATGCATCTTGTACATCTGGACTTGCTTATTGTCAAGCCATGAATAGTAAACAAATTTGATGTGCTATTAATGTATTTTGAAGTCCCTCTCATTAATGATCTGAAATTAAAAAAAATAGTTAGAAACATGAATATGTAACTAAGGGTAGTGGTACTATGATGTTGTAAACATGCATGTCATACCCAGACTTTAAGAATTATATTGGAAGGAGAAACTCCTTGTTCATCTGCTGAAAATAATATTTGGCACATTTCCTTTAAATGAATGCATTATAAATCAAAACAATATATATGAATATAGTCTTGTTCCACAAGTAATGGAAGGAAATAACAAATCAAATGAGAGAAATATATAGTCATGTTATAGCATTGGGAATCTATAAGATCAGGGAGATCACATATGTGTACTTGAACAAATGATAAACCTAAAAAATAAGAAACAATTATTAAATTTCTTATAAATAAAAACAAATAAAAGATATACATTTATATAATAGAAAAATGCAGAAGGCTGTGTGCAAGAAGTTGAGTCCACTTTTTGGCCAAAAAGTGGAAGTGTTTTTCCTGATTTTTAGAATTTGACACATTTGACCTTAAAATTTGAAGCACTTAGAGATGAAATCTTTAAAAAAGTTACTGATCATAAAATGTAGTGCTCAGAGTCTAGTTTCCAAATATGTAATTTATTTCAATACCCAGATTGTACAAATTGAGTTTTAATAGGCATTTCTAAAAACCATTATTTAAAAGTCTTTTTTTTTACCATACCATGGACGTGTATGACATCCATATTTTGACTTAAATTAGCGCATTTTTCTAAATCCTTTTGGGAAAAGTTTTGTGACTCATTGAAGCTTGTTCTTGATATTTTTTGTAATTTTTTATTGAATATTTTTTTTGTTAATTTTTTATTAGGTAGATTTGTCATTTTGAAAAATCGTCATGTATGACATGCATAAGATGACCTAAACTTATCATTTATTGAATTTTTAAAAAATTGAAAATAATTGTCTGAATTTTGTTCTCGTGCAATGCATTTGTCAAAATGTTATGTTGATCAAAAGTTATTAAAATAGTAAAAATCCTGATGTTTAAAGTTTATGGACCAATTTTATTAGAAACTAATTGAAAAATAGAAAAAATAATCCAATTACAAAACAAATTACATATTTAGAATCTGCATTGTTTCATCTAAAATGGGTTTTAATTTCATTATAAAATTCTGCAAAAAACGTTGTCAGCCATATGTCCAAAGTGAGTATTTTCCTTTGACATTGTTAGGACCTTCAACTTGCAGGTCAAACCAGGTTGAAGGCCTAGGTTCAGATTTCCAAATATTTTCCCAAACCAAAAACCTAGCCAAAAGCCTAACCACAAAGCAAAAATAAATTCAAATTTTAAAAAATGGGATCTCGATTATAAAACGGGATCCCATCTTATAATCGGGATCTTGTTCCCCACACTACAATATTTGGACCGTTGTAAATGAAACGGGATCCCCTTCCCTTTGCAACAATCCCCACATACAATGCCGAGGAACGGGATCCCAATTATATAATGAGATCCCACTTCTTAGAAACAGGATCCCATTTTTTATAGGCGGGATCCCATTTCCTTTATTTAAATATTCTGCAAAAAATTACTATGAAGTCTGCAACTTCACATCTACAACCAAGAGTAGTAAAAGTAAATTATTTTTCATAAGCTATTCTATTTACAGGTGGTGAACTTTATTTTATCAAACGAGGCATCATCTACAACATTTTTGAAGTGGAATTGTGTTATTTCTGTGCTTGTTTGGAGGAACAAAATGTTTTCAATTTGCAATATGGATTGAATTTTTCAAATGAGGCATGAAGAAAATGATTTTTAAAGTGGAATTATGGTAATTTTCTACTTGTTTTGAGGAACACAAGAGGAAAATTTTTGTCCTAATAGGTATTCAACTTCCAATTTGGATTGAATATTTTGAAGTATTTCACTATTAACATTCATTTTTGCTTGAGAATTTTATAATTATGGGAGATAAAGCTCGTAATAAGAGAAGGAAGACATTGACTCCTCAAGAAGTTGAAGCAAATATAAAAAAAGAGAGACAAAGACAAAGAGAAAGAAGAATGAGAATGAAATCAATGAATGATGCTGGAGCAACCAATTCAACAACTATTGAAGATGAAAACATTGAGGATACCATGGTTGTAGATGAAGCTAATATTCAAGGAGTCAATTTGGAGAAGAATATGATTATACAAACAATTCCTACTATGTCTTCAAATCCCTCTTTGAATGCTATGGAGAATGTTTCAATATGCAAAAATCCAGGTACATCTTCAAATCCACATGTTAGTGAAATGGTAAATTTGTATGTAGAAGTTTTACATGTTGGACTTAATGATGTTGACATTGACTATATTCAAAGAGACGAAACTTTTATAGAAATTTTTGAAAACAAAAAAGAAAAATCTTTTGTTGCAAATGAAAATCAAAATGATCATTTTCTTGAAAATGAAAACAAAACCTGTATTTTTTATGAAAATGAAAACCATTTTGTTGATGAAAATGAAGATGAAAATGAAAAAGAAAACCCATTTTGTTGATGAAAATGAAGATGAAGATGAAAATCTAGAATGTGATGTTGAATGTAATGAAAATACTTTTTTTAAGAAGTGGTGTTTTCGATAATCTTCCTAGTCAAATTTCTTGGAGGCAAATAAGAACACATGTGAATAGAATATACACCAAATTCTTTTATCGTAAAAAATTTGCATTTCAATGTCAACTAATGGTGCAATTGATAAGAATGCAAAAAATGAGGAAAGTAATGAAAAGGTTAGGATTTTATGTTAAACCAAAAAGAAAAGATCAATCATTAAAACATGTTATGTCTATTGTTGCTAGTGCCATTCAATCTATTAAAAAAAATAGTCGATCTAAAGATAAAAATGAGGCAAGAAGAGCTATAACTACTGCTATAGTTAATAAAGAAACTTTGAATAAAAGAATGGTAAGAAATATTAGTGAAGTTTTAAAAATACATCCTAAAACATTACTAAGAGCGGCAAAAAGAAGAGAAAGTATAGAAAATAATCCTATCAATCAATGTTGGAGTTTCAGTGGATGACTACCGAGGTTTGATATAAAATTGAATGTTGAAATTAAATCTTTGATTGAAAAATATTGGCATGATAATACTAGGGTTTCATCTAATGCTAGAGATGTTTTAAAATTAAGGGTGGGGTCCAAAGTTTGCGATCCTCACCCTAAACACCTATTAGATACAACAAAAACTGAATTTTATAGAAAATTTTGTAGCAATTCAATGTTACTTGGTAATATTAAAATAAGTCAAAGGTCTTTTGAAAAATGTAAACCCTGGTATGTAAAAATTAATAAGCAACGAATATCTTGTTGTTGTAAAATACATGTTCAATTTTGTTATTTTTATGATGTTTTTCGATATATACGTTGTACCTTGCATACTAACATGATTATATAGGATTGTGGTATTGATATGCCACCTGAAGCAATAAGAGAGTTTATTTCAGGTTTGTTTTGTGAAAAATCTAATGATAAATTATTTTATTCAAGTTCTTTTATTTTTGGACAATGCATTAACTGTGGAAATCATTCATTTTTAAGAATTTGTTTGCATCAAAGTGTTGATCATGATTTTGGACAACAATTAGTAGATGTCAAAAGATTTGGGAATGTTCACTATTCTTTAAAAAATGGAAAAATAGGAAAGTGTTGTGATTTAGTTACAGAAAAAGTTAGTGTGCATGCATTTATGAGTGAATTAAAGAATAAAATTGTACCAAAATATGTCATGCACTCTGAACATGCTCAATGGCTTGATGGCCAATTTCACGCATTTAGAAACACATTTCCAATTGGTACTATACTTTCAGTGGTTGATTTTGCGAAGAATTATACTCTCGCTCCGCAAGAGGAAATTCAATCTCAATATTGTAATTCAATGCAAATAGCTATGTTTGTCCATATTGTTTATAGACATGTAGATGATAGCATTGAGGATGATGGAAAATTTTTGAGGGAGTATCATTTTTATTTGAGTGACAATCGGTTACACTCATCAGAGTTTGTCAATATTGTTTTAGTATATTTTATAGAAATTTAAGAGAAAGAGGAATCCATATGAAAGAACACCTCATATGGTCAGATAATTGAATGGGGCAGTTAAAAAATGCTAGAATGTTCTATTGGTTAAGTAGGGTTCACAAGGAACTTAATGCCCAACATATATGGAGTTTTTTTTAAGCTAGGCATGGTAAAGGAGAACATGATGGAGCTGGTGCGTGTGTCAAAAAAATTATTGCTAGAGAACAATTAAAATTCAAAGATTCAATAAAATTTAAAGATGCATGTGAGATTGTGGATTGGTGTAATAGAAGATTATCTGCACCTAGTTTGAGTGATTACTCTACAATTCATCAATTCTTTTGGTTGGTGGAAGAAGAGAACATTGTATCTAGAGTTGATTATGAGACAATTAGTGGATCTACTAAATGGCATTCATTTAGGAGTGCGACCACAAGCACATGGACTATTTGGACAAGGGAGCTTTCATTTTTTTTCCAATTTTGTATCTCAGGACATTGGAAGCTTGTGAAAATATAGAATGGGTTGAATAGTGTGAGAAAAGATCATTGACACCTGCAGAAGCACATAATCAATATGAAAGTACAAGTTATTACGTTGAATTTTGTTGGTAGGACATGTGTATGCTATTATTGCACCCGAGGGGAATGAAGAGCAAACAAAATATTGGTTGAATCATTGTATGGAAACTAAACATAAGTTGATAACACCTCGAGAAGATGATGATGGCTTTCATTATCCAACAGGTACGGTGATCCCCTTAAGATGCCTCCTTAAGTAAATTTTGATAACAAGTTTTAGATCCGCTTAAGAATTTGTTTAGAACAAATCTTTGATCCCTTTAAGAAAAGTTTGAGAACTTATTTGCTGATGGTTTTTGAACATGTTTTCCAATAGGATCAGTGGTGGTTGTTGGCACTTGGCTACGAAAATATTTGAGAAGAAAGAATGGTCTACCTACATTCGAAGACTATGAAACACATAAAAAGATTATGCATTATTCACATTTGGTGGTGGCAACAAATATAATACTAGAGCGGTATCATGGAAGACCTTCAAAAAAAGTGCTATGGTCAATTTATATGGAAGAGCATGAGGCAATCATAGATGCATTGCAAAAGAGAGAGGATGCAGATGGTACAATGGAATAAGTAAATACAGGTAAATATAATTTTAGTTTTATTTTGTCCTTTTAAATAAATTAAATACATGTTTCGACATTGGTCAAGTGTGTTATTAATTAAAATTGATTTAAATTGTCCTTTTATACATCCTTAAGGAATAATCACAAAAAGGATCTAGTCCATGCAAATTCAACCTAGACAACATGGAATACTTCATAAAAATAGGTAATTATTAGTTAAATTATATTTAAATACATGTTTTGATTACATATTGATATTGCTTGGACATTAATAGTTAAAATTGATTTATTGTCAATTTTTGTATCCTAAAGCCATCATTGCATTGATCTCATACTTTGAAACAAAAAGGAGAGGATGCCTGGATTCAACCTACAAACATGTGTGGAATACTTTTAAATGCAAGTACTTGAGTTCTGTACATATAGATAGTTTTATATAAATTAAAATATGTATGTTTTGATGATTTCATTGATATTGCTTGTACCTTTTTTATATCAGGTGGTGTGAAGACCTACTACATTCTAGCCACAAGTTTGAGATGTTCTTGAGATGGCATATCCAAATTTTGTAAACATTGTTTTGAGATGACATATATGTACATACATACTTATAGAATTAAACACACTCTATGTACTTTTATGTATCAAATAAATATTCTATATATTTTGTTTCTTAAATGTGCATGTTTTCCTACTTTGAAACTTTATGTCTAAGTGTATAATCATTAAATATCATGCATACATTATTGTTAAATCAATTATATCCTTAATACACCCCCTTAAGACCCCTTAAGACATCCCCTTTAGACATATTATGACCCCTTAAGACATCCCCTTCAAACATTCTATTATGACCCTTTTAGACATCCCCTTAAGACCCCTTAAAACATCCCCTTAAGACATTCTATTATGACCCCTTTAGACATCCTCTTAAGACCCCTTAATACATCCCCTTAATTAACACGTTCTATTATGACCCCTTTAGACATCCCCTTAAGACCGCTTAAAACATCCCCTTAAGACATTCTATTATGACCCTTTTAGACATCCCCTTAAGACCCCTTAAGACATCCCCTTAATTAACACGTTCTATTATGACCCCTTTAGACATCCCCTTAAGATGTTCTATTATGACCCCTTTAGACACCCCCTTAAGACGTCAATATTTGTTTTGACAACTTATAAATTAGTGCTAGATGTTATTATTTATAGTATTTATTAATGGTTTTATTCTCTAATCTTCTATGGTATTGTTTATTTCTTAAAATTTTATCCTTTTTGGTATATAAATAGATTGCTTTTGTTTGTAAATTATGATTTATTGACTGATTATTGATTGACATGAATTGAATAAGTTCATTGAGTAATTATCGCTATTTATTGAATGTACATATCATGTATATCATGTATGAAATCACTAAATTTGCAAAGTATAAATATTAAAATGTCCTATATTAATCCATGTATGAGATCACTAAATTTCACATTAATGTCCTATATTAATGTCTTGACTATGAACATAAAATACATAAATGTACATATGTAAATTAAAATTTCAAACAATAATAAAGTCCATAATTTATGTAACATATTAAGTGCATGAAACCAATATATTAAGCACATGAAATAAAGTCCAACAAAGTACATGAGAAACAAGAAATATAGTCCATGAAATAAACAAATATAACACATAAAATCACATGTTTCTAGGTCATGTACTGTCTCTATATTCAAGAGACCTCTTCACACCATGCAAACTATGTGGATGACCTGAAACACTCTGTATAAGAGAAAGATGAAATCATATGTAAGACAATAAAAAATGATTTAATGAAAATTTAATTTATAATCCATCATAAAATTAAATTACCATCATATCTACATTTGGATGCTCTGGTGCACCTGAAGCAACCTCTAAATTCTCTAAATCAATCTACATAAACAAGACAAATAAATTTGAAATTAGATGTACAACTCTACAATTATTTTTTTTAATTTAATTTAATTTAAATAAATTATCATATTTTAATTATACTGTATTCTGAGGTTGTACACTAGGCTCTTCTCTAGGACCTATTTGTACATGCTCAACCACAAGATGTGTCTCATGCTATAAAAGAAAAAGAATATGTAAAAATATCAAATTATGTATATATTCAATTTAAAATTTATAATTGACTTTAAATATAATAAAAAAAATTAAATTACCATTTGATCAGGAACCTGCTCTACATGTCCCCCTGGTGGTGTAACTATGTCTAGGCCAAGGTTGAAAGTTGCACTAACAAAGTCCTACAAGATCAAAATTAAAGCATGTACAATTGAATTAGGTTTATATATATATATATATATATATATATATATATATATATATATATATATATATATATATATATATATATATATATATATATATATATATATATACATATATATTCAAGTTTGCATATTTCGTGTAGAAAGTTTTGTAAACAACCTGGAAATTAGTGGCCTCACGAGTAACTACGACATCAAATGTTTTCCCAATGCCCATTCTTATTGTGGTATCAACCTAGACATACATGTACATAGACATTTAATGCTTATAATATTAACAAGTGTACATGCATGTGTTTCATATATCTAGTAAATTCAAAACTCATAAAATTGTAACTATATACTAATGTAAACTTTAAACAAATTTGCAATATGAATGTCCCTACCCCTAATCTATGACACCTGATAGTGGAGGAGTGCTTGACAATCCCTCATGAGGAATCAACGTGGATGTCGATTGACTCGCCTAAACCAACATAAATATTTCAAACATATATGTGATTCAATTATAAATTTAAATCTCAAAGTTAAATAATTTATGATTTCATATATAATTTTAAAAATTGAAATCAAAATACCCCATAAGGGTTGCCAAGTACAACTGGTGTCAATGTATCTACTTGTGGAATAGATGATTGCCCTTGCATTGTTAGTGTCATATGTACACCAAACAATTTGATTGTTAAAATGTATTGCAAAATTTTCTTTGATATATACAACCATCAAAATTATTATAAAATGAACACACATCTAGATGCATATTTATACCTATGTCGCAGTGTCCTCAAGGTGATGGTCTACTGTAAGGAACTCTACAAATGAATTGATGCGACCAAATGAACCACCAGAATCTCCCCGTCCACTTGAAGTAGGTGTGCCCTGATAAGGTCCATAGCATACTTGATGACAACTAGTACATGTATGAGGGATAGGCCTCAACACTCCTAGAGCAGTACTTGGACCAACTCCATAAAAAACTCCTCCATCATCATCGTCTCTATGCTCCCCACTCGCTATTGTAGAAACATGTTGATCAAGGTCTCCTGCGAGTGTACTAAGGGAACCTAATGTTGAGACCAGAGCTTGATGATGTACAGGTGCAGGAATGGGAGGACCAAGAGCAACAACAAGGGGTTGTGCATGTACGTGGCATTGGGGATCAACCCTTGCCCCTAATCTTTGTTGTGGCATGCCACCACCAACACCCTGAAATGATCTAAAATCAAAATAATTGGGATTTTTCACTAAAACAAACTCTACATACAATTTTCTCAAAAAATACAATGGGAACTCCCAATTAGCATGTGGGGGACTATCAAATCCCATATACCATCGATCCCAAAAATGTGCACTCATCTCCAGATGTATGCACCACCTCATGGATATTCTAGATTTGTTGGGTGGAATGGGTTGTCGAGTAACGGGGTCAAGAAAGTAGGGGGTTAGATGGGCTTTCGTTATTTTAAGGTCTAATATTTGTTTGTAAGAAAGACCATCATAATAAAATTGTCTCATTTGTTCCCTATCTCGTTGATGCCTATCAAGATCAGAATCAATCATTCTGATGGCATCAACAACATTTTGCATCGCAGATGCAAAATGTATCACATGTGGAGGAATCAATGCTTGACTTTACATATCATTGATTTGTTTTTATAAGGATGCAACTTGATCATTTATTCGTGCTCTCAAGTGAGCCTTGTCAAATGCAATAGGTGTTGGATGTGGCATATTAGGTGGAGGGGGAGGGGGAGGTGGAGGCGGATGTGGTTGTGGCTAAGGTGGTGGATTGATGATATCATCAATGTTAAAATCATCCATGATATGCTTGATATAAATGTGCACCTGCATTAAATCATACAAAATAGTCCATATGCATACATATATTAAGATCATATATTTAATTGAAAGAGGATGAGCAACATATATATTAAGATCATATATTTAATTGAAATGCACATATATATACATTGATTGTTCAACTCAAGAGCATGTCCATACAAAATTCAAAATTAAATGTATGTACATGTACATTTAAAATAAAAAAATATGATATATAATTTGCATGCATACAAATCATTAAACTAAACTATGTACATACATACAAATTTCAAAATTTAAGAACTATATATGCAAATTTTTAATACATGCGCATACATACTAAACAATAAACTTGAAATATATAGTCATATAAAATATATACTATTATATATTATTCATAAATCCATGTCACTAAAAATATCCATCTAGAACCAAAATCATAAATTCATGTCACTAAAAATATCCATTTGGAACCAAATTTATAAATTCATCACATAAAATATCCATCGTTCACCAAATTTATAAATTAATAACTATTTAAGATCATTGTTTTAATTTATAAACTATTGTGGCTCTCTACTGCATAGATCTTCATTTCTTTGTGTTTTCCTTTTTAGAATTGGGAGTTCTCCTCTCCTCTAGCCATTGTCAATGCTCATCTACGATCCGATCCATAGCCCTAACAACATCAACAAGGGTTTGTATCCTAGATGAAAACATCCTCACAAAAGGTGCGACACATTCTTCATTTTGAATAATGTTGATTTGATCTTGGATGGTTCTAACATTGGCATTGATTTGTGCTTGCAAATGAGCATGTTCATTGATTTCAGGTGGTGGAGGGGGGGTTACAAGGTGGAGTGGGTGGACGTGGATGTGAAGGTGTTGGAGATGGATGGCGTGGAGGTGGATTGTGAATATTATTGAATGGATCCATGCGATCTTTAAGATATGAGCGAACCTGCATTAGATTTGTAATTTCAAGATGTAAGATACATGTTTAGGAAATATACCTTTAAACCATTCAATATAAATTGCCTTAAATAATTGAATACAAATGATAAAATTATATGTAAGCCTCATTTATATGTCTAAGGAACATGCTACTTGAATGAAAATACAATTAACTATTAATATTGTATAATCTTGCAGGATCTTATTATTGTTAAATTTGGTTGCCTTGGGCAACTTTGATCACCAAATTTTAAGAACTTCTTTGATCCCCTTAAGAAATTGAATTACGATTTAGGGTGACAGGATGGCTTAAGGGGATCTATGTCTAGTGAGGTCCTAGGAGAAAATGACATGGCTCAAGTGAATAAAATTTGGTGAAGTTTCCCAAGGCAACCAAATTTCAGTAAGATCCTTTAAAGAAAAAATGATGGCTTTAGAGTTTAGGGTTTAGGGTAATAGGATAGCTTAAGGGGATCTACATGTAGTAAGATCCTAGGAAAAAATTACATGGCATAAGGGAATGAAATTTGGTGGAGTTTCCTAAGGCAACCAAATTTCATTAAGAGCCTAAGAAAAACTAATGGCTTTAGGGTTTAGGGTTTAGGGTAATAGGATAGCTTAAGGGGATCTACATATAGTAAGATCCTAGGAAAAAATTACATGGCATAAGGGCATGAAATTTGGTGGAGTTGCCTAAGGCAACCGAATTTCATTAAAAGCCTAAGAGAAAATGATGGCTTTAAGGTCTAGGGTTTATAATTTAGAGTTTAGGGTTTAGGGTAATAGGATAACTTAAGGGGATATGTGTAGTAAGATCCTAGGACAAAATTACATGGCATAAGGGAATGAAATTTGGTGGATTTTCCTAAGACAAGAAAATTTCACTTTAAGATCTCGGGTAGGAAAAAGTGAATGGTTTAGTGTTTAGGGTTTAGAATTTAGAGTTCATGGTTTAGGGTTTACAAAACTTAGGGTAAAGTTTTGGTGCCCCTTAGAATATTTAGTGAACTTGCAAGTTAGTGAAGAACATTTTCTTGTGGAATAGTTGATTGAGATCTACTCTTGTTTCAACTAACCAACCTAGATCATGATATCTCATTCATATTATAATCCTATAGGATCTTATTATTGTTAAATTTGGTTGCCTTGGGAAACTTTGATCACCAAATTTTAAGAACTTCTTTGATCCCCTTAAGAAATCGAATTACGATTTAGGGTGACAAGATGGCTTAAGGGGATCTACGTCTAGTGAGGTCCTAGGAGAAAATGACATGGCTCAAGTGAATAAAATTTGGTGAAGTTTCTCAAGGAAACCAAATTTCATTAAGATCCTTTAAAGAAAAAATGATGGCTTTAGGGTTTAGGGTTTAGACTTTAGAGTTTAGGGTTTAGGGTAATAGGATAACTTAAGGGGATGTACATGTAGTAAGATCCTAGGACAAAATTACATGGCATAATGGAATGAAATATGGTGTATTTTCCTAAGACAACCAAATTTCACTTTAAGGTGCTGGGTAGGACAAAATGAATGATTTAGTGTTTAGGGTTTAGATTTTAGAGTTCAGGGTTTAGGGTAATAGGATAACTTAAGGGGATGTACATGTAGTAAGATCCTAGGAAAAAATTACATGGCATAAGGGAATGAAATATGGTGGATTTTCCTAAGAAAACCAAATTTCACTTTAAGGTGTTGGGTAGGATAAAATGAGTGGTTTAGTGTTTAGGGTTTAGATTTTAGAGTTCAGGGTTTAGGGTTTACAAAACTTAGGGTAAAGTTTTGGTGCCCCTTGGAATATTTAATGAACTTGAGATCTACTCTTGTTTCAACTAACCAACCTAGATCATGAAATATCATTTATATTATAATCTTGCATGATCTTATTATTGTTAAATTTGGTTGCCTTGGGCAACTTCACCAAATTTTAAGAAAAGTTTCTTTGATCCCGTTAAGAAATTTGTCATATTGGGACCCCTTAAGAAATCAATTTATGATTTAGGGTGATAGGATGGCTTAAGGGGATCTAGATGTCTAGTGAGGTCCAAATTTAGTCATACTATAGCCTCATTGGTTCCATCTAGCTCTGGGTAAAAAGTGTTTACCCCTCTAATAAAAAAATGTTATCATGTTAAAAATGAATCAATCTATACATATCACAAAAATAAAAATAATCTTAAATGTAACCCATACTCTAACCATAATAGAATTCTAAATGATCCCCACCCCTAACCATATCCTAATTGAATTGTAAGCCTAATTGAAACTTAATTAAATTATAACCTTTACCTAATCTTAAATGTATTCCTATATTATATTATATTAAATTATATTATATTTTATATTATATTTAAATTAATTTATATTTGTAAATTATAATTATATTAATATTTATTGTATATTCCTAATTGTAACCTAACTATTTACTACAAACCTAATTGAATATTAAGCCTAATCCTCATTAAAACCCCAAGTAAATTGTAACATTACCTATCCTTAATTGTAATCTTATATTATATTTTATGATATTAAGTATTTATATTGTTTAATATATTATATTATATTAATATTTATTAAATATAATATATTAAATATTATAAATATTTAATTATATTTCTTTTATATGAATCATCCTCCTATCTCTAAATTGTAATAATAGCATGTAGTTCCTCCAACCTATCATCATGTACCTCCTCCCTTTCCCATGTAATAGGTGTACCTTCTAGGTGTTAAATGGTTCCATCTTGGTCTCCTTATTGATGCATTTATATCCTTCCACATAAATCTATATAGTATCAAAATATAGGTAATTTTATGGTTATTGAATCTCTCTTAATTGCTAAAGAATCCATTATGATTGAGGATGGGTGGATTATTATCTAGTATCACATCTTAAAAATCCTATAGAGGTCATGTGGTATGTATTTCTTAATACATATATTCCCATACAAACCTATTTTCATGTATTATCATCTCTCCTATATATTACACACCTTACTAGATTTAAATTTCATATGATATATAATATGTACCCAAGTGTTTCCAATTGGAATTGCTATAATTATATTTTTATGGTGCATTCTAGATATTCACAATAGTTTTCATAAATCTACTAAATAGACCCATTCTTGACATTGAACCTAAATAATTTTAGGTATGTCCAAGGAAAAAAACTTTACCCATAGCACTCTCACTCGCACTCTCCTATCTTGTGGATATAATAGAATAAAGTTTTCTTCCAATAATTTAGATCCCTAATGATCATGTCTAAGTGTCATAGAGAGTGATCATCCATTCTTCATAAACTTCTAGAAACCAAAAGGTTTAATATTATGTGTTCAAATAAGTGAAAACATTACAAAAAGCTCTACCAAATGGTGACAACAAAGGGTTTTGGTAACCAGAATTTGTTTAGGTCTAAGACAAATTCAAATGCTTTATGGTGTGTGTTCAAAACTTGCTTGCACAATAGCTAAAAGACCTTTTCCATGTCTTCTTCCTGGAACCTGATATCTTCTAGTTCCTTGTCAGGCTTAGATAATTAACTAAGTCCTGTCCCAACTCCTCTCCAAGAGTTTCACAACTGTGCTTCACCTTGAAAGACTAACACCACTTTAAACTGGTAAACTATCTCCTCCACTTAGAAGTATCTAAGTGCCAACATCACTCAAAAGCTTGAACTGATTGCAGGGGTGTCATAGATACTAAAAAAATGCCACACACGTTCATTTGGTTCCATCTTGGATGGTCTTCAATCTTTACTCTTACCGATTTCAAGATTTGGTCTTGAAGAGGCCTAATCCCTTGTAGCCCTTGGCAGTGACCTTTTTGTCTCTCTTGCCAAAACTTTCCAAATAACCTAAAAAAAAACTTCACATTCAGATACCCTTTTTGATCCTCTAAAATATTTTCAAGGTTTCAGACCCCTGACTCCTCCGTACACCGATCTCCTATAATCTAGGTCAAATAGGGCTAATAGGCCTAATTCCTAGGAACCTACTGATTTCTTGTTCCTTCTCTCACCAAATGGATTCACAAACCATCAATCCTCTTAGCATATCACAGTGTGACTGTACCTTACTTGGAACGGTACTTGTTCTGTACGGTACCTCTTTCCCCTGCCTAAGTTCTTTAATTCTTCACTATCAAACCTCTAACTAGGTACTTTGAACTCGCCTAGGGTTTGATTTTAAAAATATCTGCTCGACCCTTCATGAATCCTAACCCTAAATATGTACAGACTAGTGGCTCCCCTAACATTTCCATCTATTCTTAGGAAGATCCTATGGTTAGATTTCATGGGGGAGCCATAAAAAGACTGACTGATCAGAATAGGTCTAGAAAACCCTCTAAACCTTAACTTGTGAATTCAAAACACTAAACTAATTCAAATCAACTTGCCTACAAAAGGAAAAAAACTTAAATCTACCTTGTAAACACAAATCCAATGTTAAATAAATACATACAACTCATCTAATATCACTGTCACTCAAGATATTCGGGAAAACACAAAAATTGTAGAATTTTCTTCTATTCCCAAAACCAAAAACTTCATTACAACAACACTCACAACTTGCATTCGAGCCACACGTTTTATAGATTCAATTTGCCATGTTTTTAGGAATGTTGGTCTATCCCACACTCCTATCTTTTAGGGGATCCAAGATAACCGAGTTGCATGCAACATGACAAATGTTGTCATGACAACTTAATAACAACTTTTTGCAACTTCCCATTATGCCCTCTTCCAAACTCCTAGGACCTCTACCTCCTTGATTTCGAGCATCCAACTCCCTTAACTGCCTCATGGCATCCTCCTAACAACATTGATGTGTTTAGAACACATTTAAGACTCAAATTTCCAATTTAAGCTAAACAAAGCAAACTAGTAATAATGACTAAACTTTGGTGAATCTTAGTCCTAATGACTAATTCACCTAACCACAACAATGACCTTCTAAGGTCCAAAACAAACACACTATTACCCTGACTTGGCTAAGGTCAGATACAAGCCAAAAATGACAATTAACAAAATGGAGGTTAGCCTAGGTGCTCCTGCACCATCCTCCCCAAAACAAAAGAGTTCAATCCACCCTTGGGTTGAGTAAGTTGAGATCAATGCCCAACTTCTTGAACTTTGATTCTTTGATCCACACTGCATCAGCATCAGATTGACTATGCCTTTTAATCAGATGTTCCTTATATTCCTTGGTTCTAGTCTTCTTATAGACCCTAGTATCCAGTAGATTGTCAGCTTGTTTGACTATAGCACAAGGCAGTTTGAGATCCTCCACATCTTGGATGACTTCATTGAGGTTCTGATCCATGTCTGGTGGTGGTCCTTTGTAATGGACCAGGTCTGCAATGTTAAAAATAGGGGACAGTCCACTGTCTTCCGATAGCTGCACTCTAAAAGAATTATTTCCATACTTTTCCAAGATAGGATAGGGACCTATCCTCTTCATCTGCAACTTGTGAGGAACTCCTTTTTGTAACCTGGACTTGTTTAGATGCACCATCACCAAGTCTCCAACATTGAATTGAACTTCTCTTCTATGCTCATTCACCTTGGTCTTATGCTTCATGGTGTTTTATGCCAATGTCTTCCTGACTGTATCATGAATCTCCTGCATTGCATAAGCAAAATCATCAGCATATCCACTTCCCTTGACTCCATCCTTTAAGTCTCTTAGCTCATAGACTCCTCTAGGATGTAATCCATAGACAATTTCAAAAGGGCTCTTCCTTGTTGATCTATTCACAGTGTCATTATAGGCATATTCAACTTGTCCAATCAACTGATCCCTTTGTTGACCATACTCCTTGGTCAAGCACCTTAATAGATTTCCAAGACTTCTATTAACAACTTCGGTCTGACCATCAGTTTGGGGATGGTATGTAGATCCAAAAGATAAATTAGTTCCCAATCTCTGCCAAAGAGTCTTCCAAAAATGACTCATAAACTTGGTGTCTCTGTCTGACACAATGCTTATAGGTAACCCATGTATCCTTACTATCTCCTTGAAGAAAAGAGAGGCTATTTGACTGGCATCATTGGTTGTTTTACATGGCACAAAGTGAGCCATTTTGTTGAATCTGTCCACAACTACATAAACATTGTCCATGCCTTGTCTTGTCTTGGGTAACCCAACTACAAAATCCATACTCAAGCATTCCCATGGCCTAGTAGGAATAGGCAGTGGTTGGTATAGGCCTGCATTTGAAGAAGTACCTTTGGCCTTTTGACACACTATACAACTCTCACATACCTCCTAACATCTAGGTTCATTCTTGGCCAATAATAGAACCTTTGAACAAGTTCTTGAGTCTTTGTGATCCCAAAGTGACCACTCAATGCACCATTATGCTTTTCTTGTATCAAATTCTCTCTAATAGAGCCTCTAGGGACACATAACTGATTTCCTTTAAACAAGAGATCACTTTGCAAAGTATATTCAGCATATTTACTATGAAAATGATTCTTGTATTCAGCACATACCTTATAAATGTCTCAAAATCTTCATCATCTACATATAGATCCTTGAAATGATCTATTCCCATGCTCTTCAACTGAATTTCTTGTATGGTGAGGACTCTTCTACTCAAGGCATCTGCCACCTTGTTAAGTACTCCTTTCTTGTGCTTGATATTAAAGGTATAAGCTTGCAGGTATTCAACCCACTTCATGTGTCTGTGACTCAATTTCTCTTGTGAATTCAGGAAACTAAGTGCTTGGTTGTTTGAATACACTATGAATTCCTTGGGAAGCAAGTAGTGCCTCCATTTCCTTAGAGCCTGGACCAATGCATACATCTCAAGGTCATAAGAAGAATACTTCTTCTTGGCTTCACTTAACTTCTCTAAATGAAAGGCCACCAATTTTCCCTCTTGACTGAGAACAGCTCCTATAGCCACATTGCTTACATCACACTCAATGGTGAATAGCTTCTCAAAAGCTTAGTATTAACACCAAAGCAGGTTGGGTAGCTATCTTTCTTTCAACAACTCAAAACTTTTGTTAACACTCATTCCATACAAAACTTGTTCTTCATTCCTCCTTCAATGGTATCAGAACATAGGGGCACAAATAGCACTATAAAGCTGCCCCTTATGAACTTCCTATAATATTGAGCAAGGCCATGAAAGCTTCTTACCTCTGTTGTTGTCTTTGGAGTAGGCCAATTGAGGATGGCTTCCACTTTGCTGCTGTCCATTTTCAAGTTACCATGTGATAGCACAAATCCAAGGTACACTAGCTCTGTTTTGATGAATTCACACTTTTCTAAATTGATCATCAATTTCTCCTCCTGCAGCTTCTTGCAAACCAACTCTATGTGTTTGAGATTCTCTTCTCTTTTTCTGCTATAGATCAGTATATCATCAAGATAAACCACTACAAATTTACCAATGTAGTCTTTGAGGATTTCATTCATGAGTCTCATGAATGTGGAGGGGGAATTAGACAATCCAAATGGCATAACCAGCCACTCATATAAACCCTAGTTGGTTTTGAAAGCTGTTTTCCACTCATCTCCCTCATGTATTCTGATTTGGTGATAACCACTCTTTAAGTCTATCTTAGTATAGTACCTAGCTTCACCTGGACAATCCATGAGGTCTTCAATCCTAGGGATAGGTAATCTATACCTAATAGTTATCTTATTTATGGCCCTTGAATCGGTACAAAGCCTCCATTCTCCTCCCTTTTTAGGTGCTAAGACAGTGGGCACTACACATGGACTGATACTCTTCCTAATGAGACCTTGGTTTAGGAGTTCTTGTATTTGCCTAGCTATTTCCTCATTTTGTTGAGGGGTCATCTTGTAAGCTGCCTTATTTGGCGGGGTAGCTAATGTCAAAGTCTATCCTATGACTTTATGGCTCTTTTGAGGGAGATAATCTTTGGTTGTCCACCTACTCCACAATGCCTTCCTTAGATGCAACATTTTCTATATTTCCTTAGGTAACTCTGGCTTCTTAGGCTGCTTTCTCGTACTTACTCTCTTGGTCTGTATTCTTGCGCAACCCAACTCCTTCTCCTTATTCTAAGGCTTCTAAGAACTCTTTTTCACTAACCATGAGCATATTAGGACCTGCTGTCTTCACCTCTACATCCTCTAATAGTGACTGAATTTTGAATGTTACCTTATTCTTCTTGAAAGTATAAGAGTTCTTCACTCCATCATGCATAGCTTGGTAATCAAATTTCCATGGTCTACCTAGGAACAAGTGACATGCATCCATAGGTAACACATCACACAAGACTTTGTCCTTGTACCTTCCAATTCAGAACTCCACCCATGCTTGTTCATTTACCAAGACATGTTGGCCTTTATTGAGCCATGTGACCTTGTAAGGATTGGTGTGGGGTATCCTTGTCAACTTTAGCTTGTTGAATATTTACTCTGACACAATATTGTCAGTAGACCCTGAGTCAATGATGACTCTGCATACTTTCCCCATCATTTTACACTTTATCCTAAACAGGGACCTCCTTTGGCTTGGTTCTTCTCTAACCAGCTCCTTGATCAAAGTTCTCCTCATCATGAGGTTCTCACCTTCCTCTAAATTTAATGGTACCTCAAAATGTTTCTCTGCTGCATTTGTCTCATCATGAACTAGATTAGTTCTCTTATCACCTCCATGAGAAGTACTACCCTTCTTTGGACACCTATAGGCAAGGTGTTCCATTTGATTGCAATGATAACACTTCATATTAGTAAAGTAACTGCCTCTTCCTTGTCCACCACTTCTTCCTCTAGAGCTAGAGCCTCTTCCTCTACCACCTCTACTAGAGCTTCCTTCCTGCTTCTCAGAGTACCTGACTTCTCCTTGAGCCCTTGATTGAACTCCTTCACACTTAGCCACCTCTTTGTCTCTACTATTTTTCCTTGCCTCTACCTTTGGAGAGGTTTGCTCTTGCTTCCTTTTTCCTTTCTCCTCTATCTTTAACGCCATTTGATAACATTGGAAAATGGTTTTGAAGTTCACTAGGCTCATGTCTTCTTGAATAGACCATTTAAGCCCATTCAAATACCTTGCTAGCTTGATGCTTTCATTTTCAACCACCTTTGATCTGAGGCACAACTTTTGGAACTCCTCGGTGTATGTTTGAACATCCATATCTTTTTTCTAAGGTTATGTCTCCTCCTATGCAACTAGACTTCATAGTCATCAGGTAGGTAGGTCTACTTGATCTTGGTTACCATGCCTCTCCATGTAACTATAGGACCCTTTCCTTCTTTCTCTCTTTCACTTTGCACAAACTTCCACCATGTGAGAGCTGAACCTCTCAACCTTGACTTGGCCACCTTAACTTTTTAGGCCTCTATTATACCATCACATTCAAAGTGATTCTCTATGCTTTCAATCTAGTCCATGACTGAATCAGGATCCATTTGTCCACTAAATAGTGGCACTCCTTCCAAAGCTTTGCCACTTAAGGCTTGTAGTTCCTTCAAGAAGGGTTCTTCAGCAAGGATAGGGTTAGGTTTTGGAGCTTCCTCCTCCAAGTCCAATTCCTTTTCCTTTGCTTCCTGCTCTTCCTTCAGTTCTATCTTATCCTTTACTTTATCTTCCTTTTCTTGGACTTCATCCAAGAGCTTCTCCATTCGGGACAACCTTTCTCTTAGCAGCCGATTATCCTCTTCTTGCTCTTCTACTTTCTTGGCTAACTCAGCATTAGTCACCATGGTTCTTTCTTCCTCTAGTGTATTCTCTCCTACTGATTTAGTGGGTTGCAACATCAATCACAAGCCTAATCAAACAAAGGCTCTGATACCAATATGGTGTGTGGTGTTCCAAGGCTTGCTTGCACAATAGCTAAAAGACCTTTTCCCTGTCTTCTTCCTGGAACCTGATATCTTCCAGTCCTTGTTAGGCTTAGATAATTAACTAAGTCCTGTTCCAACTCCTCTCCAAGAGTTTCACAACTGTGCTTCACCTTGAAAGACTAACACCACTTTAAACTGGTAAACTATCTCCTCCACTTAGAAGTCTCTAAGTGCCAACATCACTCAAAAGCTTGAACTGATTGCAGGGGTGTCAGAGATACTGAAAACATGCCACACACATTCATTTGGTTCCATCTTGGATGGTCTTCAATCTTTACTCTTACCGATTTCAAGATTTGGTCTTGAAGAGGCCTAATCCCTTGTAGCCCTTGACAGTGACCTTTTTGTCTCTCTTGCCCAAACTTTCCAAATAACCTAAAAAACAAACTTCACATTCAGATACCCTTTTTGATCCTCTAAAGATTTACAAGGTTTCAGACCCCTGACTCCTCCGTACACCAATCTCCTATAATATCTAGGTCAAATAGGGCTAATAGGCCTAATTCCTAGGAACCTACTGATTTCTTGTTCCTTCTCTCACCAAATGGATTGACAAACCCTCAATCCTCTTAGCATATCACAATGTGACTGTACCTTACCTAGAACTGTACTTGTTCCATACGGTACCTCTTTCCCCTGCCTAGTTCTTTAATTCTTCACTATCAAACCTCTAACCAGGTGCTTTGAACTCGCCTAGGGTTTGATTTTAAAAATATCTTCTCGACCCTTCATGACTCCTAACCCTAAATATGTACAGACTAGTGGCTCCCCTAACATTTCCATCTATTCTCAGGAAGATCCTATGGTTAGATTTCATGGGGGAGCCATAAAAAGACTGACTGATCAGAATAGGTCTAGAAAACCCTCTAAACCTTAACTTGTGAATTCAAAACACTAAACTAATTCAAATCAACTTGCCTACAAAAGGAAAAACACTTAAATCTACCCTGTAAACACAAATCCAATGTTAAATCAATACATACAACTCATCTAATATCACTGTCACTCAAGATATTTGGGAAAACACAGAAATTGTAGACTTTTCTTCTATTCCCAAAACCAAAAACTTCATTACAACAACTCTCACAACTTGCATTCGAGCCACACCTTTCATAGATGCCATTTTCCATGTTTTTAGGAATGTTGGTCGATCCCACACTCCTATCTTTTAGGGGATCCAAGATAACCGAGTTGCATGCAACATGACAAATGTTGTCATGACAACTTAACAACTTTTTGCAACTTCCCATTATGCCCTCTTCCAAACTCCTAGGACCTCTACCTCCTTGATTTCGAGCATCCAACTCCCTTAACTGCCTCATGGCATCCTCCTAACAACATTGATGTGTTTAGACACATTTAAGACTCCAATTCCAACTTAGGCTAAACCAAGCAAAACTATAAATGATGACTAGACATTGGTGAATCTTAGTCCTAATGACTAATTCACCTAACCACAAAAATGACCTTCTAAGGTCCAAAACAAATACACAATTACCCTGACTTGGCTAAGGTCAGATACAAGCCAAAAATGACAATTAACAAAATGGAGGTTAGCCTAGGTGCTCCTGCACCATCCTCCCCAAAACAAAAGAGTTCAATCCACCCTTGGATTGAGTAAGTTGAGATCAATGCCCAACTTCTTGAACTCTGATTCTTTGATCCACACTGCATCAGCATCAAATTGACCATGCCTTTTAATTAGATGTTCCTATATTCCTTGGTTCTAGTCTTCTTATAGACCCTGGTATCCAGTATACTGTCAACTTGTTTGATTGTAGCAGAAGGCAGTTTGAGCTCCTCCACATCTTGGATGACTTCATTGAGGTTTTGATCCATGTCTGGTGGTTGTCCTTTGTAATGGACCAGGTCTGCAATGTTAAAAATGGGGACAGTCCACTGTCTTCCGGTAGCTCCACTTTAAAAGCATTGCTTCCATATTTTGCTAAGATAGGACAGGGACCTATCCTCTTCATCTGCAACTTATGAGGGACTCCTTTTTGTAACCTGGACTTGTTTAGATGCACCATCACCAAGTCTCCAACATTGAACTGAACTTCTCTCCTATGCTCATCCACCTTGGTCTTATGCTTCATGTTATTTTCTGCCAATGTCTTCCTGACTGTATCATGAATCTCCTGCATTGCATAAGCAAAATCATTCAGCATATCCACTTCCCTTGACTCCATCCTTTAAGTCTCTTAGCTCATAGACTCCTCTAGGATGTAATCCATAGACAATTTCAAAGGGACTCTTCCCTGTTGATCTGTTCACAGTGTCATTATAGGCATATTCAGCTTGTCCAATCAACTGATCCCATTGTTGACCATACTCCTTGGTCAAGCACCTTAATAGATTTCCAAGACTTCTATTAACAACTTCGGTCTGACCATCAGTTTGGGGATGGTATGCAGATCCAAAAGATAAATTAGTTCCCAATCTCTGCCAAAGAGTCTTCCAAAAATGACTCATAAACTTGGTGTCTCTGTCTGACACAATGCTTATAGGTAACCCATGTATCCTTACTATCTCTTTGAAGAAAAGAGAGGCTATTTGACTGGCATCATTGGTTGTTTTACATGGCACAAAGTGAGCCATTTTGCTGAATCTATCCACAACTACATAAACATTGTCCATGCCTTGTCTTGTCTTGGGTAACCCAACTACAAAATCCATACTCAAGCATTCCCATGGCCTAGTAGGAATAGGCAGTGGTTGGTATAGGCCTGCATTTGAAGAAGTACCTTTGACCTTTTGACACACTATACAACTCTCCACATAACTCCTAACATCTAGGTTCATTCTTGGCCAATAATAGAACCTTTGAACAAGTTCTTGAGTCTTTGTGATCCCAAAGTGACCACTCAATGCACCATTATGCTTTTCTTGTATCAAATTCTCTCTAATAGAGCCTCTAGGGACACATAACTAATTTCCTTCAAACAAGAGATCACTTTGCAAAGTATATTCAACATATTTACTATGAAAATGATTCTTGTATTCAGCACATACCTTATAAATGTCTGCAAAATCTTCATCATCTGCATATAGATCCTTGAAATGATCTATTCCCATGCTCTTCAACTAAATTTCTTGTATGGTGAGGACTCTTCTACTCTCTTGCCTTAGCCCAACTTTCTTCTTACAACTTACTTTCAAAAATCAAATGTTTGCAAAATGAGAAGTGAAATCAATTATAAAGATGGGAAGTTTGACTCATTTAGCAAATTTTGATTGTTTCCATTAAATCAAGTCTGAACTTGGCTTGCACTTAGCTTCTAAATGGAAAATTTTATCTTCAATGACAGTCTTCAGGAAAGTTTCCAAATCATGTGCTAGTTCAGTAAAGTTCTTTTTGTCTTTTTCCAATTTTGATTTTTCAAAGTTTATCTCTTTGGGGTGTTGAAAAAATAAAAATAAAAATAATTATTTTATGTGTCGTTTTCAACCCCTTTATTTTATGGCATTTTTTATCTAAGGAAATTTTGATTTTAAAAATTTTTCTTGCCATTGCCTTAGGCAAATTTTTCTTTCCAATTTCATTTTGCCATAATTTTTTTATCTTCAAGCGAGTTTTCTTAGACGTGTGAATGTTAGAAAAAATTCTTTATTTTCTCTAAGTGTTGCAAATTTCCCAAGGTCCCAAGCATATTTTTTAATATTTCCATGTCCAAGTTTAGGCAACATTTTGATTTTTCTTACCTGTTCTTGCTATGGCAGACTTCATTCATTTTTAAGCCATGTATTTTATTCCAAGGCGGATTTAGCCTATGGTTATGCAATAATTCTTTTCTTAGCATATGCATCAAGCCACTTCACTTCCATATGGCAGACTTTCCATTTGTTTAGGCCATCTCCTAATTCCTATGGCGTACTTCATCTTGTGTTGAGCCATTTTGACTTAATGTCATGGGTGGACTTTCCATCATGTTGTGCCACGTCTTGTTTGTGCTAGGCGTACTTTACTTCATTTCTTTCCATAGCAAGGCGGACTTGCTAAGTATTCATGCCATTACTTCTTTGTGGTGAGCGAACTTTGCTTCCACTTGTGCCATCTTCCTTGGAGAGGACTTCCCTCATGTTCATGCCATCATTTTTATGGTGGGCAGACTTGGTCTATGGTTAAGCCATCTCTTCTTCTCAAGGTGGACTTTACTTAGCATTGTGCCATCTCCATTTTCCTCCAAGGGCGGACTTTGTCTCTTGTCATGCCATGGCAAGGCGGACTTGCCTTAACCTTGTGCAATTTTCTCATATGCTATTGGGCGGACTTGGCTTAAGTCTACACCATTTGTAGGGCAGACTTCACCTTCATTCATGTCGTTTCACACTTTCTTCCATGGCGGACTTGCCTCAATCTCAAGCCATGGCAAGGCGGACTTGCCTTATGTTCATGCCATTCTTCAATATGCAGCTGGGCGGATTTGGTATAAGTCTATGCCATTGATTTTGTTCTTCAGTTAGCTTGCTAGTTAAAATTCCAGTCTTTCTTCCATAGATCCATGAATTCCTACCTCCATACTTAGGAAAATTCACCATGATTTTCAGTCTTCTTTCAGATTTCTCCTTGAATTTTCCAAATTTCTCCATGATTTTATGTGATTTTTGGATTGATTTTCCAAATTTTCAACATTTTTTTGATTTTCATCATGATTTCATGAATTTTCAAATTGATTTTATGAGATTTCTATTGACTTTTTGGAACTTCTGAGTGTATTTTCAAAATTTGGGCCCTTTCCAAATATAGAAACCTTGACAAAAATAGAAAATTTTCCAAAAATAGCAACTTTCCAAAAATAGCTCCTAAAAAATAGGAAGTCCATAATAGGCCAAAAATGCCAAAAAGAGATCCCTAAAAAATAGGGGGTTCGGAGGGGCAATCCCCAAAAAGTAGATGTCAAAATTGACTAAAACAATAGTCGATCTTCGTCCCTCAGGCCTCCTAAATACTATGATGATGTTCGCACAATGATCTAGGCTCAAATTACTTTACTTGACTTGGGTGACCATTCAAACCCTAAACCCCAAACAGAGACCAGATAAAATCGAGATGCACAACAGCGAAACCCTAAAAAGGAAAACTACGAGGGTCCCCATTTGCAATGGGGCGAGGGGTGAATTAGGTCACAACAAGATGGTATTGGAACATTCTTTTCTCATCTCTCATCTATCTGTTGGTCAGTATTTTTTAAACCAATATCCTCTTTAAAATACATTGTGCTTAAACTTTTTGATAATCCATATTCAAAATTGATAATTGTTACTATCTAAACTAAAATGATTTTTAAGACTTACTAACATTTTTGACATGATTTCATCTTACTGATTAGATTGATACCAAATCTCCTGCACAATTTTATGAATAGCCTTTTTCTCATCTATAAACTGTAAAAACTTTATATTCATTTCTCCTCTTACTTTTTTCAACTAGTCTGGTTTGCTATAATTTTGTTTTTCTTTGCAATGATGAATCATGGAATTCGACCTGAAATGTAGAGAAAAAAACTCACACAGTCAAATCCAGAATCAATTCATGATAACTTTATATTCTCTAAATAATTTTCTAATTTTACTAAAATTTTGGCCATTTATGCATATCTAAGAATTTCTCTGCACCTGTGCTTTGAAATTAACATGGGTATTAATAAGTGACTGATAGAGTTAAAGCCCTCTACCTCACCACCTAAAAATCATTTGAATATATCGACACAGTGTATGTGTACCAATTCTCAGTCTTTACCCCAAAGCAAGTACCTGTACTGCAAATTATATCATAGAAATTTATACCATTCAATGTCTTTTGGTTAATGTCCATAACTGGACCACTCTAGTTAAATGATATAAAAGTAATAAATAGTTATCAAAATTTTATCTAGTTGAATGGTATAATGTTTAATGATAAGTCAAGTGGACAGTACAAATATTTCAATCAGTTTTTGTGTTTGAAATTACAAATAATTCAGAGAAAAGAAGAGATAATTTATGTTCTCTGGTTGCAGGGGTTGATCTGTTTAACACTTTCAACTTCTCTGTCATTTATAAGTCCACCCCCATGTGGCTACACATCATATTCTTGTACTAGACCTATAGCTTTTAAGGTGGTTTTCTTTTTCATTTCAATCTACTTGGTTACTTTGGGTCAAGGAGGCCATAGACCCTATTTACAAGCATTTGGTGTAGACCAATTTGATGAAAGAGACCCAACAAAGAGGAAGCATAAGAGCTCGTTCTTCAAATAGTGGTATTTTGGTTTATGCAGTGGTTTAGTTGTATTGGTTCATGTGATCATGTACATACAAGAAAACGTTGGGTGGGGTTTGGGTTTTGGTCTCCCAGCTGCAGCCATGGCTATAGCCCTCTCTCTCTTCTTCTACAGAACAAAAATGTACCAACATAAAATACCTTCCACCAATTCAGTAACTCAAATTGTCTAAGTTTTTGTTTCTGCAATTTGCAAGTGGAATGTTTCTATTCTTTCTCAAGGAGAAGGGAACTTATATGTTACTCAAGGATTTAAGGATGAAATGAGAAGTCTTTAGCCCACTAATCAATTCAGGTAAACCTCCTTTCTACCTGTTTACCTGCAGCTGACTAATGCTCATGCAATTTGGAAGAGTTCATAAGCAGCTACATTTCTGTTTAGTCTTAGGCTTGACATTTTTAAAATGCATTTGACAAACTTAATGAAAATACTCCTAAGGACATTCAGTGTTGTTTTGTAGGTTTCTTGACAAAGCTACAGTTGCAACTGATTTGGACCATGAGCACAAAACAAGTATTGATTGGAGACTATGCACGGCCATACAGGTTGAAGAGGTCAAGCGTGTTCTAAGATTGATTCCCATTTGGGTGACTTGTTTGATTTATGGTGCTATTTGTGCACAAATTCCAACATTCTTTACAAAATAGGGCAGCACAATGGATAGAGGGATCATTGGAGAATTTAAAATCCCCCCTGCAAACTTGCAAACCTTTATCAGTCTGTCTTTTCTAGTGCTTGTGCCTGTGTATGATCGAATCTTTGTTCCATTTGCCAAAAGTATAATAGGAAATGAACGTGGTATAACACTGCTACAGAGGATAGGTGTTGGTATGCTTATTTCTATCATTTCTATGATTGTTGCAGCAATGACATAAATAAAACGGCTCCAAGCAGTGAAGGAATATGGATTGATAAACATGCCCCAAGCGACAATTCCACTGAGCATTTTGTGGCTGCTTCCTTAGTACATCCTATTTGGTGTTTTAGATGTGTTCACATATTTAGGCTTGCAAGAGTACTTTTATGATCAGATGCCTGATACAATGACAAGCCTGGGGGTAGCCCTATATTTGAGTATTTTTGGAGTTTGTAGCTTCCTTAGCAGCATTATTATTTCTATTATTGAGGAACTGAGTAGCAGAGTTATGGGACGAAACTATTTTGCAGACAACTTAAATAGAGCTCATTTGGACTAATTGTACTGGCTTCTGGCTGCATTGAATTCACTATTTTTATGTATCTATCTCTATTTTTCCAGAAGCTTCATTTACAAGCAAGAAGAAAGAAATGTTTGGAAAGACGAAGAGATAGTTTGACCATTAAATACCACTTATAGCTCTGATGACCTCTTCAATGTTGTCAAATATTGATATATATGTTTTTGTTCATATAACACCCATTTGACATATAACACCCATCTGAAAATATTCTAGCCTCTGTTTAGAACTACATGTATAGAACATGAAGACACCATACTCCAGGAAATGAAGAAGACACTTTACTTTTATTTCAAATCCTCATTCAATGAACTTTTGTGTTGTATGCATCAGGAAAAGAAAGCATAAGAGTTCAGACCTATAGATCATCAACTGGCATAAAGAATGGATTAATCAAAGTCTACAGATATCTGTAAACAATTAAGGCTCAACTATGAATGAATTGACAATAGATTCAACTAATGCAGGGCATGATGATCAATTTAAAATGTGGAAACTTAGCCTCCACAATGATAGTCTAATTTAAAAAAATAGAAACATCTATATCAACAATTTAAGCCCTGTTGGTGTACGTTTTATCATCCACCAAACACATAGAATAAAATGTCCAAAGACGCTCTATCCTCTCTTGAAAAACCATTGCATTTGCTAAGATTGCGAGATCATATGGCGATTCCAAGGTTTCTTTTGTCAAGTCTTGATGTGTGGATAAGCTCAATGGGTGTTGTGATATGCTGGTAATACACAAAGGGACTTACGCTATCCTTGTTCAATTCACAAGTTAGGACTTAGACAGATTTAACATTAAATGCTCCTTTTTGGGATTTTCTGCTTGGGATTTCAAAAAAAAGTGCAAAAGAACAAGGGTTTAGAAGTTCTAATAGACTCCTAAGAATTCAAGAGATAGTAAAGATTAGGTGAAACTGGTAACCACGCTTTGCTTTGCCTCCCTAGGATAACTTCACAAAGTGAGTACAATCTTCAAGTGGTGTGATTATAATTTTCATGTCTTGAACAATACTTATCCAGACTGAAGTTAAGTATCCACAATCATAAGCTTAGGCTAACTTTACGCATTGAATAAAAATCATCTATTCAAAGAAAGTATGAGCTAAGTTTCACCAATCAATACTATCAAATCTTTCATTCATTTAACAAACATTCAAATCAAATTCTATCTTAATTCTAATCTAATGTTGAAGAAGATATACAACCTTGCAAACCACTTGACAATAAAAGGGATTCAAAGAAAATCATGCATAAGAGCTTTTATTATCGGAAGTAGCAATATGCAACAATCTCATACACTTTTTCACACTTTACGTATGAGGGGCAAGCTCAATTTATAGGCTCTTCAATTACAATTCAATGGCCAAGATTGATTTCGAATCAACGACCAAGATTAAAATAAAACCCTAATTAGGGTTTGTCACAATTAACTCCTTTCTTGACCAATAAGAAAATTACATTGAGGGACACTTGTCCTTCTGCTAAATATGAACTAACAATAAAATAGAAAGTTATTGCATGGTAGAGTCTCAGGTTCATTGAATCTAGACATGTTGACTTGGAACAACCTGATTGGTCGGGGCACCACTTCAACAGGTTGGATGTCCTCCTTGGTCACTTTGTTCATTTTTCCATGTTCTTGCCTTAGAATATTTTCCTTGCCAATGACTATGTCCTTTGCGCTTGTTCCATCCTAGCTTTGATCTTGGTTTCCTTTGGAGATTTGATTTCTTTTGCTTTCCTACTTGAACTGGATTGATGTTATTCCTTTGGATTTCCTCTTTGAATTCTCCAATTTGTGTCAAAAAATGGAAATTTGTTTAGAATACTCTTCTTGTCACCATCTGATTATGATTGGAAGCTTGTCTTTAATTCTTCAGGAGATGAAATCCTTCAAGAAGTTGCCTTGATTGCTTCAATAGATTTGGGATGAAATCGCCCAAGATGTCTGAAATTCAACTTTTCTTTGTTGATGTCTTGAAATTCTTTCAAGTGCCTTGAATTTGGAGAAGGATTCCTCTGTGCTATCACCACAATGGAGGAAATGGAATTTTCTCTGTGAAGTATTTCCCATACTTAGCTAAATTTTGGCTATTCAAGTTCATTTTGTAACACCTTCATGTGGACCATTCAACACTTAGCCAAGATTTTGGCCATCTCCATGCTCGAATGAACTTTTCCTATGAACTTGCCTTCAATTCTGAATTTGGCTTGTGCTAAAGATTTTATTCATTTCCTCTTTACTTTTCCTCTTTATTCCTCTTGTTTTCCTTCCAACACTTAGTCAATTTTTTGAATTTTTCTCCTTGGGTGAACTTCACTTTGGTCTTGCCATCCACTCTTTATGTCAAGGTCGGACTTTATGTGGCTTTGGATATTCCTTGCTAGAGGTAAGTCATATTTTGAGCTGCTTTGGACATCTTTCTTTTGGCGAAGACAGACATTGAAGCCTCTTTTGCATTCATCATTGGTGTGGGCAAACTTTATCCTTTGATTTCCATGTTCTCCTTTAGCATGGCAAACTTTCTAGGTGACTTGACTAACTCTTGGCGGACTTCATGAATGTTAAGCCATCTTCATGTTAGGCTGGCCAGACTTCAAGATGTTCTTGCCTTAGGTTGGGTGGACTTCTCTTGATGCTTTCCATTCCTCATTTTCCTTATGGTAGACTTTGGAGTGTCTTGGACAAGTTCTAGGCAGACTTCCTAATGCTTTGCCAGATTCTATCTTTCCTCATGGGTGGACTTCAAGATTTCCTTTCCATGTTTCCTTTTGGCATGACAGACTTTGGAGACTTCTTGCCATTTCCTATCCAAGGTGGGCAGACTTCATTAATGCCTCAAACTTCCTTAGTGCCTTTCCAAATGCATGGTGGACTTTGTATCAATCTTGATGAAGGCATGGAGGACTTCCTTGATATTACTCTTTTCAACACTTAGCCAAATTTTGAATTATTCTCCAAGGGGCCAATACTTAGCCAATTTCATGAGTCTTTCTTTCCTAGGCGTCCATACTTAGCCAAATTTTAAGTTTTTCTTCCCCCTCTTGGCTGGGCAGACTTTAGCTTTGTCTTGAAACTTCCTTCTTTAAGATAGGGCAAACTTCATGATGTTCATGCCAAGCTCTCAAGAAGTGGGTAGACTTTGTCTTGTCTTTGACATCTTGCCTAGGGCGGACTTGGAGGTTGGCTTGATATTCTTCCAATTGGACTTTATTTTTATGCCATATCCCCCTCTTCTTAAGGAGAACTTCCTTTGTGCTTCGACATTTTACTCTCCATGGCAAGGGCAGACTTTCCCTATGTCTTGACACTCCTTGGCGAACTTGTCTCCATGCTTGCCATTTCCTACTTTTGGTCGTCATGAATTTCATGTTAAATATCTTATCTTTTTCTGGATCATCTCGCCATGTGATTTTTACTTGATTTTCATGATTTTTGCTTTCGGAGGCCTAAATTTTTTATTCTAAAGATGGAAATGTTGACTTCATGACCCGTGGGACCTTGGCACTTTCTAAAAATAGAAATTGCTAAAAATAGAAAAAACAAAATCCCTAAAAAATAGGTGTTGGAATTGATTGAAATCAATGGCGATCCTCATCCTATGGACCCTCAGAGCACTTTGACAATATGTATGCACTGTTCCAGGCTTGGATTCTCAACTTGGCTCAGATGACTCTTCAAAACTTTAACTCCTCATTGTAAAAGAAACATGGTAATTAGCAGTTGCAATGCCAAGGCATAAAAAACAAAAATAGGGGGTCCCCATTGGCAATGTGGCGATGTGTGAAAAGGTCACAAGTCCTTTCCTTATTTAGTACAAGGGATTAGATGTCTATCACAGTAAACATTTTTCGTTTAAATATGCCTATTATATCTGATTATCAGATCATCCATCTAAAACTGTTCTGGAAATTTGGAAATATTCTCCCTGATTTTGTATATTCAAAAAACACAGGAGATGCATTTATTATTCTATAACCCTAGATCTCTTTTCTCTTCATGACACATTATCAGCTGATTCAAATCCTAACACTACTGGCTCAAACCCTACTTTAACCACAGATCTCCCAATTTTCATTCTCTGATACATTGACCAATGATTCGTAATATGAAATTTCCCTGTGCATTTAACTCTACAGTCTATTAAAATACACGAAACAAAACTCAAAACATACCTCTTTCAAAACTGATTTTGAAGAAACAAATCGTACATGAGTGATACAACTACTAAGAATGTGAAGTTAGGGATCCTGCTTCAATAAAAGAGTGAAGGAAATCTGGCAATGAAAATAAGAAGAAAATATCCAATACAAACTTAGATGGTGACAGATTGTTGATGTTGGTTTCCACATTGAAGGCAACAGTTTAGACCAACGGTGATGAATGAGCAGTGGAGATAGCATCAGTCAAGACCAACGGTGATGAGGAGTTAACACGATCATTTTTTTCCTGATTGAAGGCAGCAATTTAGACCAATGGTGACGAATGACCAGTGGAGATAGCATCAGTGAAGACCACAAATAGCATCAGTTGCAAGATGCGAGGATCTTCCCGCGTTAAACAATCTACAGTTGCCATTTACCACACTATCAACTAGGCCCTCTCAGTGCTTATAAACCGTTGACTGACAAATTGAGCTCCCAAAGCTCAAATAGGGACACACCTTCGGCGTAAAAATGAAATTAGAGTTGACCTTGAATATTGCTGGACATTTCTTATAACTCTTCATTTTGCAAGTACTCTGTCAAACATGTCCTCACATGTCATTTCACAGGGGTGACCCACTAAACCAGAATTACAAAAATACAATTGATGTTGAAGTATTTTGTTGTTAGAATTATAGAATGATACCTCATCTGTTTTTGTGCACCATTTATTTTGGCTTTGGCTTGCTTTGGTTTGAAATTTGTTTGATCAAAGAATGACTATCATTGTGATTAATATGACTTCTTAGCTACAAATAGATATAATCATAATTTCTTGAAACAAATTCTCAGGGATCGTAAGCAAGGAATCCCAGACCTCTAAGTTAATCAATATTTTGAAAACCCTTTGGCATGGCAAGATATTTGATTTTGGAGTTAATATGCAGGTCATCGGTTATTTCAACATTAGGAATTGGAATGAAGAAAGATCCTCCAATGAAGCTTCCGCATCATCCTTGTGTATGCCATCTTCACTTGATTTATTTAAATCATCTTCTTGGAGAATCTCTTTCTGTTTAGTTCACTTTTGTTCTGTGACATGTTCTTCAAATGCTACAGAAAGTGATATTACATGTCTATCTTATAGGTTTTCCCATGTTATAGTTGAATCTGTAACCAACTGAGATCTATAAAATGATTGAAAATCACCAGTCTTCAGTTGGGAAATCAATTTCCTCTTAGGATGAATCTTCTGAAATTGATTCCATTGACAACCTGTCATAGCTGCAACACTTGAATATAATATAGTCTGGAGGTTTAAATAACTTCCCTGATTTCATTGGCAACCTGTCACAGCTGCAGCACTTGAACATAGAAGGGTGTAAACGTTTAATTAACCTCCCTTACTCTATTGACAACCTATCACAGTTGCAGCATTTGAACATTTGTAGAGGTTTAAATAACCTTCCCAATTCCATTGGCAACCTGTCACATCTACAGCATTTGGAAATAGAAAGTTGTAGAGGTTTAAATAACCTCCCTGATTCCATTGTCAACCTGTCACAACTGCAGCGCTTGAACATAATAGGAAGTTTTGGAGGTTTAAATAACCTCCTTAATTCTATTAACAATCTATTGCAGCTGCAACACTTGAAAACAAAATATTGTCATGATTTAAATAACCTCCTTGATTCCATTAGCAACCTGTCACAGTTACAACACTTGAACATAGAAGGGTGTGGACATTTAAATAATCTCCCTGATTCCATTGGCAACCTGTCACAGCTGTAACACTTGAACATGGTAGGGTGTATAGATTTAAATAACCTCCTTCATTCCATTGGCAACCTGTCACAGCTGCAGCACTTGAACATAGAAGGGTGTAAACGTCTAAATAACCCCCTGATTATATTGGCAATCTGTCACAGCTGCAGCACTGGAACATAGAAGATTGTAGAGGTTTAATAACCTTCCTGATTCCATTGGCAACTTGTCACATCTGCAGCACATGAAAATAAGAAGTTGCAGCAGTTTAAATAGCCTCCCTAATTCCATTGTCAATCTATCACAGCTGCAGCACTTGAACATAATAGGAAGTTATAAAGGTTTAAATAGCCCCCTCAATTCTATTGACAATCTATCGCAGCTGTAGCACTTAAGAATAAAATATTATCATGGTTGGAGTAACCTCATTGATTCCATTGGCAACCTATCACAGCTAAAACATTTGAACATAGAAGGGTGTGGACATTTAAATAACCTCCCTGATTCCATTGGTAACCTGTCATAGCTCCAGGACTTGAACATGGTAGGGTGTTGTTGTGACCTTTTTCACACATCGCCCCATTGCAAATGGGGACCCTCGCTGGTTTTCTCTTAGGGTTTAGCGTTGAGTGGCAATTTCATAATCTCTGATATCTGGGAATTTCATGTCAAGGTCTGGGGTCATCGTCCGAGCCAAGTTGGGAGTTTGAGCCCGAAACTGAACGTAAACGTCATGGAAGTGCTTAGAGGGCCTCGCAGACGAGGATCGCCTGTGCTTTCGCTCAATTCTGACACTTCCTATTTTTTAGGGATTTTGCTTTTTTGCTTTTTTTGCTTTTTTCATTTTTGGCATTTCTGGCCAATCTAGAATTTACTATTTTTAGAAAGTTGCTTTTTTCTTTTTTCTATTTTTAGTAAGTTTCTATTTTTAGAAAGTACAGGGTGTCATTAGCATTTGAGTCAAAAGTTTCTATTTTTGGAACTAAAAAGCAGGCAAAAATAAAGCAAAAATTTGAAAAATCATGAGAAAAGCAGAGAAAAAGCGCATGCAAAGTAGAGAAAGGCGCATGCAAGATGAGAAAAGCAGAGAAAGGCGCATGCAAGATGAGAAAAGCGAGGAAAAAGCACATGCAAAGTCAAAAAATCAACTGGATAAGATCACGCCATCATGAGGGAAAATCACTAAAAAATCAACTAAAAAGCAAGTAGGTCATGGAAAAATTCGCCTAAGTCTGGAAGAGGTACGCCCTTGAGAAAATCCAGTTGAAACTTTAGAAAATCCAGTTCGAAAATCCATTGATCAAAGGGAAAATCCAAGCAAAATTCATCTATTTGAGGAAATTCACATTCTTCAAGAAAATCCAGTTGGACAAAGTGAAAATTCCAATTGGACAAAGTAAAAATCGACTAAGGCATAAAAAATTATTGAACTGGACTTTAGGAAATTCAGGGAAGTGAAAAATCCAGTTGGAAGTTGAATTTTCTCAAGGTGGAATCAAATTTTTTCTAAGGCAAAGTCACTTTGAGAAGTCAAAATTCCAGTTGAAAAGTCAAGGAGTCCAGTTGAAGGTCGAATTTTGCTAAAGGCAAAAATAAAAGAAAAACTTAAGTTTTATTTTAAAACTTAATCACCAAACCAAAAGGGACGCCTTGTTTGAAAAGTCAAAGATCAGGATAAGATTTCTTTTTCGTTTTTAAAGCAAAATGCAACCAATGAGAGAAAGAAATCGACCTAAAACAATTTGGGAAGGTTTTTATTATAAAAGACAATCTAGTGAGCTCATTATTTTATTATTTACAAAGTCGACTTTCTTCACAGGCAGAGCTCTCCCAAGAAAAGACGTCTTTTTTCAACTGCAAGTGGATTTTCTTGAGTTCCAGAACATTGAATTGGATTTTTTTTCTTCATTTCCAGATTTCCTTCAAACAAATGCAGGTTACCTTTGGTGATTTTGAAAGGGGAATTGGATTTTTCATTAAAGATTGGAGAAAACTTCAATATAAACCTTTAAAAATCCAAAAGATTATTTAAAATTCCATGAATACTTTTGAAAATAATAAAGGCAAATCGATTTTATTTAAGAATTTATTCTTCATGCAGCCTTTAATATAGTTCTGGATTTTTAATTAATTTTTTAAAATTTCTCCAGCCAAGAAATCGCCTTTTTGCAAATTTATTTAAAAATTCTCTAACTTCGAGTTTCTTACAGGCACAATGTCTTCTCCAAAGAATGTGGGAGGTGGAGTAAGAAAATCTCAAGTCAAGGAAGTCCTGAAGGAATTTTATCCAGAATCTCAGTTGTCCTTGAAGTGGAGGAAAGTTACAGATACAAACTTTGAACAATTTAATGCGATTCAGCACAAGAGAAGGATGTTTGGCACAGAAAACGAAATGCCTACTCCTATTGCCTCAAATATTGTTAAGTCTGGACTTCATCAAGCAGCAGGATTTCCGCCTGCGGTTCAGTGCAATGAGTTAATGGTTGAATGCGCCAGAAGGTACAATCCTCAAACAAGATCAATTAAAACTCCGAATGGAATCACCTTGGCCTATTTCACAGAGGATTCAATCAGGGAAGTATTTGGTATTCCCCATCGCCGGAAAATGTTGAACAGGACTCAGCAAGAATCACAGGCCATGTTCGATCAAGCCAAGGAATCATGTTTGGACATCATCAATTCCAACTAGATTAAAGAACCCAAAAGGCATCGCTCCAAGTTGCCAAAGAGACTGATTTGCACAGATTTTAAGATAGAATACAGTGATACGATTCACATGCTGAACAGAGTTATGGGAACTTCTCAGGGAGCCTTCTTTGAGGTATGGATGTTTTCATATGTGGAGGAAATCGTATTGGGAATGGAGGCTGTAAATTGGGCCAAGTTGATAAGTGATAATATCGATTTCCAGTTGAGAAATCTTGAAAAAACTAAAACCTTTTACATGAGTTCTTATGTGGTTTATATCCTAGCAAGATTCACTAAGTACAGAGGACTGATTTGTAAAGGCGAAGTGGGACTTCGGAAAGATCAACTCAAATCATATGAATGTTACCCGCAGCTCCAGCTACATTACAGGGACAATTTCAAGATAACAAATGATGCCTTCCTCATGTACATCACACGAGTTCTTCAAGGAACAGTGCAGAGAAGGCTATCTAAAGAAGCTATGGCAATGCTTGACAAGTTCGGGTCTTGGTTTATCCAGTTTCCGACATTTACTTATATAAGAATTCATGGATTCTCTGATGCTCCGTACAGACTTCCTCGATACCCAATGGACAAAATTGTTATGCTTGAGGTAGCAAGGCAACTAGCATGTGTAGACTCCATTCAGGCGAAGAAGAACAAACAAGGAGTGGATTTTCCGGTTGCAATTGGAAAAATGCTAGAAGTCTGTCCTTCATTACAGTCAGCCAAAATAGCAGGGGTAGAGTTGCAATTTTACAAATTCAGCACCTATAATCCAAGGTCCGATTATCATCCATACCTAAGAATACACGGGAAGAAGTCCCTTCATGTTATGCAGATCGAAGATTACTGGTCTAACCTGATGGACGAGTATGGAGTAAGGAAGAAGGCTTGGTCAAGAATTCCAGTTGAACTTGTGAAAAGGTGCGATTTGTTTCCTATACCTGACCAAGTGAAAGACAACGGGGACTACATTCACCCTCAGTTTGAACAAGAAAAAGATAAGCCTATTTTATTGCCTAACTGGACACAACCTGAGATGGCTAATTTGAACACATTGATGAAGGACATTTTTGCTTACTCAAGGGAATGGGTCGATGGTCAGATCAGCAAGTTGAGGAAGGAAGGAATTTCTCTTACTTACGCCACATTAAACAATAAGGATGGCCAGGAGGAAGCAATTGGCGAAAATCCTGATGAATCTGCATATCCCAGCAAGAGGAAGGTAGTAAGTGGAAACCTTCAACTAGAGGAAAAGGAGTCAACTAATGAGGAATTGGAAAGTAAGAAGCAGAAGGTGACTGAAAATCCCTCATCTTCAAGGACTTTGTCAATTGGAGTAATCAAAAATGTATCCATTGTTGATATCGAGCCAAGCTATGAGCAAGAAATTCAGTTTCAAGAGTTAGAACAGGTAGATTCTTTCCAAAATCAAGCCTCCACGAAGTGTTTGGAAGTAAATGATACTTTGATGATTGAAGGTGCAGGAGATACTGAGATTCTTGAGGACAATGAAGAACTAGGAGATGAGGTAATTTCTACTCTTAAGGGAATTAATGATGATGTTCAGTTAGAAGATGGAATGGAATTATCCACAATCCTGGATTGGCTAACTGAAAGTTTGAAGAAGAAGTCCAGACCACTGGATGAGGTTCAACCAGTTGAGAGCATACAGGACTTCCTAGAAAGAATTGGCAAGGCTAAAATGCCAAAGAGGCCTAAGAAATATTCTCAGATTACCAGGAACGATACAAGATCCAGGATCTTGCAGGTGGCAGTCCCGAAAGTTGATAAGCCAAGAGATCAGATTGCTCCTATGGATTATGAAGTTACAACGTTGGACATTGGGCCAACGACAATAGATCAGGATTTCCATGAGTTGGCAGACACTTCCAAAGCCATTAGGGAAAAGTTTGATAAAACAGAAGAGAAGAAGGAAAGGTTGGAATTAGAAAATCTAAGGCTGATAGAGTTCATTCAGCAGCTAACAGCCCCTTTGCGTCAGGAAAATGCAGCCTTTATTCCACCGTCATCTCTTACTCCGGAGTCCGTTGATGTCCTTGAGGCTATGAGGATTACGAGTCAAGCTACCAAGAGTTGGGTTACCAATATTTCAAAACAAATGGAGCAATTCTTGGAGAAGTGCGCCCAAACTTATGACAGATCTGCACTGCTGATAACTGAAGTTAGTCAAGTTGAGGACCATTGGGAAGATTTCCAGTATGTACAGGACAAAGTGATACCTCGTTTGAGGGTTCTAAAAGAAGTTTCCTTGCAAATTTTGATCCAGGAAGGTGTTGTCGAAGAAGGAGCCTCGTATGATTTCAGCAGGTGGTATTATTCCTTATTGGCCAAAAAGAAGACATATGATGGAATAAAGGAAGAATGTGCTGCTATACGGAGCACGATTGAGAAAATTCAGTTCAAAATCCTCACTTCTCTTGAAGGATTAACAGGACAAGAACATCATGATACGAATGGCTTAGATTTAGAAGGATTGAAGAAAAGTGTGATGAGCATTTACTTCAAGGAAGTGCAGATTATTACAGAGAATCAGCTTGATGATATGTCTTCCCTTTTGACCTTCATGGAGAACTTTCAGAAGCAGGAAGCTAGATGGGAAGGAACTTTTAATCAGTGCCTGGAGACCTTGGACGTGATTGGAATACAACTGGATTCTGTGCCAAATATCTCAATGGAGGAACTTGATTCTGTGTTAGCCAAATTTCTTGCATTTGCAGCTAGGGAGCGATCCAAAGGGAATTGCATTCTGGATTCCTACTTGCTCGAATGAAGTGCAAGTTGTCATTATTTCCATCCTCCAAGTGGCGTGTTCTGCTTGTGCCACGTGTCTTTGAGTTTGTTATGCTTTTAGTGTTAGGGTTTGTCAGGATTGATCTTGGTCGTTGATTTCAAATTTAATCTTGGCCGTTGCTTTGTAATTGGGGTGCCTATATAAACCCCATTCATTTCATTTATTCAGGGAGAGATTGATGAGATTGTTGCAATATTGTTGTTTAAATAATAAGTGGATTCAGAGTTGAGCATTTATTATTTCTATGAGCCCGCATGGTTTCATTGATTTCTTCAAAATAGAGTAAATTTGTTTTCAAGTATTTTAGATGAATGAAAGATTGATAGTGTTGGAAAGTGGAATTAGTTCATACCTTTTTCAATTGGATGATTTTCAATTTGATGTGTAAGGTTAGTCTGAACATTAAAATTGCTTAATTTGAGTTCTATTATCTATATGCATTGGTCGAATTGATGGTGATATAGTGTAATAGGATATCTTTCGTAAACCCTTGAAGATTGCACTGTCTTTGTCTAGTTGTAGTGCCGTGCTTGGCGAAGCAAAGATTGGTTTAAATTCCATTATCCAGCATTTGTCTCCGAAGTTCATAGGATTAGTTCTGCATAAATCTAGTTCCTTTACCCTCATCCTTTTTTCTTATTTATTTTATCCTAAACTGAAAATTCCGAAAACATAAGAGCGTTTAACGTTACATCAATCCAACTCCCTACTTTGAGTAAGTTCCTCATTTCAAGGCCCCTTTGTGAAACCAGCATATCACATCATCCATTGAGCTTGTCCATCCCCCAAACCGGAACATTGGAATTACCGTATGATCTTTTTGGCAATCTTAGCATAAAGTGTAATTTTTCAAGAGAGGATAAAGCTGCCTTTGGGCATTCTTTTTATTCTAAAAGTGTGGGGTGTGTCACAAAACATGCATCAACACTAAAATTGGCGCTAGAAGGAGGGCCTGAACAGCAATAACTGAGTAGTGGAATTCCAGACCCAATCAAATTTTTTTTATCTGTGGAGACTCTTTTACCCTCTTCCACGCGCTCAACACTAAAATTGGCGCTAGAAGGAGGGCCTGATGCGAACAACTGAGTAGTGGAATTCCAGGTGAACAAAATGCAGTATGGTGTTGCCACATGAATTTCCTTTTAACATACCTGTTGAGCAACCAAATCAACCACCCACCGATATCATTGATCAATTGTACTCACTAGCGTGGAAAACACAGACCAATCGTGTTCAGTTTGGTTAGACAAGCCGTGTTCTCACTAGGGAGGAAGAAAAGGGAAAAAATTTTGAAGAAGCAATTCAAAGAGATTTAATAAGACAGAAAATCGATCATTTGAAACAGACTTTTGACGAGATAGAACAATCATTTGCCACCAGTTCATCCTCAACAAATCCAAGTTCTTCCAATACCATGAAGAATGGTGCTTCCGGCCAACGTTCCTAATCCAAATCAGGATCCGCAACCGGTATTACAACCAAACTTAGTTTTTCATGATGAACAAGAAGACATTATCACCAAATTGTTTAGCCTTGCTTGGAAAGTAAAGAGAAACGCCCCTGATTGGCTCTGAATGCGTTTTATTCTTGAACAAGAAGAAGAGAGAGCTAGGCGTATTGAGTTCAACGTTTAGAGAGATCTTCTTGTAGAAAGATTTGAAGCTCTTCAGTGACAGCATAATCAACAAGTTCATCAACAAGCGAACCAGCCAGCTCGTGAAGTAGTCCCTCCCCGTCCTCAACAAGATTGAAGAAGGCACATTAGATCGAATTGGTTCCTTTTCAGCAGACAGATTTTGAAGGATTGCTAGATCTACACCAAATACTTTCAAAGAATTTGTGGAGTTGTCACCCTATAGAAAAAGACAAAGAAAGAAAATAGAGATATCACAAGGAGAAACATCTAGCGTGGTGAGTCCTAGTGAAGAGATACTATCACCCAGAAGAGAAGCACCAATTGGAGAAGTTTCTTCCAGTTTATTTCAGACACCGCCACCACAAGTTCCAATATCAAACTCAGCTCAAGTCCCAGTATTTGTACAACCCATTCAACCAGTTCAGATAAATAAACCAAACGTTCCAATGGCTTGGCATCCAGCTAACGCGTCGCCTCTCACTACATTTTCCGATTATCATGAGATGCCCAAGAATCCGGAGCATTTTTGCTCCAAATTCCAAGTTGGTGATGTCAACCAGACAGCTGATGAACATATCAAGATTTTTGAAGACACTCTCCAGAACTGAGATATTCAACATGAAGATGTAGCATGTCGATTATTCCCATGCTCTTTAGGAGAAGAAGCATATTACTAGTACGTCAACCTACCAGTGAATTCAATCCGAACTTGGAAAAATTTAAAAGATGCCTTCTTGGCAAAATTCTGATTGCCAACCACACCCGCTGAACTCTACCGACAGTTTGTTGAAGTGAAAAGATCAGAACATGAACCAATTAGCACCTTCAACAACAGATTTCATAAGGCGTATACAAGGTTACGTGATCCTTATGAATTGAATGATACAACAGCATTACCAGTATATTATGCGGCTTTGGATAGTCTCACTTCCATGTTTGTAAGAAGAGCCAACCCAGTTCCGCCTGACCTCAAAGGGGCATATGCTGAAGCAATTAAAGTTAACTCTGATTTAGGCATGAATGTTGTCGGACCACTTAACCATTTGGGGTATGCCGCTATGCCAAATCAGATAGCGGGGATCAACCAGGCATTGGCACATCACATGCCAGTCATGAACCCCATTTTGCCACCCAACAATCAATTGGTAATTCACCCAGGAGGTCCTATTTCTCAAGCACAACCTTCACAGCCTATGTATCTGCATAATACAACAACATCCACCAAGACACAAGAAGAAAAAGAAGAAATGAAAGAGTTAGTTGAACAAGTGAAGAAATTGTCTACTGAGGTAACTCGCCTGAGAAATAAAAACAATCAACTCCATAACATGCAAAGGAATTCTCAAGGATACCAAGGTAATTATCAAAATTACCAAGGTCAATCAAATAATGCTCAAGGCTACCGCAACAATAACCAAGGATATCAGAAGAGGACGTGGAATACAGGACCGAATAATGGAAACGTGGCATCACCCCTAGATAATCCTGCAACTCGAGAAAATCGACCACCAGAAAGTATACTCCTCACCGAATCAGCCTTGTCAGGATGGTGTCGGTTACACAACACCAATCAGCATTCTGAGACACAGTGCAGAGAATTTTAGCTCGCAGCTGACATTTTTCAAAGAGAAATACAAAGGGAAATACCAGATGACCCATCTACTACTATAGTCCCTGTAGTGAAGTACGATCAAGCTCTAGTCCTGGACGACTTCACATTCCCGCCACTATTTGAGCAATATCAAGCACCTAACCAATTCAGACGATTCCCACCAGCATCAGCCAATGAGCCAGTGGAGGCGCCACCTCCTATGTGTTGGCATGCAATTGCTGACAGATCAGTAGAGGATACGACGAATTACTATTTCCCACCCCTAAATGACAGTGTACTGGTCAAAGGTACAAAAGAAGTTCAGACATTTCAACAGATAGGGAACGGGCAAACAAAGGTTTATTATAGAAAGAATCAGGAGCCCTTAACCACATCAGTTCCCCCACACAATTTTCAAACTCCACCGCACCCGAATGCGAGTAACAACCCTTCTCTTCCAAAAGACGCACCGCAATACAGACAAGGAAACAATGCTAGCAGTTCTACTAGTAGCACCCCTCCTAAGGATGAATTGAATAGATTAAGCCGGTACGTGACTGAGGAAGTGAAGAAAATCAAAGTAAATGTGTCATTGTTCGAGTTAATGAAAGTACCAGAAATAAGGAACACGTTTATTGACAGCCTGAAAGATCCAACGCAGGATCTAGCTCACACAGTTCAAAAGACTGCAAATCCTGCAGGCAATATCAATATGGTTCAAGAGGAACAATTACAATTTTTTCAAGAACAACCACAGAATTCAAATGTTTCCTATGGGTCCCAGAGTCCCAAAGTAACTCGAGGCATGTATGAAGTAAAAGAAGGCGTGGAAATGCCGGGACACAAAACAGTGAAAGCTGAACAAACACGCCAAAGTTCAAGAGAGAACAAGACAGAAAATCCAATCAAAGAAGCTAAATTTTCACAAATTGAAAAGAACAATAAAGTCAAAACAAATGAGACAGACACTGGTATGCAGAGAAGAAATCCTGTTATATCTTATCAAGGAAAAGATGAACCAGCTCCCTTCCTCGTCTCGCTTAGAATCTTCAATAAACTCCTACATAATTGTTTGATTGATTCAGGAGCATCTAGCAATGTAATGCCGTTAAATGTCTGTCAAAGATTGGGACTAACACCTTCGAAGACAAACAAGAAAGTGACACAATTAGACAAGACGAAGGTTCCTGTTGTGGGAGAGTTCAACAATATTCATATGCAAATATCAACTGACCCGAGAATTCAACATTTCATTGATATTTCAGTAGTCGATATCCCAGGAGGATATGGAATGGTCCTAGGAAGAGACTGGACCAGAAGGTTAAATGGTTACTTCGCCACGGATTTTTCACACATGTGGTTGCCGTGGAAAGGTATTCCAAATCAAATCAAGGTTGAAAGTACACCGAGACTTAAGATGATAATTACCAAGTACGGGGAAGACAATGAAATTTTATTTTGTGAGACAGATCTTGGTCAGTACAGGCCAAAAGCGTCGGAAATCCTGATGTTACGCTGCTCAAGCAATCAGGAAGATATACCAAAGAATTCAGAAGTTCTTATGGAAAGTGATGAAGAACTTTCACCAAATGAAGATGAAAGTATGTTTGAAAATTTTAGGAGATTTGTGCTCAAAAGCGTAAAACAAGAGAAAGAGCTGGGGAATCATGTTTTCATACAAGACTTATTACTGCCCAATTGGTGCCGGATCCACAATGCCTTTCATTCAGAGTTTTCCTGTGTGATGTGTAAAATGGCACTGGACCAAGTGTACAAAAGACTTCCCCAAGTCCCTGGAGATGAATACTTCAAGTTGGAAGTACAAGATGAAAACAGTGACTCTGAAAGAGAATCTTCACCTAAGGTAGAAATCACTCAAGAAGTTAACAAAGTTCAAATAGATTATTCAGTTGAAGAAATTCAAGGGCAAGAAACGACTAGTCCTATACAATTACCAAATCAAGAGCAAGTTTGGACCTTGAGATTCGATGGTTCAAAATCCAAGAAGGGCAATGGAGCTGGTTATGAATTAATTAACCCATCAGGTGAAGCTTACTTATTAGCTCTGAGATTACAATTTCCCTGTACCAACAACGTGGCCGAGTACGAGTCCCTAGTCCACGGGTTGCTTCATTCAATCCAGAAGAAAGCTAGAATCTTGCATGTTTACGGCGACTCGAAAATTGTGGTAAGGCAAGTAAGAAAGAGATATGCTTGCCATGATAAAAGATTGCGAGGATATAGGAACCGAGTATGGGATCTCATTGAAAGCTTTGACGCTTTTAATATTAAATTAGTATACCGTTCTCAAAATAAAGTGGCAAATTCCTTAGCCCAATCAACAAGTTCACTAGAGCCACTTGAGATGAATGTTATCAAGAAATTTACAATAGAAATCACCTCGACTCCATCAATCCTGAACAACATTACAAACTTTTAAGTGTTCGATGATGATAAAAACATCCTGGACTTCATGACTAATTCTGATATTTTCCTCACTCAAGTCATCGATGAGGAAGAAGATCAAGCGGAAACTGAATTCGATGCAGATGGTATCATGAACCTAAGGACTAACATCATTCCCAAGGGGATGATCCAACTCGAGAGGAGCTTTGACCAAGATCAGATCAATGCCATAAAGCAGCAAAGAAACGAAGGAGGCCAACATGAAGCGGTCAATCTTGGAACACAAAAGGAAGTAAGAAATGTTCTTATTGGAAAAGTGTGCATGAGTGAAGAAAATGAACAGATAGTCAAAAGTCTAAAAGAATTTAAAGATATTATTGCCTGGGACTATGAGGGCCTGAAGACATACGACACTTCAATTATTACACATACCATCCCCCTCAGAGCAGGCAGTAAACCATTCAGGCAACGCCAAAGGCCTGTGAATCCTCTACTGGAACCCCTTATTCTTCAGGAAGTTAAGAAGCTACTTTCAGCAGGCATTATCTTCCCAGTATGACACTCAACGTGGGTCGCCAATTTGGTACCCGTCCGCAAGAAGAACGAAGAGATAAGACTGTGTGTAGACTTCCAGAATCTTAATAAGGCCTTAGAAAAGGATAATTATCCATTGCCCTCATTAGATGAAGTCATTCAAGTTGTGAACGGATCCCAGATGATGTCGTTCCTAGATGGATATTCTGGTTACAACCAGGTCCTCGTAGAACCTGAAGATAGGCTTAAGACGACATTTACAACAAAATGGGGTACATTTGCTTACAAGAGGATGCCGTTCGGTCTAATCAATGCCGGGGCCACCTTTCAAAGAGCTATGGATATTGCATTCAAGGACCTCATAGGGAGGTGTATCATTGTTTATATGGATGACCTTACTGTGTTTTCAAAGGAAAGAGAAAATCACGCCAAAGACTTGATAAGGATATTTCAGAGATGCAGAAAATATGGGATATCCTTGAACCCGAAGAAATGCATATTCGGGGTAACAAAAGGAAAATTGCTTGGTCATGTGATAACAGAGAAAGGTATTCTTATTGATCCAGATCGAGTAGAGGCTATTTCAAGGATTGGTCTGCCAACAAGCCAGAAAGAATTAAAATCTTTTTTCGGAAAGATTAACTTTGTGAGAAAGTTCATCACGGGATTTGCGGAGATAGTTAGACCCTTGAATGAAATGCTCAAGAAGGATGCGAAGATAGAATGGACGGAGCAAACGCGTAAAGCCTTTGAAGAAATTAAGCAGGCAATAGTTGATGCTCCTGTCTTGGTGAGTCCTGATTACACAAAACCTTTTTACCTTTATTCTTTTGCCTCACAACATACGAGTGCCGCCATGTTAACACAAAAGACAGTTGAGAAGGATGAACATCCTATCGCCTTTATGAGTGCACCTTTTAAGGATGCAGAGCTGAGATACCCAAACGTCGAAAAACAAGCATATGCTTTGGTCAGGGCGATAAAGAAATTTTGACATTACATTTTAAGAAGTAAAGTCTTTGCTATAGTTCCAGACGTGACTGTCAAGACTCTTCTCATGCAAAATGAATTAGGAGAGAGAAGGGGCAAATGGGTCACAATTATCTAAGAGTATGACGTTGAAATTCAACCCATGAAGATTGTCTGTGGTCAAGCTCTAACACAAACAATTACCACAGGACCGGAAATCGTACACAAGGTATACGAATTACAGGAAGTATCCCAAGATGAATGGTATGATGATATCACATATTTTTTGCTCAATCATAAATGTCCCAATCATCTCAATCCAGTACAAAAGAGGGCTCTGAGAATGAAGAGTCAACAATATATGCTGCAAGGATCAGTGCTGTATAGAAGAAATCATGAAGGAATTTTCCTAAGGTGTTTGGGGAAAGACGAAGCCAAGCAGATAATAGAGCACTTTCACTCCAGATTTGGAACTGGCCATGGAGGAGCACTAGCAACAGTGCACCAGGTCCTAATGGCAGGCTACTATTGGCCAACAGTTTTCAAGGATGTGTACGATCATGTAAAAACCTGCCACATGTGCCAAATAACTGCCGCTCAAGAGAAGAACCCCGCCATGCCGCTCCAACCAGTGATCGAGGTACGACCCTTTGCGAAATGGGGACTAGACTTCATCGGTATGATCAATCCACCTTCATCTGCGCAACACAGGTATATTCTAACCGCGACTGACTATTGCACCAGATGGTCAGAAGCTCAAGCACTGAAATTATGCACAACCGACACAGTAATTAAGTTCTTAGAGGAGAACATTATCACCAGGTTTGGCTATCCTTATGCTCTAGTTTGTGACAATGGTTCTGCATTTTCTTCTCTGAAATTTTCTAACTGGGCTTTTGAATATGGGGTGAATTTAAAATTTTCTTCGAATTATTATCCCCAAGGGAATGGATTGGCCGAATCCACTAATAAGAATTTGCTAAATGTCATAAAGAAGTTGTTCGACAAAAATCTGAGAGATTGGCATACGCAGTTAAGATTCGCCCTCTGGGCAGACAGAGTGAGAATAAAAGGTTCCTTAGGTACATCGCCATATCATTTGGTTTACGGACAAGACCCCATATTCCCGATATAACTAAAGATTCCCACATTACAGTTCATGCAAGAATGCCTGGACCAAGAAGACAAAGTCAAAACCAGATTGTCTCAACTATTACTATTGGAAGAGAAAAGAGATAAGGCACTGGAGAATTTTTCAAAACACCAAGGAATCGTGAAAAGATGGTTTGACCGAAGAACTGGAATAAAAGCATTTAGAATTTCTGATTTAGTCCTTTGTTGGGACAAAGCACATGAGCGGAAAGGAGACCATGAAAAGTTTGACAATCTGTGGATGGGTCCCTATCAAATTTCAGAGATTCTTGGAGACAATGCATTTAGATTGAAGACGTTAACCGGAGAGGATGTTCCATTGCCCGTCAATGGGAGATTCCTCAAACACTATTTCCAGTCCTAGACTCCTCGCGAGTCTTGCCCTTGCATATAATTAGTCTAGTTTCTTTCGGGTTGGTTTTTGTTTTAGTTTAGTTTCCCTTGCTTTGGTGTGCGTTAGTTTAGTTGTTTTGTTTTCCTAGATTAGTTTGCTTTGTTTGCTTTCGTTTGTTGCTTTAGGTTTGTTTTGAATAAATGAGGATCCACATCTGCAAAAGGTGGTAAAGATTTAGGCACACACTGGTCTTATTCCACAAAGTAATGAACGGATTATTCCTTTGATAAATATTTGTTAAGGATCCCGGAATCCGAGATTGAATTCTCTAATTTAACTCTAGATTAGGACTTCTACTTGGCTAGAAGGGAATCCTCTATTATGTTTTGACACTGAATCTTACAATCATCATATTTTACACACTTAATCAAAATCTATGAATCATAATGGTCTCCTAGGCGAAGTCACTGGCTAAAAGTAATCAAAAGTCTCGCTTCAGCGCCACTATAATGCTCAAACCCAGGTGAGCTTCATTGCTTACAAGCCAAAGTGTGGAAATATGCAAAATATCAAGAATATCAAAAAGAAAAGAGAAAGAGAACCAAAAGAAAAGAATGAAATACTTGGCTTTTGGGTGTGCGGACATCTCTACAGGTGTACAAAAGAAAACAATGATAAATCGCCAGAAGTAGAGCAATCTCCATGAGATTATAGAAGATAACCTCACCGGGGCTATGGATGCTCGCTGGCAGTGAGGCTCTATACAAGGATGCTTTTGGAGTTGAGATGAAAATACACAAATAGCCATGATGGAACCAAAGAGTCATATTGGTTTTACGAGACGGAAATGAATACATTTGCACCCACTTGTGATTAAGGGAAAAGGTGTCTCAATCCAATTTAGAATTCCTCTTCTTTTTGAGTACAAATTTTAACCTAAGGATAAGTTAGTGTGATTTAAATCGGAGATACCGGATTCAAAATGGGTCTTTATCTTAGGAATGTTCTGAAACATTCCTCACGTGGAGTCGCCAGATGTTGTGACCTTTTTCACACATCGCCCCATTGCAAATGGGGACCCTCACTGGTTTGCTCTTAGGGTTTAGCGTTGAGTGGAAATTTCATAGTCTCTGATATCTGGGAATTTCATGTCAAGGTCTGGGGTCATCGTCCGAGCCAAGTTGGGAGTTTGAGCCCGAAACTGAACGTAAACGTCATGGAAGTGCTTAGAGGGCCTCACAGACGAGGATTGCCTGTGCTTTTGCTCAATTCTGACACTTCCTATTTTTTAGGGATTCTGCTTTTTTGCTTTTTTGCTTTTTTCCTTTTTGGCATTTCTGGCCCAATCTGGAATTTACTATTTTTAGAAAGTTGCTTTTTGCTTTTTTCTATTTTTAGTAAGTTTCTATTTTTAGAAAGTACAGGGTGTCATTAGCATTTGAGTCAAAAGTTTCTATTTTTGGAACTAAAAAGCAGGCAAAAATAAAGCAAAAAATCAAAAAATCATGAGAAAAGCAGAGAAAAAGCACATGCAAAGCAGAGAAAGGTGCATGCAAGATGAGAAAAGCAGAGAAAGGCGCATGTAAGATGAGAAAAGCGAGGAAAAAGCGCATGCAAAGTCAAAAAATCAACTGGATAAGATCACGCCTTTGAGGGAAAATCACTGAAAAATCAACTAAAAAGCAAGTAGATCATGGCAAAATTCGCCTAAGTCTGGAAGAGGTACGCCCTTGAGAAAATCCAGTTGAAACTTTAGAAAATCCAGTTCGAAAATCCATTGATCAAAGGGAAAATCCAAGTAAAATTCATCTATTTGAGGAAATTCGCATTCTTCAAGAAAATCCAGTTGGACAAAGTGAAAATTCCAGTTGGACAAAGTAAAAATCGACTAAGGCATAAAAAATTATTGAACTGGACTTTAGGAAATTGAGTGAAGTGAAAATTCCAGTTGGGAAGTGAAAAATCCAGTTGGAAGTCGAATTTTCTCAAGGTGGAATCGAATTTTTTCTAAGGCAAAGTCATTTTGAGAAGTCAAAATTCCAGTTGAAAAGTCAAGAAGTCCAGTTGAAGGTCGAATTTTGCTAAAGGCAAAAATAAAAGAAAAACTTAAGTTTTATTTTAAAACTTAATCACCAAGCCAAAAGGGACGCCTTGTTTGAAAAGTCAAAGATCAGGATAAGATTGCTTTTTCGTTTTTAAAGCAAAATGCAACCAATGAGAGAAAGAAATCGACCTAAAACAATTTGGGAAGGTTTTTATTATAAAAGACAATCTAGTGAGCTCATTATTTTATTATTTACAAAGTCGACTTTCTTCACAGGCAGAGCTCTCCCAAGAAAAGACGTCTTTTTTCAACTGCAAGTGGATTTTCTTGAGTTCCAGAACATTGAATTGGATTTTTTCTCTTCATTTCCAGATTTCCTTCAAACAACTGCAGGTTATCTTTGGCGATTTTGAGAAGGGAATTGGATTTTTCATTAAAGATTGGAGAAAACTTCAGTATAAACCTTTAAAAATCCAAAAGATTATTTAAAATTCCATGAATACTTTTGAAAATAATAAAGGCAAATCGATTTTATTTAAGAATTTATTCTTCATGCAGCCTTTAATCTAGTTCTGGATTTTTAATTAATTTTTTAAAATTTCTCCAGCCAAGAAATCGCCTTTTGCAAATTTATTTAAAAATTCTCTAACTTCGAGTTTCTTACAGGCGTAATGTCTTCTCCAAAGAATGTGGGAGGTGGAGTCAGAAAAGCTCAAGTCAAGGAAGTCCTGAGGGAATTTTATCCAGAATCCCAGTTGTCCTCGAAGTGGAGAAAAGTGACAGATACAAACTTTGAACAATTTAATGCGATTCAGCACAAGAGAAGGATGTTTGGCATAGAAAACGAAATGCCTACACCTATCGCCTCAAATATTGTTAAGTTTGGACTTCATCAAGCAGCAGGATTTCCGCCTGCAGTTCAGTGCAATGAATTAATGGTTGAATGCGCCAGAAGGTACAATCCTCAAACAAGATCAATTAAAACTCCCAATGGAATCACCTTGGCCTATTTCACAGAGGATTCAGTCAGGGAAGTATTTGGTATTCCCCATCGCCGGAAAATGTTGAACAGGACTCAGCAAGAATCACAGGCCATGTTCGATCAAGCCAAGGAATCCTGTTTGGACATCATCAATTCCAACTGGATTAAAGAACCCAAAAGGCATCGCTCCAAGTTGCCAAAGAGACTAATTTGCACAGATTTTAAGATAGAATACAGTGATATGATTCACATGCTGAACAGAGTTATGGGAACTTCTCAGGGAGCCTTCTTTGAGGTATGGATGTTTTCATACGTGGAGGAAATCGTATTGGGAATGGAGGCTGTAAATTGGGCCAAGTTAATAAGTGATAATATCGATTTCCAGTTGAGAAATCTTGAAAAAACTAAAACCTTTTACATGAGTTCTTATGTGGTTTATATTCTGGCAAGATTCACTAAGTACAGAGGACTGATTTGTAAAGGCGAAGTTGGGCTTCGGAAAGATCAACTCAAATCATATGAATGTTACCCGCAGCTCCAGCTACATTACAGGGACAACTTCAAAATAACAAATGACGCCTTCCTCATGTACATCACACGAGTTCTTCAAGGAACAGTGCAGAGAAGGCTATCTAAAGAAGCTATGGCAATGCTTGACAAGTTCGGGTCTTGGTTTATCCAGTTTCCGACATTTACTTATATAAGAATTCATGGATTCTCTGATGCTCCGTACAGACTTCCTCGATACCCAACAGACAAAATTGTTATGCTTGAGGTAGCAAGGCAACTAGCATGTGTAGACTCCATTCAGGCGAAGAAGAACAAACAAGGAGTGGATTTTCCGGTTGCAATTGGAAAAATGCTAGAAGTCTGTCCTTCGTTACAATCAGCCAAAACAGCAGGGGTAGAGTTGCAATTTTACAAATTCAGCACCTATAATCCAAGGTCCGATTATGATCCATACCTGAGAATACACGGGAAGAAGTCCCTTCATGTTATGCAGATCGAAGATTACTGGTCTAACCTGATGGACGAGTATGGAGTAAGGAAGAAGGCTTGGTCAAGAATTCCAGTTGAACTTGTGAAAAGGTGCGATTTGTTTCCTATACCTGACCAAGTGAAAGACAACGGGGACTACATTCACCCTCAGTTTGAACAAGAAAAAGATAAGCCTATTTTATTGCCTAACTGGACACAACCTGAGATGGCTAATTTGAACACATTGATGAAGGACATTTTTGCTTACTCAAGGGAATGGGTTGATGGTCAGATCAGCAAGTTGAGGAAGGAAGGAATTTCTCTTACTTACGCCACATTGAACAATAAGGATGGCCAGGAGGAAGCAATTGGCGAAAATCCTGATGAATCTGCATATCCCAGCAAGAGGAAGGTAGTAAGTGGAAACCTTCAACTAGAGGAAAAGGAGTCAGCTTATGAGGAACTGGAGAGTAAGAAGCAAAAGGTGACTGAAAATCCCTCATCTTCAAGGACTTTGTCAATTGGAGTAATCGAAAATGTATCCATTGTTGATATCGAGCCAAGCTATGAGCAAGAAATTCAGTTTCAAGAGGTAGAACAGGTAGATTCTTTCCAAAATCAAGCCTCCACGGAGTGTTTGGAAGGAAATGATACTTTGATGATTGAAGGTGCAGGAGATACTGAGATTCTTGAGGACAATGAAGAACTAGGAGATGAGGTAATTTCTGCTCTTAAGGGAATTAATGATGATGTTCAGTTAGAAGATGGTATGGAATTATCCACAATCCCGGATTGGCTAACTGAAAGTTTGAAGAAGAAGTCCAGACCACTGGATGAAGTTCAACCAGTTGAGAGCATACAGGACTTCCTAGAAAGGATTGGCAAGGCTAAAACGCCAAAGAGGCCTAAGAAATATTCTCAGATTACCAGGAATGGTACAGGATCCAGGATCTTACATGTGGCAGTCCCGAAAGTTGACAAGCTAAGAGATCAGATTGCTCCTATGGATTATGAAGTTACAACATTGGACATTGGGCCAACGACAATAGATCAGGATTTCCATGAGTTGGCGGACACTTCCAAAGCCATTAGGGAAAAGTTTGATAAAACAGAAGAGAAGAAGGAAAGGTTGGAATTAGAAAATCTAAGGCTGATAGAGTTCATTCAGCAGCTAACAGCCCCTTTGCGTCAGGAAAATGCAGCCTTTATTCCACCGTCATCTCTTACCCCAGAGTCTGTTGATGTCCTTGAGGCTATGAGGATTACGAGTCAAGCAAGCAGGAGTTGGGTTACCAATATTTCAAAACAAATGGAGCAATTCTTGGAGAAGTGCGCCCAAACTTATGACAGATCTGCACTGCTGATAACTGAAGTGAGTCAAGTTGAGGACCATTGGGAAGATTTCCAGTATGTACAGGACAAAGTGATACCTCGTTTGAGGGTTCTAAAAGAAGTTTCCTTGCAAATTTTGATCCAGGAAGGTGTTGTCGAAGAAGGAGCCTCGTATGATTTCAGCAGGTGGTATTATTCCTTATTGGCCAAAAAGAAGACATATGATGGAATAAAGGAAGAATGTGCTGCTATACGGAGCACGATTGAGAAAATTCAGTTCAAAATCCTCACTTCTCTTGAAGGATTAACAGGACAAGAACATCATGATATGAATGGCTTAGACTTAGAAGGATTAAAGAAAAGTGTGATGAACATTTACTTCAAAGAAGTGCAGATTATTACAGAGAATCAGCTTGATGATATGTCTTCCCTTTTGACCTTCATGGAGAACTTTCAGAAGCAGGAGGCTAGATGGGAAGGAACTTTTACTCAGTGCCTGGAGACTTTGGACGTGATTGGAATACAACTGGATTTTGTGCCAAATATCTCAATGGAGGAACTTGATTCTGTGTTAGCCAAATTTCTTGCATTTGCAGCTAGGGAGCGATCCAAAGGGAATTGCATTCTGGATTCCTACTTGCTCGAATGAAGTGCAAGGTGTCATCATTTGCCATGCTCCAAGTGGCGTGTTCTGCTTGTGCCACGTGTCTTTGAGTTTGTTATGCTTTTAGGGTTAGGGTTTGTCAAGATTGATCTTGGCCGTTGATTTCAAATTTAATCTTGGCCGTTGCTTTGTAATTGGGGTGTCTATATAAACCCCATTCATTTCATTTATTCAGGGAGAGACCTATGAAATTGTTGCAATATTGCTGTTTAAATAATAAGTGGATTCAGAGTTGAGCATTTATTATTTCTATGAGCCCGCATGGTTTCATTGATTTCTTCAAAATAGAGTAAATTTGTTTTCAAGTATTTTAGATGAATGAAAGATTGATAGTGTTGGAAAAAGTGGAATTAGTTCATACCTTTTTCAATTGGATGATTTTCAATTTGATGTGTAAGGTTAGTCTGAACATTAAAATTGCTTAATTTGAGTTCTATTATCTATATGCATTGGTCGAATTGATGGTGATATAGTGTAATAGGATATCTTTCGTAAACCCTTGAAGATTGCACCGTCTTTGTCTAGTTGTAGTGCCATGCTTGGCGAAGCAAAGATTGGTTTAAATTCCATTATCCAGCATTTGTCTCCGAAGTTCATAGGATTAGTTCTGCATAAATCTAGTTCCTTACCCTCATCCTTTTTCTTATTTATTTTATCCTAAACTGAAAATTCCAAAAAACATAAGAGCGTTCAACGTTGCATCAATCCAACTCCCTACTTTGAGTAAGTTCCTCATTTCAAGGTCCCTTTGTGAAACCAGCATATCACATCATCCATTGAGCTTGTCCATCCCCCAAACCGGAACATTGGAATTACCGTATGATCTTTCTGGCAATCTTAGCATAAGAGGTAATTTTTCAAGAGAGGATAAAGCTGCCTTTGGGCATTCTTTTTTTATTCTAAAAGTGTTGGGTGTGTCACAAAACCTTTAGCATCAACAATACCTCAACCTTAGCTTGGGCGCCCAAGTTAATAGAAGCATTTTAGAATGATATAATTGTTTAGAAACAACTTCAAGTCATTTTATTAGGCATCCAAGGTCCTTTTTATGTCCCCTTATGACCCCTCAATAATAAAATATAAAGTTACTTTAATAAAGCTCACTTTTCAAAGCTTAACTCAAATATTTAAATGATTTAAGCTTAGTAACTTTATACCAACTGAATATGTGCTACTGTGACAAGCTTGACCAGGTCCTGCTTACCCTAGTTGACTTACTACTTTTAGAAAGTACTAAAAATAGTAAGTAGCACCAAGAAACTCGAGTCAGAGAGAAACTAAGATGCTCAAAAGGGCCCATCGAGAACTGAAGCACAGTACCAGACCCCCTACTAAAAATAGCACTTACTAAAAATAGTAAGTGTATTAGAATCAAACCCATCCGACAAAGGACATCAAAAAATGGGGACATTACAATAATTAATAAAGGAGCGATTATGGAAAAGAATTAGCAGCAATTATATTTTATAAAGGAGCAGCAATTGTATTTCATAGAAGGCAGTGCTCAAGTTTATGAAGACAGCGCTTAAGTTTACAATGGCAGCAATTTGATTAAAGCAATGTTTAAGGTTATGAATGGGCACTTCATAAGGCAGGGATCAAGTAAAGTTTAAAGACAGAAATTATATAAAAGGCAGCAATTAAGGTTTGAGTTAAGGCTAGTCTCTTAACAAAAGGTCATAACCTTTCAAAGGGAGACCACTCTTCAATGAGATGCCTCTCTTCATGAAGGCATGAAGATATAAGATGTGAGTGTGGAATAGGGAGAAGAGTTTGGAAAATAAAAGACATGTCATACATACACCAGCAGTCTTTAAAGAACAGATGTGAGTGTAAGAAGATATATATGTGATCAAGGGAAGATTTATGAGAAAAGAATATATACATTCAAGGAAGATTTGTATGAAGAAATTATAGAAGAATTATTGTCATTTGATGGAAGGCAGATTTGTGCAAAGGAAAATATTCAAGAAGGCGTACAAAATTAAAGGAGATTGAATTGTCCATCATCCGTCGTAGAAGCAACACTAATAAGGTGGAATTTTGTTTGGGAGTTGGTACTTCCTAAAGAAGAGATTGATGTCTCTCACTAAGTTGGTGCTTAGCAATAGGGGTTGGTGCCTCCAATAGGTTGGTGCCTACGAATTGAGGGAATTGGTGTCTCCAAGTAGGTTGGTGCCTATGAAACTTGTAAGAGAGTTTTATATAAGCAACATTTTGCCGTGGTTTTCTCCCATAAGGGTTTCCACGTAAATTGTGTGTTCTTGTTATTGATATTGTGCAATTAATGTTATTGTGATTGTTAAGTTGAAAAGTAAAAGAATGTATTATATTGATTCACCCCTCCCCCCCCTCAATATAATCGTGTGCTCATCATCGTGTGTATTGGAACTGCTTATGAACATGCTTTTAATTATTCCTGCTAAGCTAAGACATTTTCATTTCTATGTTAACAGTTTTGCCTAATTCAATCCACCACTACATCCTTTCCTCCATCATAGGTATTTCTAACTTGTAGATTCTTGGTAGCTCAAAACTTTCAAATTCCACAATTTTGCAGATTACTTTTTGTAATTGAAATATCCCAAACTATTAACCTCTTTGATTTATCATTCTTGTCCCATCCCATTGTAATTTGGATGTGGATATTTATTTCTTGTTAAATAGTATTTTAAATTTTTATGTAATGAATTTTGTGTGTTTATAATTACTGTGTCGATGTGTTTGTATGTGCAATGATTATTCTATTGAATTGTTCAGCATTTCATTACACAAATTTGTATTGTGTAACACAAATACTAATAGTTTATGACATTTCAGGCACAGGTTACTGGGGGAAAGTTTGAAATAGATCTGGATTACTAAGTAAACAATACTAGATTTGGATGCTTCCACTTCCCATCTTGTTACACACTTGATGTTGGAGACAAGCCAACTAGCAAGCATGATTGTGCAAGTGGCATTACATGTGGCTCATATACTAGTACCTACATCATCTATATGGATAGTGATGATATTTTTGAAAACTCATATAATGTTGATGTCTAAGCAGATATGCCTAATTGTTAACATATGTCTAATCAGATTAGCCTAATTGTTAACATATATCATGACAATCGAGTTTGACAAATTGACGTCATAGTATTTTTAATTTTTATAGAGGTTTTATTTATTATATGATGCTATTTGGAATATTAAACTTAATTACTGTTGCAAATATGTATATATTTCTTATCATTTACATGTTTTTTTATGGGCATACCCAACCCAACAAAAATTTGACCGAACCTATGAACCCAAACACAAACCAATTCAAAGACTAGTAACTTAGATACTTTGAACTTGAGGTTAAAAATTTCAGTCAAACATTTGAATATTTCACATTTGACATTTAATTTGATTAGTGACAAAAAGAAGGGCTGCAACACAGGTAGGTGTCTATTTTTTCTTTTCTGAATTATTTTACCTTTCAAGTTTCAAGAGTTGAGTTTTTTTTATTTTCATATTTGTTTTTCATTTTCAATTTGCACTTTGAATTTTTTTTTCTTCCTCAAAACAACAACATATGCAATAATGAGGGTAGTGAACATGAAAATGTCAGCATGGAACAAAGAAGAGTTCGGCTGGAAGTTCATCAAGGTGTGGGAGTAGTGTGCGTGAAATCAAACAGCATATAACTCATCTGAATGCCCTTCCATTCTTTAAGACCATATGCAAAGGGCCCGTTCAAACACACTAAACCTTTTCTACAATCTGTAACAGCTTTAGAAAAAGATAAAAAGAAAAATTAGAGAGGAGAAGAGTTTGGTTGTGTCATTTATGCAACAAAGATTTTAGAGGGAGCTACACCAAGGTATCTAGTCACCTTTTGGGCATTACAAGAGAGGGGATCAAGGTTTCTACAAAGATAACCATAGCTGAGAAGGTAGAGGCAAATATATTGTTTATAGAGGGTGAAGCAAGATCTAAGAGTATGACAATAGAGTCTATAAAATCTCTTATGTTATCCACTATTAATAGTAGAAAGGTTCTACAAAAGGAAGGAGGCAAACTAGTGAGGTCAAAGACAACTACGCGGTGTCAAATGTGCAATCACAAGAAGTGGCAAATTTTTTGATTGCCAAATTTTTCTTTCCACATGCCATCCCAATGTGGCATCATCTCCCTATTTCAAATAAATGTTGAAAAATACAAATGGCGTTGGTCCCTCATATGCCCCCAATAGAAAACATGAACTACACACTACCCTTCTTGATAGAGTATTCTACTATTGATATGCCTTTGATTTGTCATTTTGTAGTTGTGGCCTTTTGGCCTTTGCATTTTGTTGCATATGCACATTGGTAATGAACATTCAAAAGATTAGACATTGAAATTTTGTTAATTGGCATGTCGACGAATTCTCAATTCAGCTCTAATGTTTCATAATATACTTATATAATGAATATGGTAATGACTTATCAAATGAATATTTAAATTTTCTGTACTTTCAACTTTTTTCTTATTTTTTAGTTGGCATCTCTCCTAGAAAGAGGCCTCCCACCCTACTGTCTCAAAAACATGTCCCTGTCATGTCCCCAAAATGGAACACTAAAATAACATTGCAATACAATAAAATAAATAGCAAAATATAAATATTAAAAATATGAATATATACATTTATTATCATTATAATCATATGATATAATATAAAATTAACTTAAAAATAAATATATACTATATTAATATAAAATATGCAAATATATAAAATAATATAATATACATATCAAATCAAAATAATATTCAAGTTATAGCAGCCAGCATGCTTACATATCAATCAGCAGTTATATTTATTAAGACAGTATAAGCAGCGATTCTTATTAGAGAGGAACAGCGATTAAGGTGGGAAAATACATTAATCTTATAAATAATAAAAGACATGAGGATCGCAGCACGTGAAGACCATTGAATAACCTGGGCAGCATGATAACAATTATTAAAAGGGGTCTTAGTGTAGCAATCACCTATCTAGGGTAGCCTTTAATTATATTAAAGGTAACAATCATTACCAACAGCCTTTAAGAGGCAACGTTGGAAAAATATGAAGGGTTGCATCTTTTGAAAGGGGTGCAAATTATTAAAAAGGTTGTCTATTCACAATAGTAGAATATATAAAGGCAGACAAAACCATTTGCAAGGAACATCATAGAGGAAACAATAAATAAGAAACTGAAAATATACTTAAGGGAATATATATTTATAGGAAATAGATATATATAATAAATGATTATGCAATAATGATGCTTGCAACAATTATTGAGCCTTATAAGTAATTATGATTCTTTAATATAAAAATTGATAGATTTATGTATGTCTTTATCCTATGATCAATCAAATGTGAGGTTGAAGGAAGCAAGTTAGGAGGATGCAGTTTACGGGCCTCCCATGCTAAGTAGGCCACTTTGAGGGTGGAATTGTCTTGGTTCAGACGTTCCTGCCACTCGGGGCCAAGGGGTGGGTTGTCTTCGTCAGACACTTGTGCTCTTGGGCTTAGATGGGTTGAGTAGTTTACAAGCACCCCTTTCAAGGCTCCGCTATCAAGCCAAACTATGATTGATTGTTAGGATGGATTCAAGGAGTCTCAATCATAAGGAGCATGGATAGGAAAAGCAGATACAAGAGTATCCATTAGGCACACCACCCCAAGGGTGGAATTGTCTTGGTTCAGACGTTCTTGCTGCTCGGAGCCAAGGTGTGGGTTGTCTTGGTCGAACGCTCGTGCTCTTGGGCTTAGATGGATAGCTTCGAGCGGACTTATCCTGCTTCTCATCCAAATCTTGTTCTGATTAAAATTTCCACTATGCATTATGGATATTGGCAGTTTAGATAGTCTTGGAATAGTTATGTAGTTTAAATTGATAAGAAATTTATGATGTTCTGATCACATGAATTACATTTCCAATATTATCCAACATGATTGCAGGACCTAAACCCGAGATTTATCTTGTTTAAAGCATTTAAGTGGTCAATTACAGCCCTAACTACATTAAGCTTGTAATTCTAGGACAAGATTTAGGGTTATCCCAAAAAGGGACATTACAGTCCCCATGTTTCTTACTATCCCCATCCTGAAAACTTGGTGGAACATAGTCACCAATAAGGGGGCATCCCATGCTTCTATTATTCAAATTTATTTATTTAATGTGTATTAGTTTACATCTTAAGATCTGTTTGTTCTCTATCCAAAGGAGTATTTGTCAAGGGACACATCCATACAAACAAGCAATAAATATAATAATTAGGCTTATAATGAAGAATCTCCACATTCCATCAATCATAACTATTAGAAAAATGAGTTCTACACAACAAAGTATCAAGTCAGTGTTGGCCTAAGTGGTTTTTGAAATCTAACATTGATTTTTATATTTTTTTAAAGGATAGACCTATAATAAAATGAACCATTCAAAACTGGACATTTCGCAATGGCATCAATACAGTATTCACTTGACAATTGAGAGCAACTCTAATAAATGGCTTGAATATGTATAGCATACTTTTCTAAGAGCATATCAAGTTGCTTCCACTAGATCAAATTGTTTCTAAGAGAAAGTTGTGCTTAAGCACATCAAATTATAAAGAGTATGAAGTATTGTGAAGGAATGATCCATTTGTGTCATTGATTGGCATCAATGAAAGTATCAAGTGAATCACCAATTTTTAGAATTACATGTTGTCAACTTAACTCATAAACACCATATCTCTTCTACATGAGTGACTTACCAAAGAATCATAAACATTTGAAGGCATTGTCAAAGATGACTTCATCTTTAAAAGCCTTAATGGCACACTATAGGTTTCAATACTAAGTGACACACATTTGTCTACTATATCAAATCCAACTAACCATATAAGATCAAGGATGAGGGATGATCATTAGGATGAATACTTGGCAATGCCTATAGATAGCAATTTCTACCTGCTACCATTGACCGCAATGCATGAGAGAGGTTGACATTGGGCCAAATCTGAAAATGAAAATGAATTTAGTGTGTTAAAGTTGGTTTGTGAACAACTTCACTCTTGTAAGGTGTTGCATGTTAATTTTGCAATTGTAGATATCATACAACATAACCAACTTGCCTTAAGATTTCTTGTTGTTTGGTTAATTTTGTGGTCTCAAATTAAATTGTCAATCCTATTGATGTTGTTAAATTTTGGTTTGAGGCTAGTTCCTAGAGATAGATTTGGCATTTGTACTCATGAGCATCATGTTCCCAAGTTATGCTTATCTTATCTTTATAGAGGAACTTTTGAGATGGAGCTTCTCAATTTTTTAAACATATCTATACACTAAGTCATGGAATCACCGATTTGAAATCCATGGAATTGAAATCCAACAAACTTGAACACAAACCCAAAAAATCATTTAAATTCACCAATTAATTTTAACAACACGTGAAGGGCATGTTTCACCACCATAGTTCAAAGCCGCAATGTAACTAGGGTTCTTCTTGCAAAAATGGGAAAGTCAACTTGTAGTCTAAGGAAATCAATGAATTGAAAGCTCGAGGAAATCAAAAAACCTCTTCATGGCAAAGCAAAATAGAGACAAAAAGTTGGAGGCACTATTTATTTTGAGAGAAAGGGAAGGAAAAAAGGAAATTTGGTCTCAAGCGCAATGGGGGACATGAGCCAACCACAAGGAAATAGCAATGGTAGAAGTAACTTGCCTTGGAGGGCACACGTTGAAGGGGCAACTCACTTTTTATGCAAGGCAAGTAACAAAAGAATTATGAGGGAGCCAAGCAATTGGAGGAGCAACAAAGCAACAAGGCATTCTCATTATGTCATTATGCTTGGTGTAATTTGGAACTGCCCAAAAACATTTAACACGATAGAAATTAACCCTAAGCCACCAAGTCCCCACAACCACAAAATTGTGCATACCTTTTGTTGACTCTCAAACATGCATCCCACAAAACCTAAAGACTTGCACCAAAACCTAAGGCCAAAGAGTGTCAACATAGGTAATGGGCAAAACCCACAACCAAACAGTGGCATAAATGGGTTGATTCTTGTGAGTGGGTAGGCTCACCTTCATCTATGGGCTCAGCTAATACCAAGAGGGTATTTCCCAAAGCTATCATTAACAAGTTATCTATCAAAGTATGATGATATGAATAAACCAACAACTTGGCCCAAAAATTTGTCACTAAGCAAAGACTAACTAGTTGCTTGTAAACCCTCTTATTAAGTTGATAACTACATCCTTGAATATGCACCTAAAGATGACAATGATAGTATATCCATACAAGTGGATTCACTTAACCTTCCGTACTCAAGGGAAAAGTGTAGCCATATATAACATGATTCTCTAACAATCTTAACAACTTGTTCTCACTTAGAATGTTCCCTAAGTTATATAACTAAATCATGAAAGCATGTATAACCTTAATCTACTCCTAATCTATTTAGGAAAGAGAGATGATTTAAATGAGAAATGGTTGGCCTACCACCAACCATATTGATGCCTACTCCAATAGGCAATAGAGTCATAACCCACAAAGAAGAAGAGGATACACCTACAAAGCACAAATGGAAGTAGATATGCACATGCATACAAACCAAAAGATAACAATGCATGCAAATAGACATACTTAATAATCCATCTCAATGTTGCAAAAACACCCATGAAACAAAGGAGAGACCATCACAAAAGCTTTGCAATGCGTTAGAAGCCATCACACTTTCATCAGACGCTTGTTACATTCATACCAACAAATGTAGCAAGAAAGGATCCACAACTAAATTCAAGCACCCACTAAATAATTACAAGCCACCATGGAGACATCTATTTACAAGCATTGTGTTCATTGAATACCCTTCCTTTCTATGAGTTACAAAGTATATCTTGTCGTCTTACAAACCAAACTTGCAACACTTGATGCCCTAGAACAATCTAAGACATTATGCGGCCAAGAAATTGGCTCAACAACCAACCATTACAATGTTTTTGCACATGTATATATAGCATCTTGTTACAATGCTCTTTACTTGTTTCGTCAAGGGTCACAAGATTTTGTTGCCAATCAAGGCACTAAATGCCCCAGTGCACAATTTGCAAGAATTTCTTAGATCTATCGTTAGATGACTTGGAGTGTTTGAAACATATTTCCTATGCATAGAGAAGTAATATTGTAGTGTGTGTAGACCTACAAATGCTTTACATTTGTGGCATTAAGGTGCCCATACTCGTCTTTGTTACCTTCACATGGCCTTGTTTGGAATGGACATTTGGCAATAAATTCAACTATTGATGGCATCCTCATTTCTGCATAAAGGTGGGTGGAACTTCTTGTTCAAATGGCAAGGATCCGAAGAAATGCATGCCTAAAGAGTTCAAAAAGTAAGAAAAACTTTGGAATTCAAAGTTGAGGTTTTGGGGATTCATGTGCTTGAAGGATGCATACTTGCTAGAGGGAACCAACAAATCAGGGTTTTAGATGCAGGGATGCAAGGTGAAGCAAAGGTAAGCAAGTACCAAAAATCCTAGAGGTCCAAGAGAGTAAGGTATGATAAGGGAGCAAGGATTGAGAAAATGGGGTACTCACTACCAGAGGAGCAAGTGCAAAGAGGTAAGGGAAAGTTCACGTGCTCAAGGAGAAAGAATTGGCAAGACAACAAGGAACAAGACTCTAGAATAGCCAAAATGAAAGATACAACCGGATTAAGAAATCTAAAAGCTTGTGAATGATTTTCTATTGAGGGAGGCCAAGGATCGGAGTTTTGGCATACCCAATAATAGTGGGGATTAGGGAAACGAAAATCCTCAATGCAGCATGGAGCAAGAAATGAGTTTTGGTACTACCATGTACCTAATACAATTTGAGGAACAAGGGATGGGAAGGCTCGCAAACAATAACAAAGGAAAATCGAATATTTGGGATGCACGATACTCAATACCACATTGCAAGAAGAAGAGAAGAATGTAGAGCCCACCAAGACTTGGGGATTGAGAGTGCACAACATTGTCTGCCTTCAAGTAAAACAATTGCGAAACATCTAGGGAACCACAACATAGTGGGGATCAAGGTTCAAATTCTAGGCATGATGCTTACGTGATGCAAAGATAAAAGGATCCCTAAAGGCTAGAGCCTAAAACCCAAGGTAGGGGGAGGTGGAGAAAATAGATGTGCAAGAGCCTAAATAAGCAAGGAATGTAATGCAAGGGGCACAAGTAACACCAAGGGCATAGGTAAACAAAAGCTCACAAGCCTGCTAGAGTTAGAAAGATCAAGTGCAAAGACACAAGGAAAGGATGAAAAGAATGTTGATAGAGGAAAGAGATATTGACAAGCAAAAGCCCAAAACTCTAATTAACATGACAATGCAAGAGTTTGGAGAATAGGGAAACGTGAAGGGAAGGTAACAAGGTAAGGGAAACCTTGAAACCCAACTTAAGTCAAAAACCAACTCAAAAGACCTTGGCACTTACAAATTTTTTGGTATATTGATATTCAAGTAAATGACAAGGACACGAGGGGAGGAAAAGCACAACATCAAGCACAAAATTGAGCAATGGGGACCATTAAAGAAGTTCTCCAATTGATTATCAATGATGGGAAAAGTAAGACCAAGGCTACAAAGGGGCTCCAAACTAAAGAAATTTTTTGCATTTCAAGGCAAACAAAAAATATTACCAATACTTTTCTCAGATTTTTAGTAGTGCTCCAAAACCGTTAAATTTATGTTTTAATTTTAAAGTGATTTAATTTTTATAAATTATTGTTAATATTAACATTTTTATAAGGTTTCATAATAAATTTTATTTTTATAAATATTTAATTGTTATTTTATTTAATTTTAATCAGGTTTTAAGTTTTTATTAGATTTTAACATAAGTCGTTAAAAAAATAATTAAAAAAATATACATTTATATTGTCAAACTTATCACAAATTTTTTTCTGCATATTATCACTTCAGGAACTTGTTCCAATTTTTTTCTTCATTGATCTCAAACACAAACACAAACCTTTTGACTTGATCTACACACATCTCCAAGACCATTCATTGTAAGGAATTCCAAATATGTCCGGATATACGGTATGAGATCAATTTTTTACTTGAGAATCTTATCAAGCTGTGTCACAGATCAACAATTATGCAGCCATTGCATAAAAACTCTTTTATGTATTCCTTGATACTCTGCTCGCACCATCAGCACACTTTCCACCACTTGATATGCTAATCAATAAAATACTCAACACTTAACAGTGAAGAGTTTATACAGACTACTTCTGTGATCTAGTTTCACAACCCTATCTGCTTCTTCACAATTTTGATTTTAGATGTGTCTTCCATCAGCACCAATCAGTGTGGACTTCAAGGAACAATTATTCTAGAACAGAAGATCAACTTATAGTGCCAAAAGTAGAGGTCCACAAATTTGATGCATCAGAGAAAATTGAAGCTTGCGATTGGATTCATAAACTGTATGTATATTTTTATACGAATCAATGACTAGGTAACTGCATAAGATTGGTGGCACCATCATGATCTGGATGTCCAAGGTAGTCTTAGAGACAAGTACCTGCAAGCATGTATCTTTGTAGATGGTTTGAATGATTAAATATGAGAATGTGTAGAAGCTCTTAAGCCCAACAATTTAGATAATGCCATTTTACAAGCTGAATCATATGAGAAACTGATTAAAAACAAAACAAAGAGCAAGCTGCCATGTTCCTTGTTAAAAGATTAGCCTAGCTCACATAGAACAATAGTCCATTTTGATACAAAAAAGTCATTTCAGGTCAGATCTAATGCTCATAAAGCAGCTAGGGAAGAATTAAGGAAGCAGGGTAGATACTTATAGTGCAAGGAGAAGTGGGCTCTGGGACACAAATGCAAGGTTAAGGTACACATTCAACTCATTGAAATGTTGAAAGAATCAGAAAGTGGTAATGAAGAACAGGAACCAGGTGTTCCAATCATTTCAACCTCAGAAGAATGCCCACTAATGTGCGTGGTAGATTCACCCCCAGCATCCTTCACAGCCATAAAAGGTATCACACCCCACTTTATGAGTGGAAGGATGGATTGGAAGGAGTCACAATTGTTTTGATTGATTCAGGCAGCATCCATAATTTCATTGATTCCAGGCTTACAGTAATCAGCCAAATTACAGCCTTTTATATTTTGTTAGTACATGTAAGTTGTGAGGCTCACTCATTTTGTGCAGTCCAGACCAACTAATTAAATTGTTCGGCCACTGGCACAGCAATTCACCATACCATGCACAAAATCCTGGGTGCAACATACACATGGAATACAATAAATTTGGTTTTATATTTCCAGTGGAGGAAAGAATTGCAGATTTAAAGCTGGTGGAGCAAGCAAACTAGCATTTCTAAGGTTTCAGGCAAATTTCCAAAATCCCAGGACCAAATGCAAGGAGTGTAGCAAGCAATCAGTGCTCAATAAGTACTTTATTGTAGAAAACTATGCTTTTGATAACACTACAATGCCTGAAAAAAGCAAAAACCAGCAGATTGGGGAGACTTCATATCTAACACTAAGACCAAATATCTAGAAAACATCCCTGGATAAAGCATTTGCAAAATACAGTACACCCAAGGAAGGTCGACTACTTCCAACCATTGTTCTACAAAGTTTTGAGATATATATATATATACTAAGTTACCATGTTCTCTCATTTAGGCCCCCGTACCCTGCAAAATTCTTCTGGGTCTGTGGTTTGGTATGGGTTTGCCCTGGGTTCGATCAAATTCTTCCTTGGCCACCCGGGTTCTCTGTAGGTCCTTTACCCTAGTCAAACCCAGGGAGAACCAAGAAGGACCCAAACAAACCCAGGGCAACCCAAAGGTGCCCCAAAATAAAAACAAAATAAAAAGTAATTGGGTTATGAGTAGTCGTCTTGTGGATAACTTAACTCTTAAATGAGTTACATAATCATATAAAGGTATTTAGGTCATCCTAAGGGTTATGGTTAAGTATCTAGGTCGGCTTGGGTGACATCCAAGGCATAAGTATGGAATATATAGGAGGTACAAGTTAAAATTATGATCATGTGGAGTATTGTTTCTTATTGAAGACTATTAAAGGTATCCCCCTTGAAGTGGATTAGGAGGTTGCCCCCTCAAAGTTGCATATTATAATCAAGTAGTTGCAGCATATTTACTATTATATTTTTCTATAGTGCAAGTTGTTTTATTACAAGTGGTATCAAAGCATGATCTTGGCATTGTGAAAGCAAGATGATTTTTTCAAATTTGAAGGTCATTTCAGGATGCAAAGACCTCTCTAATTTTCACAAAAAAATATTGATTTTTAAAGGGTTTTCCAAGGTCACATTGAGGCGTCTACAGTATAAATTTGAAGGAAATTGGAGCAGAATTCAAAGAGATATTGCAGAATTAGTGTCACATTAGAGTTTCCACCTAACTCACTCCCACAGTTGAAAATCAAAGAATTTTTTTCAAATCTCTTGAGGATTTATCAAACATGCATTTCTCCTACTACAGTACAGATTTGGTGTCATTTTGAGCAGAATTAAAGGAGTTATTGTGAAATTATAGATTTCTCCAAATTCACTACCATCAATGAATTTCTAAGAGATTTCTTCTAGAATGTGATATATAAGACCTATTAAGTGGCTCGGCTAAAAGAGGAAGTGGCAGGGCTAAAAGAAAATTGGCTGAACTTACAATGGCACAAGAGCAAGCTCAAAAGAAGCTTAAGGAGGAGGTTCACATGGTTAAGAGTTCCATGGAATATGAGATCATTGCCACCCATAACCTAAAGCAACAAACAAAAGAAGTTTAAAAAAATTTAGTCTACAGTATAAGTGCAAACAACTGGAGCAGCCTCTTCAGCTTCAGCTGGTACAAATGTACCACCAAGGATGTCTTCTTCCCTAGTTCTTCCATAATATGTTCGATTTTGTTGAAGGTTTGTCAAAGGGCACTACAACTTTTCTTTTGTGGGGGAATTGAATTAGAACTTGTCCTATTTTGTTAATACTCGTGAGGCCA